>CM075823.1:2402986-2980486 GCA_037975025.1 Excoecaria agallocha | reverse complement strand
ATTTTGGTTTAGCCATGGATGGTAAAGAAGATGGCTGAATTTTGCTAAAATTTCTATATACTTCCATGCTTTTATATTTGCCCAAATGGAAGGATAAGATTGGTCCAATCATTATTTGATCCAAGGGCTGTTATGTTGCCGCTTTTCATCCTCCTATTGATTCTAATATTTCTTTGTCAAATTTTAAAAAATATTAGCCCAAAAATATGGAAAAATATTTCTTAGGGTGTATGTAATATTTTAGGTCAAAATTAGGTCATTTTGGCAAATTTTTTTTGTCCAAAGGTTCAATTACCAGTTCGTTAATTTACTTTTTCATGTCAAATTTATTTTAATTTTCACTTTTGAAACTTTAATTATACAATTTTTAATGAATCTTCATGGTCAAAATAATTTTCAAACATCCCGAATAATTTCTTATGCTTGATCAAACTTTGAGTCAATTGGTGCACTATTCATATCGAAGTTGCTATTTATTTTTATTTTTGACTTTTGAGGCCGTATTAAACCTTCAAGTCACCTCAAATTTCATCATCAAACTCTTCATAAATTATACTTTTTAGTGCCCAAAAAAAGTGGTTGTGAGTCCTAGGTGATACTATTCACCTCGGTAGCACTATTTGTGATGCCTTAAAATGTACCCTAAAAGAATATACACTACTTAAGTGGTATTAGAGCTAAAACATTAAAGGTGTGCATATTTATAATTAGTGATACATGGTGTAAGGATTTAATTGATGAGAGAAAAGAGAATTTAAGTAATTGGTAATTAAAAGTATGAAGAGGGATTGAAATAAGATTTTACAAAGAAAACATTTGGTCTAATGACATGGTGACAAATGGATATAATTTTGGCCATACATGTGAGTCACTTACTTGGTGGGAGTGAGATGAGTAAGAATCAATAGGAAAGCGACCAGTGGTTAATTAATGACCATTGAATTTTTTTATTGTATTGCAACAGTTCAATTGGATATATATAAGGATGAAAAGGTTTATAAACTTCAAGAAGATGGGATCATTTTCTTATCCTTCTTGCCATGATCGAATTGTTCATCCATGGTTTCCACTATGGATGTTTTCTACCTCCTAAAATCACTTAATTTTCTACCTAGATTTCATTAAACATCAATTATTTATCATCCCTTTTACAAGTAGCAAGTGAATTATGAAAGGAAAAGTGAAGATTTTAAAAGGGTATTTTTCCACCAAATGGAAATTTGAGTAAGGAAGGAAAGAAAAAGGAAGATGGAAGAAAGGAAAATGAAGTATTAGGGTATATTTAAGGTATGGGAATTTTTAATTTCTATACATGTGTATGTCTTCCCTAAATTGTTGGAAATGCTATATTAGTGTTGTAAATGATGTGGAAGTGTTGATGTGATGATGGATCATGCATGATAGGTGGAATATAGCAAGTATGGTTAAGAAGGAAAAATTCTGCTTAAGGTTTCATTTGACCTAGTAGGGTTGTTTTGTGAATAAGTCGAGATGTATAGCTCTAAATTGGATTATTAAAATTGAGGCATAAACTAGACACATACATTAATAATTCTTATGAGAGGTTAAAACTTGATTTTGCCTCTAGGATTTTTGAAATTTGACTTGAATCAGTGTGTTGGCTACCGCTCTATCATTTGGAGCCGCCTGTACTATTTTATGAATATCTTTAGATTTTGAAGTCTAAATGAATTGGTTTTTTATTCTACAAAAACTAAAAACATAGAAGAACATTTTATTAGAGGAAGCTTTGCCTAAATATGTTGTTTATAGGTTAAATTATTTGCAAAAAATATACTAGAAAGGTTATCTACTATAAAATTAGGTATTTAAATTAACACTTTTGGATTGGTATTATATACATGAAAAGCATGATTGTACATTAAGGTATGAACACAAATCAAATATAAATATAAGGAATTATATGCATATGATATAATTTATGAAGTTACTACATTTATATATGAATTCTACGTACATATGAAATGTAATTAGACGATAAAAATTTGTTATATATTTAAAATATACTTAGTGCAAATATCAAGAAAATAGGTCTTATAAAGTGCAAATAAAAACATGTATATGAACTATATGAACAAAGGTGAATATAAATGTATCATGTTATGGTAATAAGTTTATGTAATAGATGGACACATATTAAGGTTAGGTATGAGCAAAATAAATATTAGATGATTGTATGTGTAAAGGAAAATGAATACGTCTATGTAATGGCTATAAGCACACACACACACATATATATGTGTGTGCGTGTGTGAGTACTGCATGGCCTTTATTAAGTGCATCTCGATATGTTAATTGATTTAAATAGAGTGATTAAATTTTAATTGATACTAATTCATGAGTTAAATGCAAGTTATGATTACAAAATGTTAATGAACTAGAAATGTACATATGAAATGAAGAAATGGCATAATGATGGTAACAAAATTAAGACCAATAATAAAATGCATAAAATACACAGGATTATAATGAAAACATTAGTAGGATATAAGACCTTTTAGTTTATTATGTACACACATAGACCTATTTAGTTAGCTTAATCACATTTGAACAGTTACTAGGATTTAACTATGAATTTAGTTTTGCATATATTCGTAAGAGTCATGTGAGTCAGTAAGACCAATTAAGAATAATAAATATGAATCAAGTAATTTAAATTGATGTATTTATGTCAAAAAGTTACAAGAATATTCTGAAAGTAGTACAGGTTAAATAAATAAGTGGATTTGTAATAAGTAACAAAGCTAAAATATATGTATTTAATGTGGTAATGTTAAAAGAAATTTGTGAATGGACACAACTATGTAGTCTATATGATCTTGTAAATATGAATACCTAAATTAAGAAGTGATTAACTCAGTATGCATGTAATTAACCAATGAATTAAGATTTATATGATAATATAATGAACGAGTCTAATAAAGGTGGATGTATAATGTCATGTGATGCTATGAACATACTACCTGTTATTATTACTACATTATTATATGCTTAATGGCATGCTTGTATGCGTGTGTGTTATTGACAACTCATATGAGAGGTCATCCTCATGATTTTGTGTTCCCTACTAAGCTAGTAATTAAGTTTAGCATGGAATTTTAATTCGTGTAGATTCAGGTAAAGAGAATTGAGCTTAAGGATTATCTGCAGTATTAAAGACCAACACATAGGGAGGAAATTAGGATTTTAAAGTTTAAATTTTTTTAGCAATGTTAATGTATTGATATGAAATTATGTTATCCAAAATGTATAGTGATAGTTATGTAATGCATTCTAAACTCATAAATTGATAGTAAAATTTTATGGTATTGATGTATAAGTCATTTAGAGCATGTCTAAAGACAACACAATATATGGATGACTGATTAAATTATAAGTAAACTTGTAATCTAGTACAATAGTTACAAATTAAAGATTAGGGTGTTACACTTTTCACGATTCAAAAGGTACTATTCACGTAGTCAAAATTTTTAGGGCTCTATAATATGATTGCATATCCATTTACAAAACTTGTAATAAGAAATGTGTTTGAGAGACACATTAGATCTCAAAGCTTATGTAGGATTTGATTTATGGTATTTATTTTATGTAATCCTTTAACATTATTATTTATGAATAATAATCAAGTTCATTGTTAGCAATACATAAGTGTGAATGTTTGATGTGTGAACATTTATTGCTATTAATTATGTGATAGAGTATGTCAGATAGAAAACTAACCCACCCATATGAGTGCTTATCTTAGTTTTGTCAATAAATTGATAAAGACTAAGATGCATCAAATTTTGAATATATGATAAAGTTTAAGAGCTTATTCAAAAAAAATGTGTCTTCTTGCATGAATAACAAGATTAGTCTTATGAAAGTGTGAGATAACAAAATACATGAGATTGTATACTTTGAATTAAGATCCAAAACAAGATTAAGTGTAATCCTATTATAAGTTAAACGTAACTACCATATTATGTCCAAAAGCCATAAATAATCCATAAGTAAGCGAACTAAAGTTGGATATTTCGGTGCATTGCAACCGTTCACTTTTATATGGCGTTTTATATTTTGTGAGATATGCACACTACAAAAAAACTGTAAATTAGCGACTAAAATTAGCGACGACATTATTTTCGTCGCAAATTTACGATGGTTTTGTGACTGTTTTACAATTTCACCATGGGAAGGTTATTTTTCATTTTTTTGTGATGAAATAGCGATGGAATTATCAAACAGTTGCTAATTATTGGTAGAAAATTTACGCGCCTTGATTTGCGATGGAATTAGCGACAAAGTACGGTCGCTATTTTTTTTTAATTTTTTATTCATAAAATTAGTGCTAGAAAATTTAGCGACAAAAGTTTTAGTCGCTAATTTTGGAGGGAAAACACCAAGCCACTTTTTGTGATGGTTTAGCGACAGAAAATTTATCATCGCTAATAGTATAAGATTTAAGTAAAACATATTACTGACGAATTTATGTAGTCGCTAATCTGTTGCAAATAAAGTAAAAAATTTTTTTTTTATTTCATGTATTTTTGATATAGATCCTATGAAATGGATATTTTTTTTGAAACAAAAATTTATAAATTATATTATAATTTATTAATAATTTTTTATCAATTATCTCAAAATTTAAAGTTATTTATTTAGAAAATTTACATTTTTGATAATAATAATAATAATAATAATAATAATAATAATAATAATAATAATAATAATAATAAACTACTTGTTATAATTATTATATAATCACATTATGAAAAATAATAAAAGTAAATATTTATAAAATAGTAATATAAAATTTATTATCTCATTTAAAATAATTATAAAAAATTTTATAACATATTTTTATTTTGTAAAATTTTGATCAAATATTAAATTATTAGAAATTTTAATTATACATATTTATCAAACCATTTTAAAATATAAAAAAAATAATGAAAATTGGCAGGGACATTATAATTTTTTAATTTAATTTTTTCGCTTGCAATCGTATTATATTATAATTGTATAATTATACTGTACATTTAACTAAATATAATTAACTTCTAAAACTAGTGAAGTTGATATTTTTCTTTACATATCTTAATAAATTATGTATTCATTGTGTGTGATCGCATAATTATCTATAATCAAATGAAAATTAGCATTCAAATAAATAGAATTGGTTGTTCATTAAACTTTAACTTATTTAAAAAAATAAATAAATATAAATTAATCATAATAAATATAAATCTATGTTCAATTATATGTGGTGGTTATGTAACGCCTAAGTATTTGAGTCACCTGACAATACTTTTTAATATGTGAACAGTACTTTTGATCATACCGATTCACGAGGATCAATTTATTGGGGATCCTATACGAGTTATTATAATTTGAAGGTTGGTGTGTGTGTGTGTGTGTGTGTGTGTATACAATAAAATACCTACTTTAAATCATTTCAAGATAATAACATCTAATTTATAATAAATTCAAATATTAAACATACTTCAGAGTAATATAAGTATATTTTAGATTCGAACTCCCGCTCCAATATCATTTTTATTATATATTTAGATAAAATTAGCAAAAATTTAAAAAAAAAAGTTGTAGACAGATGGATTTAATTAATTGAAAGACTTCCCAAACATTCAGAGTACAATTATTATATTTAAAATGATATAGTTTTGATGGTAGATCCCAAATTTCCAATCCCAATGTTAAAATTCAAATTTTTCTTCAATTCCAAATCATTCAATCATTTCACTCATGATTCCATTTTCCCTCAACCAATTTCTTAAAAATTCGAATATATTACATGGATATTTCAAGAGGTTTCTTCATTTTACCATCAATTTTAGATTTGTCCCTATTCAACAAAACAGATTCGAATAAGCTCTTGAAAAGTAAAACGTATTGGTGGCGGTGTTGTACTTGAACGAGTGTTTATGTCTTGTGATATAATAAATTCAAACATTATATACAAGTATATAATTTTATAATTATAATAATGCATACATATTATATCTATTGATGCAAATAAAAATTATATATAAATTTATCTATGAAATTATCCTCCATTTACTAAAATATTGTACATATGAAAGTAGGGGTATTTTTGACTTTTAAAAAATAAATATAATTATCAACAAATTAGCCAATTTAATTGAGTTTAATCAATTAATATAATATTATAATTTCCATGAATCAGTTGTATTTAAAAATTTGTATTTTTTTTATATATACTTAGTTGTATGAAAAAAATAAATGGAATAATAGCAATTGGTGATTAATTAATTATGTATATTTTTTTTTCAAAAGTACATATGAATAATGTGTGTGACACATTTTATATATATATATATATATATATATATATATATATATATATATATATATATATATATATATATATATATATATATATGAATAATGTATTCATGTGTGTGACACAAAGACATGCGTGAAAATTGTTAGAAGGGCCTGGTAGATGCTAATGGCAGTGGTATAATAGCAATCTCCATATAGTTTTCAGTTGTGTATTTTTCTTCACATATGATTGATTTTTGTATTAGACTTCTGCACTCTTTCTATTCAATTCTAGCAATGACCTGCATTAAGCATGACATATCAAAATTCTTTTTCTCATAAAAATAAATATTTAATTCAGGAATTCAGGCGGACTAAGGGAAACACAAACTCAATGAGGGAACATGCCGAGCTTTTGAGTTCAATTAGGGATAATAATAACATCCAATTTATAATAAATTCAAACATTAAATATACTTCTAAATATTTCATTCTCGATGACAAATTGCAACTAATATAGTTGAAATATCTCAAATATGAGTTTACATTCTCTCTTTCAATACACACACACACACACACACAAAACTTCTAAACAATATATATCAACAAATTAAATTTTAGAGCATTACATTAATTATAATAAAAAATTTTAAAATAATAATTTGAACTTAAAGCAAAATTTAAGAACTAATAACAATGAATTAAAATTTATAAATGTATAATAATCATTAAAATATCTAAAATAATAATAATAAGATTAAAATTTCTTATTGGCTAATAATAATAATAATAATAATAATAATAATTGAAATTAGTTCCCAAATATTCTAGATGAAGACTGCATATTTGGCTCCTATTTGAATAATTTTTATAACACCTAATTTATGTGGACACAAATTTATAAAAGAATATAACAATAAAAAAAATATGAAAAGAATAGGAAAGAGAAGGAAGGGGAACGGAAGGAAGGGAGGATCGGAGAAGGGAGATGAGAGAGAGAGAATTCGGCCACCACTCGTCACCTCCCCCCTTGTCGCTTCTCTTTCGTCGTCTATCCCGCCTTTACCATCTCAGCTTATTCTTTTTTTTCTCCTTCTCGGGTTGGGATTTCTTTCTCATCGAAAAATCCTCCATTTTTCGGCCACCTCCGACATCGGATGGCGACTCGAACACCTCCGGTAGGCTCCTAGTTAAAAGGCGCACCTTCCCATTTCTTCCTATATGTCAAAAATAAATGGATCGAGATGGGTATATTGAGGTATTCTGGTGAGGACTTTGACCAGATCACGAGGCATTAAGGCACATGAGCACTATAAGGAGATTACCGGCAGCTTAAGCTTTATATTGATGGTAGCAGATCTTCTTCGGTAAGCCTCCAACCATCGGTGACTGACGGACGGAATGTTGACTTCAGCATTTTGAATGGAAATTGAAGGGACATGACATCACGATAGTAAGTGCTCTATTAACTTTACTTTATCTTCTTTAATTTCAAGAATAATGCTTGAATTTGATTAGATTAAAGGCATGATTTAAGTTTAAGTGGCTTAAAGGAGACGATTAGGAGTAGCATTGGGATTTTTTTATTTTACGTTTATTTTAAAGGCATGATCTACTGTCTAACTTGGATATGTTTTGAGATATGGTAGAGGCATAATAGTGGCAGTCAAAATATACAAGATGTCCTATGCACCGGGATCCCTTTTTATACGGTGGAGCTATTTAACTAAATAGGAAGTATAATTCATTGGATTAATGCATTTATAAAAAATGTTTAATAAGGTATTAAACTTCTAAGTGTACAATTTTAACACTCAAACTTATGTATAAACTATATAAAATAACCACTTAATAATAGCTGCCCTATTTTGAGAGTAGAGCATGTAACATTTGCACGACTGACATGAAAATGAGTCCAGTGAATGTATGTCTCGTATCGTGTAGATTACAAAAAAGATTAAGTGATTTAATTGTGTGATAAACAAAAAAATAAGGTTTAGGTGACTATTAAATTTGGTCGAGGTATCTGAAATATTTACCATTGGAATTAAGTTCAATGAGGCAGAAGGTTGAAGATGACTGAAATTGGAATTTCATGCTATATAAGAGCATGTATTTCACTCTTTTCTCCTAGTCAGCATTTACTCTGTCCAGGTTAGCATTTAAGTATCTATTTTGTACAGTTAAAATAAGTTTGAATGGTAAAATTGCACACTTAAAAAGTTAAGATATTAAATGTACTTTTTTTTTTTACAATTTTAGATGTAAAAAGTTGCATTAAACCTAATTCTTATAGATCTGCATTGCCTAAATTCACTATCTATGGAATTTTTAAACTTCTATTCTAGGAGTTGGAAAAGTTGGATAATTGAATAAGTACTTTTATTTATTTCTATATGTTGTCCTCAACAGGGAAAACTTAACTATGGGAGAGTGATTGCTGTTAAGCAACTTTCTGTGGCATCCAACTAAGGAAAGAGCCTTTCTATGGCATCCAAGTACTCTCTCATTTCATATTAAAAATATAATTATTATTTATCTCTATTTCGATGCAACACCGCGATGAACCTATTCTAAATAAGTTTTTTCTTTGCAACTCAATAATTGCTCATTATTAAATATTACTCTACTTGTATTTGAATTATCCAATAAGCTATATTTAGCTTCATGATTATCGATGACTAGTACCTGTAGTGATATATAAATCATTATTAAAAGAATAAGATAACATTCTGGCAATATATATTGGCAAAGTCATTCTTTAAAACATAAGAGCTTTTCATATATTTGTATTAAACTCAAAGTTAAAGAACAAGAAGGTGGTGGTTGTTAAAAAAGTATTATTGAATATGGAGTTTGTGTAGATTTATATTTTCTATATGTATATGTCAGCAGCTGTACATTCATGGCAATGGTCTAATAATTATGTAATTGTCACTTTTCACATGTAATTGTATACTATATACGACTTCTTATGCAATTGTATTCCATTATATATATATATATAAGAGCTCTCATGTATAAATATTCATCATTAGCATTAATAGTATTTGAGCCGAAAGCCAAAATTTCAATTGTGACATCAAAATCTTAAGATTCTTGAAGTATTATTGTCCCCTTCACAATAGTAAGTGCTCAGTTATTATTTTGGTTGTTCTTCAGAGTCTTATTTCTCTTGTTCTTATGTTGATTTTCATTCACCATTCAGGTTAAATAATTGCCTGCATATTTAGCTGTTGCATCAAATAGTTCAGTTGCAACTGTAAAAGATTTGTTTGAAGATGTTGCAGAGGAGCTACAGAAATAGGTGATTACACTTTTTAGTTGGTTTTGAATTTGAAGGTGTTACTTAAACTTTCATTAGGCTTCAAAAAGTAGCAAAATAGGAAAATATATTACCACGAAGTTGGTGTTAATAAATTTTGACTATGATGTATGAGCTTTTATTTCTTGTACTATTTACTTAAGGTTCATTATTGGTTTCTCATATTTGTATAACTTTATTGTATGGTGTATACCAACCTTTTATAACATATCAAAGCTTTTGGTGTTTTTTAGTTGGTATGGGTTTCTTTGAGTTCATGGTGGTTTTGGTGATAAGTACAATCATGTTTTATGTGTACTTATATTTACAGTATCATAAGGACAAGAATTGGATAAAGGATACTATGAAGTTGAATAAGAGTTGGAGGCTCTCAAACTATTTCAAATGTTAACATGAAGGTAATCTATTTAATACAATCGATTTTTTCTTCCCTTTTATAGATCCATTTTCTACCTCATAAAGTGAACCAACAAACTTGTTTTATATTATTAGGAGTTAATTCCTCCAAAAACATGCAGCCTTTGTATTTCATTACTAATGTATTGTAGGAATTATTTGCTAGTGAAGGGAAAAGAGAAAGAAATAAACTTGTTTTTTCTTTCTTCTGTTGTGATCATATAACTATATTTTTATATTCGTCCATCTCATAATTTTTTTCATCCTGTATTTTGTAATATTTGCTAGGTACTTTTGTCAGTTATCGGTCATTTTAGCATTTACCATAATGGTTTAATTTATGTGCTACCCTTTGAAGATAATATTTGATGAACTACTGGAAAGAGAAAATGAAAAGGAGGAGAAAGAAGCAAAGAATCATAAATGCCTTGCAGAAGATTTTCTCAATCTGTTACACTATATCAAGGTATATGTTTACTGTTTGATATGCTGTCAGCTTAAGTTCAATTAAATATATTTTGTTAACCTAGTCTGCAGTGGAGTTGATATTGTATGATCTTTAGCATTTAATGTATCATCACTAATTATATGCTAGAGATAAGCAGATATGTGTTGGCACTATTGATATGTTCAGGCGTTATTAATGTACTTTCCCATATTGCATTGATTTTATATTTATTTTTTATCTCGTTCTCTTTAGGATTAGACTATTTGGTAGTTTGATGAGCAATGCTTCATTGCTATGTTCATTAATATAACGTTTTTGGGTGAAATGAATGTTATAAACTTTTTAGGATAGAGTTTGACATTTGCTATTTATGTGTGATGATGGTTATTCTTGTTTTGTTCCCAGAGGATTTTTTATTTTCTTTTCTTGATATTCAGACAAGTTGAGAGACCTTCACCATGTTAATTTTCTTTTTAATGTGGTTATTCATCTTCTGTGATTTCACTTATGGTTTAGAGGTTGATCCTTTATAATCTTATTTGTGATTAAATATTTCTTTTCTATATCTACATTCTCGAAAAAATAAAATATAGAAGCTTGGGTAGAGAACTGAATAAGAAGCCAATTTTATATGCAATTTCAGTTTATATTCTAATCCTATGTCTCTTGAGGAATGACTTCATGTTCAAAGAAAAATTCATGCACATGCACCAGTTAGTAGCAAGCTATGAATATTGGGACTAAAGAAAGAAAGCTTTTTTTTAGCTTATTACTAGTTAGCTTATTATTAGACAAGAATACAGGACCAAAAGAGCTTTTCAATATACATCAACAACTATGAGAGAGCTGAACTAACTAACAGATAGCAATTATAACAATAACCCAAAATAATTGGCTTTTGCTTGCTTCTTGACCATTGCATTCTCCTTTTGGATGTGTTATCCTGGTGGTAGCCATTGTCTTTACTATTTACGTAAGTTTTTCTTAATCATATGGCACTTGATCAGTGAACCTTATAATTGGAATATCTTGGATGATCATGTGACTGACTATATTTGCTTGTAGACAGACGATAAGCTATTAGGATGCCTTTATTTTTTGTGTACCATAAATGTGTAAACAAATATTGTCGCACTTTATTTTGATCTTATATGTTGAGGAATGCCTACAATTGTCTTTTGGTCTATCAAATTGTTTAATTTACTGACTTACTTATAATTATTAAGCCTAAATATGGATATACGAGCAGTAGAAGAGTAGCATGCACCTTCTATTAGTGATGATTAGACTTTTTAGGAGCATAGTAAGACTTTGATTGGTGAATTTTCTATGGATAACAGTTCAAATGAATGTACCTCAATTTAAGTACCATTACTAGATGGTTCGATCTCTTATAAATGCAGGTTTTTGCTAGATATGGAAGTAGAAGTATACCTTCTTAGCTATAGGTCCATTGACCTTATTCTACTAATGATTTCCCTCTCTATTAGAATTTACTATATTTGGTACTTTATACATTCCGAATGGTAGACATTTATAATACATGTTGGTCAGCTGCTGTTGTTTTAATTCAATGATTGACTTTGATAGGTTTTAAGCCTTCTTTTTCTCGCATTAGCTTGAGACCCTGGTATTTATCCTCGCAATTTACATCCATCAGAGGAGGAGTTCCGTTATGATTCTTTGATGTTAGTAGAAGTTAGAGGAAGATAAACACCTAGCCTCCAGTTCCCCCGGACTAAGGAAGTTATGGTTAATGGCATTCCTATTTGAGTGAAGTATTGTGACACATGCCTGCTTTATCGGCCTCCCCGTTCCTCCCATTGTTCCATCTGTAACAATTGTGTTGAAAGATTTGACCATCATTGCCCTTGGGTGGGTTAATGCATTGGATTGGCATATGATTGCGTGCAATAGGATCAAAGTTTTCCTTTTCTTTTATTTTTGATATGTATGTACTCCATTGATATTATTTGGGTTTGTTATATTGTTCATCCCTCTAGTGCAATATTAATGTTACAATTTTATTTTGTTTATATGTGCAGTGCAAAAGAAAAAATTAAATTATGCAATAATTTAGCGATGGATTCGTGACATCTAATCTGTCGCTACGTGTAACCGTTAGAATTTAACAAATAAATAGCGATAATTTAGTGGCTAATATTTCATCGCTAACTTTTAAAGATTGGACTTATTAGCGATTAACTGTCGTTATTGATAAATTAATAATTAGCGACTGAATTCGTGATGAAAAAAGTAGTTGTTAAAAATTATTATTATAATGCCGTGACTAATTACAAAAATAAATTAGTGACGGCGCAAGCCAATTAGTGAAGAAATTTTCCATCGCTAAAATAGCGACTGATTTGGGATTTCATCGCTAATATATTAGTGACTGGGTTATTAGCGACTGTTCGTCGTGCCATCGCTAAATTATAATAGCGATGGAATTTTAGCAATTAGCGATGAAAAATGTCATCGCTAATTGCCATTTTTTTTGTAGTGGCATTCCTTTAAGGGAATGAAAGAACACCATAACATATGTTTCATACCATATGTGCTTAGGTTGACCAAGAAATAAAAATTTAATATACTTGATCTCAACTTTCCCTAGTGTAAAACCCTATTTGAATTTCAACCCTTAACTTATCCTTGATGTAACACCCCAAAAATTTTGACTATATGAATAATACTTTTTCAGGCTATGATAGTACCACCCAAGATTACTATGCACTTTTTTAGCACTAAAAAAGTACAATTTATATAGAGTTTGAGGATAAAATTTGAGGTTAAATAGGGACTAAAAGATCAAAAATAAAAATAAGAAGCGAATCCGGTGTAAATAGTACATTGGTTGACCTGAAGTTTGACTAAGCATAAGAAAATTATCTGAGACTTCTACAAATAAATCTAACTATAGGGAATCATTATAAATGTCTTTATTGAGTTTTTGAAAATGAAAAATTAAAATAAAGTTGAGACAAAAAGTTAATTATTGAACCAAAAATTACATCACCAGATCAAAAAATTTATCGAAAAAATCTAGTTTTAATATGAAAAATTACACACTTGTAAGGGAATATTTTTCCATATTTATGGACACATTTTTTATGGAAAATTTCATGAAAGAAAAATTGAGAAAATAAAAAGATGATAAATGGATTTATATGGGCCATTTAATGAGATGGTTTTTGAATTAATTGTGGACACCCATTTGAGTCCAGGTTATGAGTCATTTCGGGCCATGACTTACCCCAGGCCATGACTCAGGTGGAAGTGAAATGAGTATGGAATTATTAGGACTCACATGGGAGTGAGATGAGTATGAAATTATTAGGAAGATGACATGTGGCACTTTAATTACTTTTGGGTTAAACAACAATTGATTTAATCTTGGCCATACATTTCAGGGTATAGTTATAGAATATTCAAGGAATATACTCATCGTCTCTTCCATAATTTCATGGCCGAATTCTCCCCCTTCTTTCCCTTACTTTTTTGCTTTTTCCAAACTTAAAATTTCATTGATTCTTACCTCAAATTCCACTCATAATTAAATACTTGTCATCCTATCTATTTAAAATAAGTAATTAGTGAAGAAAGGCATTTAGAAATTGGGAGCTTTTGAAAAGATATTTTTCCACCAAGTATTTAGTTAGTGTTTTTTATGAATTTATGTAGGAATTGATGGAGTTAGGTTGAATTCATGTGAAATTTATTGAAAATTTGAAAGAAATTTTATGAAATAGACACTTGAAAATTCAACCTAGGTGGAAATATTGAAGAATAAAGTGGAAAAAGGAAAAAAAAAGGAAAGGAAAAGGATAACTAATTGGTGCAAAAGAATTAAAGTTATGTGGATACAAAAAATTAATATATTTCATATTTTTTTATTTGAATATGAATTTGCATGAATGATGAGAAAAATTGACATTAGTATTGTAAAAGTTAAATTAGAGATTATGTAAGATAATCTATAAGGTTAAATTGAGAATTAAAAAGCAAAATCACAAAATCCAAGTTTTATATTATTATGTAAGTATGGAAAAAAAATATGTGCATGTGTAATTTTGATGAATTAATGATAGAAATAAGAAAATTATGCCTTAAAAACAAGATTGGAACACGTTGTAGTAAAAAAAATGGTAGAAATATATCACATGATGGTCAAATGGTATATGTATTTGAGTATGTGTATAATTTGATGAAAATTGATAATATGTGATATAAAAATGAAGTTTAGTAAATATTGTATTTGGTACATAGGTTATGCACCATTACATAATATGAAAATATAAAAAAAAATGGGAAATTGTGGCATAAAATGAAGGAGTGGAGTAATATAGTATTTTTTGCTTAGTAACTAGTAAAGAAACCAGAAGTATGTGATATAATTGGCTAACCATAGAAAAATACATAGTGGTAGCGAATCATGGAAACTTATAATGAGTGGACCAATGGAAGATTCACACCGATAGAATGAGATAATATTGTTGATAAAAAAAATATAACAATGCAAATATGGACCTTTATGGTCTAACTCCTACACATTTGATCTGTGTGGTTTTTCACTAAAAATACTGAGGGAAATAGTAAAAATAATGAAAATAGTAAAAAATATCAATAATATGATGAAATCATAAATTAAAGGGCAAAATTATAGTTAATGGGTAAAATCATAATTATGGGTCAAAATAGTTAAATTGAGGACTAAAATAGTAAGTTTGGAATAAAATATGAATTTAGGGACTAAATAGTAATCAAACATAAAAATTTGTGGCAAACCTATAAAATAAAAGTAATTTGGTGTTTTATGGATAAAATGGTAAATTTGGCACAAAAATAGAAATTTAGGTGTAAAATGGTCATCTTTGTAAAGGATGGGACTCTAGAGATAAAAATGTGATTTCAATGAAAAATGGTCTTTTAAAGGAAAAAAATTGAAGTTGTATAATAAAAATAGGTAAATTGGAGTAAAACCATAATTTAAATTATATAAGTATAAATATGCTAAAATATGTTTGTAAAGTGAAACAAAATGGAAAAATAATAATAAAATAAGAATAAATGTATTAATTTTAAAAAATAAATTAAGAATAATAATGCATGTAAGATGATAAGTGAAATTTAATTGCATGCTTGTGTGTAGTTGAAATATATTAGTTAAGTATCTATTAAATATATTAGTTAATATTCAGGGCGTAGTTATCTGTTGTGCATAGGGGATAGGTTGATTTGGATATAAAGAGTAAGAAGATGAAGAAAAGATGAGTTCATGGCATGTATATGTAATAGTGGAAGTGAGTTTTGGTCTAAATTGAAAACAGACGTGTATGTATTTATTAGTATACATGTAAGGAAATGTCATTGTATATGTAAAGAATATTATGTATCTATAAATATGATTTAATGTATTATGTATGGTTGGAAGTAAATTATTGAATGTTAATTGGATGGAACGAAAATTATCGATGAATTGAGTTAATATTGGACAATTGTGATGGTATTGGTAGTTGTGGCGATTGACTGGTTATTGGTAGTGTTTAATTTAAAAATTACAAGTGGGTTAGGAATAATTGTAGCTGCTATGTAGGGATGATCGCGGGGCGGGGCGGGGGCGGGGGCAGGGAGTGCCTCCCCACCTACTGCCCCGCGCAAGGGCGGGGCGGGGATCGAAAGTATTTAAGGGGAAAATTCCCCCTGTCCCTGTCCCCCCAAGGATCCCCATCCCCGCGGGAATTTCCATCCCTGCATAAAAAATATTTTTATTTTTAAAAAAAATTTAATTATAACAAAAATATAATATTTAATAATTAATTATAATTGAAAATATAATATTTAATAATTAAAAATATAAATTCAATTACAAATTAAACTAATATAAATTTTAACACTTGATAAAATTGAAATTAAATATAATCTAAAACTAAATTATATAAATATAATTAAATTTAGTAATTAAATTTCGGGGGCGGGGAAATTTCGCGGCGGGGATCACAATCTCCATTCCCGTCCCAAATTCTAAGTCGGGGAATACTTTTCCCCCGTCCTCGTCCCTACGGAAAAATTTTTCGGGAATTCTCCGCCCCATTCGGGGCGGGTCCCCACCAGAGACGGGAATTCCCCGCCCTGTGATCATCCCTACTGCTATGCTGTCAAATTTTTTGATCAAATGAATAATGTTGCACAACCACTAATAACTGTTGCATGCGAAAAAATACAAACCAACTTATGGTAAGAACAACCAACGAATTATTTTAAAGGTAATCATCGATTTTGACACACCAATACTTGATCCAATAATCAGGTATAGAGTATTACACTTAAAGTATGGTTCATAATAACTAGTTTAGTCTCTAAAAGTCCATGAGAAAGATTTGGCTTGGTGGATCTAGCTAGAAAAAAGAGTTAGATCATGATGGATAGCTTTTTGATCATATTCAATGATTTCGTACTTTACCAGCATGCCTATTATAGCTTCTATGAGTAGAGATATAATAGCGAATACAAAAATTATTTTATGAGATCATGAGTTAAAATAGTGAATGTAAGAAGACAATCTAAGGTTAGACATACATAAATAAGAGGATATAGTTTTCGAAATGTTGTATATCCTTAACCATTGTATAGTATTAGTGCTCTCAAGGTATATTGGTCTCACGATCTATTTGTCCGTATGACGGGAGATTATAATTGAAAATTATTCCGTCATGTGATAGAGTTTAGATATACCTATAATTCTAGATATGGATAGCGTTACATATCAAATCGAATTGGTTTTGAATACTCATATAAAAAATATAAATATATTTATCTTAATAGAATTATCTAATTCTATTTCAAAAGAATTTGAATTATACTGAAAATTGATCTCTAATATAAATATACTATAAATAGAGAATGAGAAGTCAAATTCTAGACACTACCGAAAAGAATACACAATATAATATAATCTAAGAATTATATATTCTTCCTCTCATATATTTAATATCATCGAGGGCTTTGGGGTTGTGAAACAGTTGTTGCTATTCCTCTTTAGTTGCCTGTCTATAAGAGTTTTGCTAATGACGTGAATTAGATTTTCGTTTCTGCTACTCGTATTTACTACACCATAAAAGGTAAATATAATTTACTCTTTATCAATATAATATAGTATGTTATATCTTAATTCTGATTTACTATATATAGCAAATTCTAACTAACCATTAAAAATAAAACAAACTATTCAAATTGAAAATACAAATGAGCCCGTTCTTCTATTCACGTTAAAATATGGAAAAATATTAATTAAGAAATTATTTCAACTAATTCTATTTAAATTAACCCTTTAATCTAATTACAAAGCCATTTTAAATCACAACCAAAAATCTTACCACAGCAAAACGAAATTTTTGAAAGCAGATACAATTAATTTTTAGAAAAATTATTATTTAGACCATATCTAAGGGTGGAGTCGCGAGCCTAATAGAATAAATTTTGACACATAATTTAAAATTGCCAAATCATTAATTATATTATTTTTAATTATTTTATAATTAATGTGACACTGATGGGACGATCTAGATATTACGCACCAGACCATTACTTGGATAGTATAACACTAGATTAACACTGCATTATATTTTTATAATATTAAAAATGTAAATTTATTAAGAATTAATACAAAATTATTTAAAAAAGAAATTGATTCACGTGCAGCTCACGTTTTCCTTGACCTTACGAACGGCCCAAATATGAGGCTAGCGAGTTTTGTTGTTATGTGCCCTGCCTCTGAACCCGCCCAAGAACGCCCTTCAATGATCAAGCCCATTCCTCGGCTTTCAGTTCGCTCCCATTAAATTTGTAATTCTTTTATTGTTCTCGCTCGCTCCAACTGTTTTGGGGTTTACATAGGAAACCCTAGAAAATCAAATTTCACCACTTCATTGGGCACTATTAGGTGAGTTGCTGCCTGTCCTCTTTTCAGTTCTTCAGTTATCTCTGTGTACAAATTTTCAGTTGTACATTGAATTCCTGGAAGCAAATTTGTATGATATCGGGAGTGTAAATCCAAATGGAGTTTCTAGTTTGAAGTTGCATATTATTATATCAGTGTAGCTAAACTTACAATTGGAAGTTTTTTTGAAATTTGGGTTTTTTTATTTATTTTTAATTTATTTTTTGTTTTTGTTTTTGTTTTTGTTTTTTTTTTTTTTAAAGTTAGAAGAGAATGAAGTCTGGAATGTCATAGCATTTAGAGTAATTCTTAATACTCATGGCATACAATGAAAGTTGAATTTCATAGAAAGATTCTGATGAGCCTATCTTGGATCTATAATTCCACAAGATCCATTTCATACAGTTTCTTTGTAAATGATTCAGTCGCATAAAAGGAGACATATTTAGTTGTGTTCGTGGTGGTTTTTTAATGGAATGCTACACAAGAAGTGCTCGCTTGATGCTCTCATGCTCAGAGTTCGTGAATGGATAATACTATAGTGCGGCATATGTTTCTGTTCTTGGTGAAAAAGTGAGTGAGCTTGAGTTGAAAATTGGGATTGTAGTTTGTAAGACAATGGAAACCTCAGGGAAAGAAGGGTCTGTTACAAAGAGGTCATTGAGGAAGAAAGCAGGTGTGCGGAATTATGATGAGAATTTTATGGATGAGTTAATAGAAAAGCATTTGGGTGGTTCTTTGAAGAAAAGGAATCGGACAAGGCAGGATTTGGAAAAGGAGACTGAAACTGAGGCAATGATAGCAATATCTCTGGGTTTCCCAATTGATGCATTACTTGAGGAAGAGATTAAAGCTGGGGTGGTTAGAGAGTTAGGTGGCAAAGAGCAGAATGATTATATTGTTGTGAGGAATCATATCCTAGCAAGGTGGAGAAGCAATGTGAAGGTGTGGCTATCAAAGGGACAGATTAAAGAAACCGTGAGCAGTGGATATGAACATTTGATATCTTCCGCATATGATTTTCTTTTGTACAATGGATATATCAATTTTGGCATTTTATCATCGTTTACACTTGCTATGCCAGAATTTGTCCATGATGGATCTGTGATAATAGTTGGTGCTGGACTTGCTGGTTTGTCAGCAGCAAGACAGCTCCTGTCATTCGGTTTCAAGGTTATTGTTTTAGAAAGTAGGAATCGGCCTGGGGGGAGAGTTTATACTCAAAAAATGGGTAGGAAGGGCCAATTTTCTGCTGTTGATCTTGGTGGCAGTGTTATTACCGGTATGCATGCTAATCCCCTGGGAGTTCTTGCTAGGCAACTTTCTATTCCACTCCACAAGGTCCGAGATAACTGTCCATTATACAAACCAGATGGGGCACCTGTTGATAAGGAACTTGATTATAATATTGAATGCATCTTCAATAAGTTGCTTGACAAAGTGATGGAACTTAAAATAATGGGTGGATTTTCAAATGATGCATCCCTGGGTTCAGTTTTGGAAAAACTCAGGCAATTGTATGCGGTGGCAAGAACTACAGAGGAGAAGCAACTGCTTGATTGGCACCTTGCAAACTTGGAATATGCAAATGCAGGATCTCTTTCAAATTTGTCAGCAACTTATTGGGATCAGGATGATCCTTATGAAATGGGAGGTGACCACTGCTTTCTAGCTGGAGGTAATTGGAGATTGATCAATGCACTGTGCGAAGGGGTTCCTATATTCTATGAGAAAACTGTCAATGCTATTAGATATGGGAGTGAAGGGGTCACAGTAATTGCGGGTGAACAAGTGTTTCAAGCAGATATGATTCTATGCACTGTGCCTCTTGGAGTCTTGAAGAAAAAGACCATTAAATTTGAACCTGTGTTACCCAGAAGAAAGCTTGCGGCAATTGATAGATTGGGTTTTGGTCTGCTGAATAAAGTGGCAATGGTTTTCCCCCATGTTTTTTGGGGGGAGGACCTGGACACTTTTGGATGTCTGAGGGAGCATAGCAGTAAACGTGGAGAGTTCTTTTTGTTCTATGGTAACCACTCTGTTTCTGGAGGTGCAGTTCTTATTGCTTTGGTGGCTGGAGAGGCAGCACAAGTGTTTGAATACACAGATCCTTCTATTCTACTCCACCGTGTTTTAAGTGTCCTCAGAGGTTAGGTTGATCATTTGGGTTTGATTGATTACTCTCCTTTTTTTTTTATTACCATCATAGTCTTTTCATTCGTGAGACGTTTTTCATCACAGGTATATACAATCCAAAAGGGATTGATGTTCCTGACCCCATACAAACAAGTTGTACAAGATGGGGCAGCGATCCCTTTTCTTATGGTTCATATTCTCATGTTAGGGTACAGTCCTCTGGTAGCGACTATGACATACTTGCTGAAAGTGTTGGAGGCCGATTGTTTTTTGCTGGTGAGGCAACAACTAGGCAATATCCAGCCACAATGCATGGTGCGTTCTTGAGTGGTTTACGAGAAGCTTCTTGCATTTTAAGAACCTGTAGAAGTTGGCAAAATAATGTAAGAAGATCTATGCAGAGGAATGTTGGAATAAGTAGTGATACATTCTTAGAGTTATTTAGGATGCCTGACATAGCATTTGGCAAATTTTCGTTTATATCTAATCCTTTGACAGAAGACCCAAATTCATTGGGTATTATGAGAGTGACTATTGAGAATTGCAGGGAGGTTCTGAAGAAAGAATTGGAGAATTGCTTCAAAAATCCCTTGAACTTACCATTGCAGCTATATGTTATATCTCGTCATCAGGCACGTGAGCTACAGCTAATGACCGGGAGTAATGAGGAAAAATTGTCATATCTGATACAGAACTTGGGCTTGAAGCTAATGGGACATAATGCACTGGTAAATTTTGGTGGTTCTTTGGTTTCTAGCATTATTAATGCACGGAGGGGCCGGGGCAGGAACCGGATAATTGCTGGACAACATAGGTCTGGTTAAGAGATGTTATCAGTGTAAAAGCATGATATTGAAGTGCTTTTTGGATTTAGCATGCATTTGGATGCAAATACACGTTCAGCCTGCCTAGGTGCAGAATTTTGTATATAATCTAGCTAAGTAGGTTTTACTTCTGTCCAAGAGAGACCAAATCTTGGGAGTTACAATAGGCAATTTTTTGTTTGTTCAATCATGAAACATTGATTTATCTGAGGCGTAGTTGCTAAACAGGGCCATGAGCGGTAGCAATGAAAATGTAGCGTAGGTAAAAGTCATTTTATACACGCAACTCGAGTCATTTGAGGATGAAAGAAAAATTGTTATCTTTTCGGATCTTCTCGCTTTGCAAATGCTTGCATTTATGTTGTGATTTCCTTGTCCTGTATATTCCTTTAGGCCATGGGGGTGGATCAGTATGTTCGGTTAGCTAATCGAAATAACTGAATTATCATTAAAATTGAGAATCGAAACCAAACCGTAAAGGGTATACAACCGAATTGAGATAGTTGATATACTTTGGTTTCGTTTGAAATTTTCAAACGGGACTTATTTTGTAAAATCTAAATCAATTACAGTTTCAAATACATTTTATTAATAAACAAAATTAACATAATTTCAAAACACAAAAAAAAATCCCAATATTAACAACATTATTATTAAATTTTATAATAAAAAATAATGTTTGATTACAAAAATAAATAAAAAAGAGTCAATTAATCCAATTATATGCTATAGACCCGACAATTGGATTAGGTAGATTGAATTTGGGTCATTTCGGGTAAATTCTTTTTAAGTAGAGTTACTTCTTTTATCGGACGAGTTTGGGATCAGGGTTCGAATCACAATTAGGACATAAAAATCAAATAAAAAGTTGAAAATCAAATCAAATTGTAATCGATTTCCAATTTAATTGGTTCGGTTTTCAAATAAAGTTGAGTTATATTATTTTGGTTCGTTTTTAGTGTGGGTGAGTATGGATCGATTAATTCATCAATGAGCAAAAAAATTAATCAAGCCATTAATATCGATTTTTAAAATAATTAACTATTAATCAGTTCGTTATATTCGGTTAACCAATCCATCGGTTTCGGTTTTTTGATTTGATTAACCAATATTTTTCAGTTAACTATTAAAATTTTTAATATAAAAATATTAAAAATTAGATAAAATTTAATTTAATTTCAAATATATAAAATGATTTAATATAAAAATTATGAAACAAACATAATTTATTAGCCAAAATTTATGTTTTATAAATTAATAGCTAATATTATAAAATAGATTTGATATTTGTTAGGAATTAATATGCTTGATTTTAAATCAAATAAAATTTTATATAATATTAAATATTATAACATAAACTCTAAAATATAAAAAAAATGTAATTAAATGCTATTAAATAAAATATGAACACCAATATATGATAAAAAATAATATATATAAATGTTAACCGGATACTATATATAAATATTACTATAAAATTAAAGAAAATATCACAATATAAATTTAGTTTAAAGTATTATAAAAATTTTATAAGAAAATATAAAAAAATTAAGGTATAAAAAATAAAAATATAATTTAAATATATTTTAAAGCATATTTTATGTAAATTTTAGAAAGAAATAGAAAAAAGTTGAAGAAATATATATATATATATATATATATATATATATATATATATATATATATATATATATATATATATATATATATGATGCAAAATAAAATTTAATTGAAAAAAATTAAATCACAGGTTTGGGCCGAATCGAATTTTAGGTAGATGTGACAAATGAACGGGTTGGACAGATTTGGATTGAATCATTAATGGATGGGTTATTAATGGGTTGGATTATAAATGAGTCAAAAAATATGAATCATAAATGAGTCAATATTTAAATGGGTTGAATTAATTTGAATCGACCAATTGATCTAATTTTTATGAAAAGAGTATTGTTTTCTCGGAAAGAAATCAAATAATCAGAAAGATAATCATGATTATGATGATTTAAGACAAGAAACAAGAAACAACAGCTTTAATTTTTATTTTGCCGACCATCTTGATGGAAGTGAGAAGGCAAGATAAATATATAGGGATGCCAATCTCTATGAGCTTCAATCCAAGTAACGAAGATTCCTCTTCTAAAATCCTTTCTTCAACTTCTATAATTTCAATATTTCAAGACAGACGACGAAAAAAAGATCTTCAAAACCTTGATAATCATCATCATCTTTATCAACATCCTCAAGGGAATCTTCAACATCAAATAATCAAACCCACTAGAGATTCTGGGCCAATAATCCCAGATCCAACTCCAATTGCTTCCAAACGTGCAACAAACACAACACCTCCTATTCCTACCATTGGATCAACTTCCAGATCATCACCACCTGCATCAACAATAGACACCACTTCATCAGCACCTTCGGTTTGATACCGGGAATGTTTGAAGAATTATGCGGCAAGTATGGGAGGGTTTGTTGTTGACGGATGCGGAGAATTCATGCCTAGCGGTGAAGAAGGAATTGCTGAAGCCTTAAAATGTGCAGCTTATGAATGCCATAGAAACTTCCACAGAAAAGAGATTGATGGAGAATCACAATTTGCAGCCAATTGTTACCACAAAAACAATGGCCAAAGAAATAATACTTTACCTATCCCTCAGCTTCCCCTACCACAGCCTTCAGTTCATCAACATAATCACCGATATCATCGTGGGTTTTCTTCGATGATGATGAACTTCGGTGGCAGTTGTGGGGCTCCCGCAGAGTCATGGTGTAAACAGCTTGGTTCTGGGCATACAAACACTCTTTTTCTCACCATCGGAGTCTCTCTTTTCAGTAACTTCCACGGCACCTTATGCCGCCGCCGGTGCATATGTAGGTTTTGATCTATTTGGAACCCTTGGTTACAAAAAAAAAAAAAAAAAAAGATTCTAGACAAATTCATTGGGTAATGACCCAGTTGGTTGAGAATGTAATGAATTAATTTTTGGTTAATTTAATGGATATTGGATTGGGTTAGATTGGATTGAAAAATAAAATAAATCGATTTTGTGTTGATTCAGTGGGTATTTATTTATATTAAATTGAATTTGGGTTAATTTTTTTTGATTAATTTGGATCGATTCATGGATTTAGGTCATTTTTATCAGGTCTAATTTTAGGTACTTTCAAGAATATTTTTAAAATTTTGGATTCGAATTGGGTTTGACTTTAAAATTTTCAAGTCATTCATTTTTTACCCATTCATATTTCCTTCATATTGGGTTAAAAACTGCTAGACTAATACCATTTAAATTAATATAAATTATAAAATAAGATCTCAGAGTAGTTTTCAAATTTTATGCCTAACAAAAAAATCTTGCAATGTTAGCTTTAAATTTCAAATGTTCATTCAATTTAAGAACTATGTTCTGCAATATATATATATATATATAATTTCAATTTTTATGATAAAAAATTATTCTTTTCAATTTTTATCTAGTAATTAACATTATTTAAATTTAATAATATTTTTTTATTGTTGTAATCAAATAATGTAAATAATAATTATTTCAAATAAAATAAATTAGAATAACAATTACTTTTTGAATTTTTATTAATTTAAAAATAACAATAATTTTTTTATTAATTGAATTGTAGTAATTAGATTTGGACTTTTTCTTTAAATTTATACTTAATTTCTTTCAAGAAAAATATCATGAAATAGAAACTGACTTTTAATTTTTTTAATATAATATTTTTTGTAGTGTGTTGCTAGTTATTAATGAAAATTGCTAATGAATATTGGATACTATTAATGAAAAATAAATATTAATTTTAAAACTTAATAATTGAAAAAAAAGAAGTTTACTTTGTACCTTAGTTTCGTTGTTAACTAATGTAAATTTTAATTAAATTTATCAAACGATATGTTCTTTCAAATAGAAAAGTTGGGTAAATTTTTTTTTTTAAAGATGCTTAAATATACCTTTTGACAAAGTGACATGGTCCTTTGAGTTTCTTAATATATACCGAAATTTTAACAGCATGTCCCTTGTAAATATGACATATTAAAAAATTTTAACCTATTTAAAAACATTCCATGCACTTCAATAAATCCCATCACATCAATCATAATCTCATGGCCACTTCTAGACCTCTCATAAATCATTATCACAACAACCACATAACACATAATAGATAAGATGATAAAAAGTCTGATATGAGCTTGAATAGTTCATATTTTGTGTTTAGAATTGTGATGTAAATATTTAGTTTCAGCTATCTCGTTTAGATTTTGGCATCTTTTATGTTTTGTTTTGTTGTGTTGCTATTTCTAGGAGTAATGAGAGATTAAGCAAAGGAAAAAGAGTAGAAATGAGCAAGAGTGCAAGGCTCTTATCCCGCTTGGGCATGACATGTGAAGTTAGACATATGTGAATAAAAGAAGAATAAAAATTCCAAAGGAAAGGCAAGTGTGCTCTATCACGAGCGCGACACCCATCGCAAGTGTGACAGGGAGTGTTTTTGGGCCGTTGAAGTTCAAAAGTTGCTTTAAAAGGACATCTCTCTTCACTAAGAGTTGTGTACTTCTAGAGGGATGCTTGAAGAGTTGTGCTACTTTGGAAGGAGTTTATAAAAGGCAATGAAGATGGGAAAGAGGATATAATGCATATGGTTAGACAATAATTATTTTTGGATAGAAAAAGTAGAGGAAATCTAACTTTTGAAGAGAAGACAAAGAGTAAAGAAGAAGAAGAAACTTATTATGAGTAAAGGATTGAAAGATCAACCTTTATTTATCCTTCAATTATCTTATCTTCTGTGTAATACTTGAATGATGTTTTTAAAGAACTTGAACAATTATGCTAATCATTGTTTACTCTAATTAATACAAGTGATTTTTAGTGCAGAATTTTCTAATAGTATTATTTGCATTTAATTATTTGAATGTTCATTATAAGTAAGAATATAGTTCGAGAGATATATTCTTATTTAATTCTATTAGAAATTCATTGTCGTTACATTACTAGGGAGTCTGGGATGTTATGATAATTGTTATAGATTGATTTTTATTCTTAAAGTATGTGATTATTATGCTCTAATTCTATAATGAGAATTAAGGGTTAGAAGTAATATTTGCATATTTTAGGCATTTTATTTAATGTTGAGAGAGTGATTTAGAAATTTATGGCAACTTGACATGCATTGTAAAAATTACATTCAGATTGAAAGAATAAATATCAAGTTTCATTTTTAATACAAATCATTAATTGTATTTGTCTTCTTTGATCATAGTTAAAGTAGGGTTAATTAATAGTTTTAGTTATAGTTTAACATTATTAGTTTAGATTTTTAACCAAAATATTGATAAATTGTAAACAAAATAGGGATTAAGACATAGTAAGTAATAAATAATAATTTCTCATAGGAATGATATCTTAAGTACTATAAGGAAACTGTGCACTTGCGGATTTATCATAACAAGTTTTTGGCATCGTTACAAAGGAACTGATTTACGTTTATTGTCATTTTTTGCTCCAGATGATGTATGGTCTTGTGGACCTGTAATGGATTCAGGATATGGCTAATGTCGCTTGACGGAAGTTCTGGTTGCTGATTTTTAGATGCTTTTCCTCTTGCTGGTTTTGCTTTAACTTTGAAGATGGAATTTGTTTTTGCCATTTATTATTCAGCTTATTTCATATATTTGATATTCATCTTATTTGGTTTTGCTCTAACTTTGAAAATTGGCTTGTTTCTAGTAGTGATACTTCTTTTTTGTTACTACATGGAATCAATGTGTGCCTTCCATATAATCTATGGCAATTTTGGAACTGACATGAGATGTTGTACTCAAACAGTTTCTCTTTGCCTGAGATGTTGTATCTGTATCTTGACAAGTTCTTTTAATTTTGTTTGTTGCTTGAGTTATTTTTGTACTTGGTAATTTGAAATAAACATGAAGTCAGTACATACTCAAAATTGGGCATTTCTTGATCTGTGAGAGAAAGTATATGGTAGGGGTAGTGCATTGCTTGTAGGAATTTAATGGTAACATATAAATTATACTTAAACTAAATACTAATAAAACTGTAGAACATCATATAAGTGTAATCTTAGTTTAATTATTTTCAAATGCATGCTACTAGGGATATTCTTATAAGTAATTATTTGAATATTTTAGGCATTTTATTTTCAAAGAAGACATAATTATTTGAATGTTCATTATAAGTAAGAATATAGTTCGAAAGATATATTCTTATTTAATTCTATTAGAAATTCATTGTAGTTACATTACTAGGGAGTTTGGGATGTTATGATAATTGTTATAGATTGATTTTTATTCTTAAAATATGTGATTATTATGCTCTAATTCTATAATGAGAATTAAGGGTTAGAAGTAATATTTGCATATTTTAGGCATTTTATTTAATGTTGAGAGAGTGATTTAGAAATTTATGGCAACTTGACTTACATTGTAAACATTACATTCATATTGAAAGAATAAATATCAAGTTTCATTTTTAATACAAATCATTAATTGTATTTGGCTTCTTTGATCATATTTAAAGTAGGGTTAATTAATAGTTTTAGTTATAGTTTAACATTATTAGTTTAGATTTTTAACCAAAATATTGATAAATTGTAAACAAAATAAGGATTAAGACATAGTAAGTAATAACTAATAATTTCTCGTAGGAATGATATCTTATGTACTATAAGGAAACTGTGCCCTTGCGGATTTATCATAACAAGTTTTTGGCATCGTTACAAAGGAACTGATTTACGTTTATTGTCATTTTTTGCTCCAGATGATGTATGGTCCTGTGGACCTGTAATGGATTCAGGATATGGCTAATGTCGCTTAATGGAAGTTCTGGTTGCTGATTTTTAGATGCTTCTCCTCTTGCTGGTTTTGCTCTAACTTTGAAGATGGAATTTGTTTTTGCCATTTATTATTCAACTTATTTCATATATTTGATATTCATCTTATTTAGTTTTGCTCTAACTTTGAAAATTGGCTTGTTTCTAGTAGTGATACTTCTTTTTTGTTACTACATGGAATCAATGTGTGCCTTCCATATAATCTATGGCAATTTTGGAACTGACATGAGATGTTGTACTTAAACAGTTTCTATTTGCCTCAGATGTTGTATCTGTATCTTGACAAGTTCTTTTAATTTTGTTTGTTGCTTGAGTTATTTTTGTACTTGGTAATTTGAAATAAACATGAAGTCAGTACATACTTAAAATTGGGCTTTTCTTGATCTGTGAGAGAAAGTATATGGTAGGGGTAGTGCATTGCTTGTAGGAATTGAATGGTAACATAGAAATTATACTTAAACTAAATACAAATAAAACTGTAGAACATCATATAAGTGTAATCTTGGTTTAATTATTTTCAAATGCATGCTACTAGGGATATTCTTATTAGTAATTATTTGAATATTTTAGGCATTTTATTTTCAAAGAAGACATAATTATTTGAATGTTCATGATAAGTAAGAATATAGTTCGGAAGATATATTCTTATTTAATTCTATTAGAAATTCATTGTTGTTACATTACTAGGGAGTCTGGGATGTTATGATAATTGTTATAGATTGATTTTTATTCTTAAAATGTGTGATTATTATGCTCTAATTCTATAGTGAGAATTAAGGGTTAGAAGTAATATTTGCATATTTTAGGCATTTTATTTAATGTTGAGAGAGTGATTTAGAAATTTATGGCAACTTGACTTGCATTGTAAAAATTACATTCAGATTGAAAGAATCAATATCAAGTTTCATTTTTAATACAAATCATTAATTGTATTTGTCTTCTTTGATCATATTTAAAGTAGGGTTAATTAATAGTTTTAGTTATAGTTTAACATTATTAGTTTAGATTTTTAACCAAAATATTGATAAATTGTAAACAAAATAGGGATTAAGACATAGTAATTAATAACTAATCATTTCTCGTAGGAATGATATCTTAAGTACTTTAAGGAAACTGTGCACTTGCGGATTTATCATAACAAGTTTTTGGCATCGTTACAAAGGAACTAATTTACGTTTATTGTCATTTTTTGCTCCAGATGATGTATGGTCCTATGGACCTGCAATGGATTCAGGATATGGCTAATGTCGCTTGATTGATGTTCTGGTTGCTGATTTTTAGATGTTTCTCCTCTTGCTGGTTTTGCTCTAACTTTGAAGATGGAATTTGTTTTTGCCATTTATTATTTAGCTTATTTCATATATTTGATATTCATCTTATTTTGTTTTGCTCTAACTTTGAAAATTGGCTTGTTTCTAGTAGTGATACTTCTTTTTTGTTACTACATGGAATCAATGTGTGCCTTCCATATAATCTATGGCAATTTTGGAACTGACATGAGATGTTGTACTCAAACAGTTTCTCTTTGCCTGAGATGTTGTATCTATATCTTGACAAGTTCTTTTAATTTTGTTTGTTGCTTGAGTTATTTTTGTACTTGGTAATTTGAAATAAACATGAAGTCAGTACATACTCAAAATTGGGCTTTTCTTGATCTGAGAGAAAGTATATGGTAGGGGTAGTGCATTGCTTGTAGGAATTGAATGGTAACATAGAAATTATACTTAAACTAAATACTAATAAAACTGTAGAACATCATATAAGTGTAATCTTGGTTTAATTATTTTCAAATGCATGCTACTGCTCTATGTATTTCTTAATACAATTAAGTATCCCTTAAAGGTTTTACGCTCATGCTTATCAATATTGCATGTTACTGAGGATTTATTGTTCTCTGGGTTACACCGTGTAATGCTAGAAATGATGAATAGTATGTGAAGTGAAATGTGAATTGGTAAATTCAATTAGAAAATCCTGTCTTGGAAATTCATCTTAGCTGCGTTTTTGGTCAACAGCTTTTTCTTTGTTACTCAAAAATAATTATTTTTTGTTCATGTTTGAGACCTACCAACTGATGGAATCAATAGTCTTGTTTTCCCGTTAGATTTACACTTATTTTAATGAACTTCCTTTTCAAAAATTATATTGGTATATAATTTAATTCCATGTTCGCAGTAAGTTTTGCCTAGTTAGATGTTGGCATACATTTGAATATTCTTCTAACCTTATATTTTGATTTCCTGGTTTTATTGAGGATTAGAAGGTTTGGCTTGCTTAACAACCCTTAAAATTGTTTTTCTCCCTCTTGAAGGAATTATACTTTGCTGGAATATATTTCCAACCTCAAATTTTGGTTTCCAGATTTTTGGCTTGATTAAGAACACTTATACCTGTTCTTTTCCTCTTTAAGAAATTCTACTTTGTTTTAAATATATTTTATTCAACCCTTAAAATTACACTTTGTTGGAAAGTAAAGCATGACCTTACAATGTTCTCCTACATATAACTACGCCGGTTTCAAGCAATTCAGAAATCTGTTTGTCCAACAATGTATGAGCAATTTGCTAAGAAGTTCTTGTAGAATTAGGGTCTTGTTGGGAATAAGTTGAATTGGAGATTTGCAAGTGAAAGAAAGGATGGAAATAGAGTTTGGACAGTACTCTAATCAAGCTGATTTTGATTTGATTTAATTTCTGTTGGCTGTAAATTAGTAAGATTTGCATACACGTCGTATATCATCAACTAATTTTCATGTGAAGATGTGAACAAAAGCGAATTATAAATTTCTCTTACTAATTTTCATAGTAAGATTTCTTATCTAATTAAGATTTGCATGTGCAGTGTTTTTTACTTACAATTGCTTACTGAAAAATGATATACAATTGCTGCCACTGTTGAATAATTACAATTGCTACCACTATTGAATAATTACAATTGCTGCCACTATTGAACTTAATATTTTTTTCTCCTTTTTTTTAATTGCACATTATTTGTTCAGGGAAAGATGTCAGAAAGAGCAATAGGGCCTCTTACTTTTATTGCCTACCAAGTAGTATGAATTTTTAATACAATATTTACTCTTGGTATGTCTGAATATATTTTTAGCCTTTAGAGTTGCAGTGTTTGAGGTCTTAATCCTTCAATTTTTCATAGAAATCTAATTTTCATCTAAGGTTTAATGAGTTCTTTTTTAAGAATTATTAGACTTTATTATTATTATTATTATTCTGAAAGATGTATGTATCAAATTATCAGATATTTTTAGTGACGGAATGGTGATGGATAAGTTCGTCGTGAAATTTTTAGCAGGAGAGAAATTTACCGCTGAAAATATATTTACTGTCGCTAAATTTACCTACAAACTATATCATTCCGTCGATAAATTTTTCAACGGAAAATATAATTCCGTCGGTACTTTTAACGATAAAATTTAATGTCGTCGGCAAATATGAAAGATAACAATTTCTGTTTGCACCTCCCGATGCAATTAACGATGGATTATATTTTCCTTCGATAAATTTACTGATGAAAATATTTCTATCAATAAAGGTACCTACAACAGGTTCTCCTGCATCTTTTTTCGTCACTAAATTCCATCTACATTTTGATTTTCCTACGAAATTTCATTCAATTTCATCGGAAATTTTCATCGAAAAAATGAATTTTTCTTGTAATGAAATAAAATACTTGATTTTTTTAAATGAAATAATACGTGGCAGACATTCATTTGACCGTAATTCATATTGGTTGTAGGTTTCTTAACGCTCTAATCTCAAAACGGGTGCGCTATCCTTAGGTAATTTGTTTTTTACAAATACAAGTGTAAAAAGTTGCATTAAGATTAGTTCTTTAATTTCAAATTTAATTAATCTAAAAATAATAATTATTTTAATTTTAATTTAATTCATTTGATATAATTATTATTAACATTCATTAATTATAATAACCATATTAATATTTAAATAAATCATATCAGTTGCAGATTTCTTAACGCTCTAATCTCAAAATGAGTGCGCTATCCTTAGGTGTTTTTTTTTTTGTTTACTAAATATAATTAAGTTTGAGTGGTAAAATTGAACAAATAAAAGTTTAGGTATGAAATTCAAATGCAATTTTTTTTTTTACAAATACAAGTGTAAAAAGTTGCATTAAGATTAGTTCTTTAATATCAATTTTAATTAATCTAAAAATAATAATTATTTTAATTTTAATTTTAATTCATTTGATTTAATTATTATTAAGATTCATTAATTATAATAATGAAAAATTAATTATTAATTTTAAATGATATTAATTACTAGATAAAACTGAAAAAATGAATTTTTTTATTAAAATATTGAATTTTCGTTAGTTTTAACAGAAAAACTATTGGAGTCCATATATTGAAAAGATATGTGAAGTTTGTAGTTGACATTGTAAGATTTTTTTTACTGGATCTAAAATTAAAAATTAACTTATAGTTTCGGTATGATTTTATAATTTACCCATCAAATATAACAAAAATAAATTTTAATTAACAACACTATATTTTGAGGAAAAGAAAATTACAACATTATATAATATAGACATAAAATCTAGAAAAATTTAAATTTAGAATAAAACTCAATTTTATTATTTGTTTTAAAGTTTGGTTAGTTCCATTATTTGTACTTTTTACACTTAGAAATTAAACTAAATTGAAATAATCGAAATTTAACCGAATAATTTATTTTCATTGGTTTGATTATGTTATTAAATTATAAAAGAATCATGCTCATTTTTACTTTAGGCTCAATTTGAATGGAGTCATGAAAGTTGCAATAAGGTAAGGGGTAGTAAAATGATTTGCTTGGTTGGATGGAATGATAAACAGGAGTTGTATATTAAAATTACAATAACGTCCTTCTTTATGTAGGGTGATGAAATAATTGTATTTTAAATATGGAATTTTAATAAAAGAATTGTATAATATTGAAAAATTAATACATTCCAGTAGTGAATATTATATAATGTATAGGAAATATGGTAAATTGCACATAACAAATTCTAAAAGTTTTTAAATAAATGGAAAGATTGAAACACTGAAGTAATTCTTTATGAGAACCTAACCCTAAGGTTCAGCATTTTGCATGAAATCCGCACAGGTGCGACAGTTGCAGTCCAGAAACCGACACTTTAGGCAACCAAAGCACACACAAGAAGTGCAGCCCTCGCACGTCCGGTTCACGGGACAACCTCTACAGTTCTTGCGGCTAACTCGCTCTTCGTCATCATTGCAGGTTATTCTAAATTTACATAGAATTATATAAACATTAATAAAAACTAATCAACGGCATTAGTTTGTTTAAATCCATTAGTGATTTTTAATTTCATTACTATAAGGTTAATTTGGACAGCTATAACCAAAATAATTCAGATTTAAACTTTTTTTTTTTTATCAGTTTGAGGGTAACTTTGAAATGTTTGTTGCTTAGGCTAGTTTCTTGACAAAAAAAAAAAATTAAGGTATAATTTTTTGGGTTAATTACAAAATAAGACCTTAAGGCAGTTTACCATTTGAGTCACGAAAAGAAAACAAAATTACAATATAAGCTTCAAATGTAGATTTTCTTTCAATTAAGAGACTATTAATTTTCTGTTAAAACTAATGGATATTCAATTTTTTTAAATTATATTTTTCATTTTTTATTGTTATAATTAATGAGTACTAATAGTAATTATGAAACCCAAATAAAATTAAAACAACAATCTTTTTTTTATTTAGTTACTAATATAACAAAAAGTTAATAATACTTTTTATTAATAATTAAATTGAGACATTTATTTAGATTGGCTAATATTTCCTAAATATAGGTATTATCTTTCAAAAAAAAAGTCACCAAATAAAAAGTAAAATATTTTAAATCTCTTTTGATATGATATTTTTGTAGTTTCTACTATTAATTAATAAATGTTTTTAATGAGTATTGATATTGAATATAATTAAATTAAAAATAAATAATTTTCGGATAATTAATAAATTTATTTTAGTCATTTATGGATAAACTTACTTATTTTTAAGATAATTTTCATGCAAAAAAACAAATTAAATGAAAAAATAATGTTATAATTAAAAATTTTGACATCTTATTATTCTTTAATTTAAACTGAAAATTTTATATTATGCACAAAATATTTTTTATTTTATTTATGTAAATAGATCATTCAATATATTCTAAAAGTAATTGATATTTTGTCTTCAATTTAATTTGTTCCATTGCATGAGAGTTATTTTCATAAAAATATTATTTAATTTTGTTCAAACATGATTAAGATAAAAAAACTTATATGGATATAATTTTTTTAATTTGATTTTTAATTAATATAAATATAATAATTAATTTTAATTTAATTTTCAGTTAATTATCATGAACATTCATTACTTATAATAACAAAAAACTATTGTTAATTTTTAAAAATAACAATTACTTAATAAAAATTGAAAAAATAAATTTTAAAAATTAATTTTCTGTTAATTTTTTTTGAATTAATGAAAAAATTAATGGAGTACTTAAATTTAAAGGATATTTGAAATTTAAAATGGATATTATAAATTTTTTTCAATATTGTAAAAATCGGATCAGATTTATCAATCTGACTAAAAAATCAGGAACTAGATCCTGATCTAGTCTCGATGCACTAAAAAAAACCTCGAAGTATAAACAAAAAGAATGCTATTCAGACCAATCGGTTTAACATCAAAACCGATTTACTTGGGGTCTAGTACTTATCTCACCAAACGAAGGAAGCGCTGTTTAATTTCTTTTATTCTTTATTACTTTTCAAATAAATTTTCATATTAATCCATTCACTTTTACATATTATACCTCAATTTATTATTTTTTATAATTTACTTATTTAAATTTATAAATTATTAAATTTTAGTATGTAAATATTAAATATTATCACAGTTTAGTATATTTTGCCTTTAATTTATGATATATACTTATGTTGAAATTATCTTTTTTCAATTCAAATATGACTATTCTATTAATAAATATATTATTATGATTGACAAATCGGACGATTTAATAAAAGAGATTGGTCGTAAGGTGGGAGTCGAGTAGGAGTCATAATAAAGAGGCATTGCCTGTGGTATTCGATCGAACAAGACAAGAGAGAGCCCTGCAAAGAGAAAAAAAAAAGAGCTTACCCGGACGGATCGAGCTTTAACACTCTAAAACTTAAGTTAGGGATACTTGGATCCAGAGGTTGAGCTATTGTACACGAATGGGACTTAGTATTTATAGGAGGTATTTAGAGCCACTTGAGTGGTCTATTTGTGTGTCAGAGTAAGTATCCGATGATGTGACATTGAGTAGGTGATGGATGGAACAGTGGCGTGTGTTAGTGGGTCATTGAAAATTGAGCCTTGGAAGTCCGATCAAACTGCCTTATCCTTTTGGTCCCTGTGCTTGCTTGGTTACTTGGGCATAAATCTTTAAAACGAGCTAGGCCTAGGCTGGAGAATCTCTCTTATTCTAAGATGGGATTGAGACTGTTGGGCTAAGCCTAACACATGATAATTTGGGCATTATCATTTGTCCCCATTTTGTGATCTTCTAATCTATCATATAAACTGGAAGATCGAAGCAAATGGAGTTTAGACTGGTCTTTCGTGCTTAAAAACTTTAAAGGCTTGTGACGTTCCAATCTATGAAAGATTGAAGGAATGCGAATCAAGGCATCTTTCATGCCTGGAAATTTTAAGATTCATGATGTTTCGATCCATCGAGGATTAAAGGAATGTGAATAGAGCATTTTTTATGCCTGGAAATTTTTCAATTCTTTGTGAAAGATCGAAGGTATGCAAATCAAAGCATCTTTTGAGCCTAAAGATTTTAAGTTCCTCCCTTTGTCCCATAGGCAATGCTTCGTGATGGATGCTATTTAATAAGGAATGCTTCACATCTTTGTCAACTCCATTCATGGGTCACCACATGGCGAGATTATTTGTTATCTTCTCATATAGTGTCGAGAAGGTCGGTCCCTGCTATATAAAATTGCCAATCTAGAGAACAATTTAATACCTTGTGAGGATTTTGTTCTTCCTTTTCAGAGTTTCGCATTTCATTTTTTTAAGTGTTTGGATTTTGATTCTAAAGTGTCTTTTTCTCAAAATTTCTGTAGACTTTTCTCAAGTAAGTTTTTCTTGCTTAGATATCTTGCCATTATATTTTAGGCTCAGATTATTCATCTTTATCTTCATCTTCCTCTTCATCTTCCCACTTATCAAGACCCTTTTTTAGACATTTTAGGGTCTGCTTCTTGGTCGCAAATTAGATATTTATTTTTTATTACTCCTTATTTGAATATGGTTTTAAACGACATCCCAAGTGGGTCTGGTGCCAATAAAGCTTTTGACCTTAGTTTTCTAGAATGATATAGGGGCAATAATCCCATAAAAAAGCATACAACACTAAAAGTTGTTCATGATAGGTAGTTGAGAGAGAAGTGTAAGTTACTTGAAGATGTAATCCTTCTTTCTTGCCTATTATCCATGCTAGTAATTGATGGACCATTTGGAAATCCTCTAGAATGGTTTATTAGATTCCAAAGTTATATAAAGTATGGTTTGAGGTTTCCCTTACCTCCCTTTGACCAAAGTGTTCTCCATGGTTATAGGATCACACCTATCTAGTTAAATCCAAATGGATGGAGAACAATTGTTTGTTAAAATTCTTTATGAGTAACTCAAAGTCGCTCTATCTCTCAAATGTTTTACTTATTTCTTTTATTTTTTTGCTAGGAAAAGAGGATGGAATATCATTTTTCTTCTAGGAATAAAAGAAGGCTTTTCACTTTACCTACTTATGTGAAAAGATTTAGAAAGAATTTTCTCCTGATAAAGCAAAAATGAGGTTTTGTTGTGAGTTTGTACCGGTCATTAGAGCCTACTTTATTAAAAAATTTGGCTATCAGTGTTCAAACATATGATTTCGATATTCAAAAATTGACAAAGTACATGCAATATCGTGAAGCTAACCTGATTAGTTGGAAAACCTTATTTTTGGATTAGACGAATGTGAGTCTTTAGGCTTTTAGAAGAATTTTGATTTTCGACTATATATTGTCTAATTCACACCTTGTGATTTGATTTGTTTTTCTCTTTTCCCAGCTTCTATGGACCCTAAAATGAAAAAATGTATTTCTAAGCGGACCAAAAAGTTTCATGACTCTTGAAGAAAAAAGTCACATAAGGGAAAGGTCGGACTACCCACTCTGTTAAAGTGAAAAAGTTGACTCTCAAGGATGAGACTTCCGAGGAGGTCATCCCACTTGCTCAATTAATGTGGAAACACCTATTGAATGGGTTTTCGTCGAATAGATTTTATCGAAGTAGCCATCTATCACTGCTATCGAACTCATACCTTTTCCTTCGATTGAGTTTATTCCTCTCAAGGAGGTGTTAACTCAAAAGTATAGTGAGGAGTGTTCCATTCGTAATTTGCAAGTGTTGGATTATCTACGCATGGGTGTTGTGCTGGAGAAGGAAATGAACAATATGGGTCTGGTCATTTCTTCAGCTGAGGAATTAGTCGAGATAAATTTTAATGTTTGTTGGGTACATGTTTACACATTGTACTTTCTTTTGGATATTTTTTTTGATTTTAAACATTACTTTCTGTTACCTCATATAGGTTATGCAAAGGGTCATGCGACTATATGGTGGAAACCTAGCTTGGAAAGAGAAACTGATTGTAAAGACTCAATCAAAGCAAAAGTTAAAAGAAAATTTGAGAGCTGTCAAAGCTGAGCATAATTGACAAATAAAATAATTGTACTTGTAAGTGAAAGAACTTCAGGAAAAGGTAGAGTCAACAGAGTTAGTCAACAAACAACTCAAAGAGAAGTTGAGCCTTACCGATCATGCTTGCCAAAAGCAGTTGGCCGATTCGAAAGAGCAACCGATAAATCATTTAGGAGATCTTTAAAGTGATTATATTGCTCCCATACAACTAGAGTACGATAGATGTTTCCCTGGTTAAGATTTTAATTTTATAGATGATCCTTCTTCTCTCCCCGATCTTTCTATAGAAGAGAAGGAGAGGCCAATAAGGAAGGGGAAGATCTGGATGGAAATGTAGAATATTAAATTGAAATTTAGTTGTGAATTAAAGTTTCTTTACTTTATTCACTTGTAATCAAAACTTTTGTAGAGTTATTTTTTGCCTTTTTTTGTTATGCATACCTATTTATACCAAGCACAATATTTTGCCAGTATTTTATATGTATCGCTAAATTCCTATGATCTTTATCAAGAATATAGTCATCAAGTTTTGAATGCATGTTAACGAGAAATACAACTCCTACTCTTGGGATAAATAAAAAATTTGAAGCTCGCGTGCATTCCTGGCCTTTGTCGACTTATATTTTTAATTGTCGTAAATCCGATCGAATTGCACATTTTTTTATTCTAATTTGAGTTCTTTATAAAGATAAGATTTTGATCCATCAATTAATAATGTATTTGAAAAAATAAGCACTTTTGATAGACTTTTCAATCTTGTGACTAGGAGTTAAGTATATAATTAACATGGTATATCGAGATAAGGGATAGAGTTCCTAATCATATTGTTGGGAGTGTATCCTTATGTTATTTGTAGGTCGATTAGATGATTTTGGCTAATTTAAGCATTAGTCAACTTGATTGGCTCATTAAGTGCAAACATTTGGTTGTCGTGCCCTTTAACTGTGTTGCTTAGGAAGCAATGCCAAATAACTGCCTCCTTTAATTTTTCATCGCTTTATTTGTTGAGCTTTTATTACAATATTTTATTTTCTTTTAGTTTTATGATACTTCAATTTTGACTCCTTATTTATTGGGGATTGCCATATAACTACCATCATTAAAGATTCCTCAAGTCTTTCTATAAATAAGTGCATCCCTTAGAGACACTAAAAACCTCCATTTTCTTTTCCACGATCTTTTAATGGAGATTTTTGTTCATTTTGATATTTTTTAACCTTCTCCTCTTTTCTCGAGTTATCTCCATTTTAGAAATATGAATGAACCTCTTCCTTTTGATGGGTCTTTCTTTATCATGGAATCATCTGTTGATAATAGGTGAATTTCCATTAAATCTTTATTTGCCTCTTTAGTTCCCTTGTTCTAGCCTCTATTTTCCATTTTTCATCACTTAGGGTCATAGTTTGTGAGAGGGGAATAGCTTGGACTCTATGTTTTCTTCTCTATTTTTGTGTAACGTCCTAAAATTTTGAGTGGTATAAATACTACTTTTTTTTACTGTGAATAGTAATAATAGAGTAGTATTGAATGTGATTATATTAGCATTAGTATAGTAGATTTCATAAGAATTTTAGAGTTGAAGGTGTTTAGGCTAGAGAAATTCTAGAATGGGTCACTTATTAGAAAGTTGATGCTTAGCTATTAGACTAGATAGTATGAGTTAAATGGCGTTCAGTGGTATAATTTGAGATAAAATTGAGGTTAGATAGATCCTCAGAACGGACAGTTAATAATTTATTTGAAACCATTATTAGAGTTGACCACAAATTTGATCGGATTCAAAAATATTCTCCAGATCTCTAAAAATTATTTTTATTTCATAAACCTATTAGAAATATCCTAAATAAATTATTAGAGGTGAAAAATAATTTTTTTGATAGCTTTGAATATTTAGCTTTAGGATCGTTGAATTTTACCTTTGAAGCTGCAAGTATATTGAAATGACGTTAGAATGACTTGAACTTTAAACACATCTTAATAGATATATTTTGCACTTTGGGCAAAATGTTTAGAGAATTTTGATGAGGGGAACACATCTTAATAGATATATTTGGATGTGTTGATCATGCCAAATGATCCCTCCTCACATTCTATAATAGTATATCACATCAAGTGGTCACTCCAGTCCATTTTGGACCATTGGAGTTGTCGTCCCATATATTAATTTTGAGGATTTCCATTAGATACTGTTAGGGGCAAATATATAATTTTAAAAGAAAATGAAGACTAAATGAGAAACTAGGCATAAAAAGATGTCAATTATGTAATAAAAAGATGAATAAGGTGAAAATGTAATCAAGCGATTAGTAAGGGTAAAAATGTAATTACATGAAAATTAGGGGTAAAACTATAAATTTACACTGAAAATGTGATTATAAGAGCTAAAATGGCAAAAAGGGTAAAAATATAATTAGAAAAGGTTTCGAGGACCAAACTATAATTTGTCACCAAATAAGGAAATATAACAACTAAAATATAAATTTTGGGTTAAAATGGAATAAATACTAAAGGAAAGTGAAAGGATAAAATTAGTGTAAAAATAGCTTAAAATATACCAAAATGGAAGTTTAGGAACTAAATTGTAATTTTTCAACTTAATTGAGAAATAAATGGAAAAAGACAAAAATAAGTAATAGTAAAGATTAAATGGTAATTTAAAGAATAATAGGTAAAATTCTAAGTTAATAGGTAATAAGTCATGACTAAGGGAAAAATGGTAATTTTGCAAAATGTTGTTTGTATGAATGAAATTTTATGTAGTGTATCCACTACCAGACAATATCATTGCTTAGTGCATAGTTTTGTTGATTGCAGGTAGGGTATAGGTAATCGAAGACAAAGTGGAGATGGAAATCAAAATGGCATGTAAATGTGGGACAATGGACATAAATATATTTATGTATAATATAATAGTTATTTTAGTATATGTAATGTAACATGTAACAAATGTTAAACAATAGTGGATATGTGGTTATGTATGTTGGTATGATACTTGAGTTATGTTTATATCATATATATTGTGTTAATGGATTATGAGTTGATAATTAGAAGTGCTTGTGTTGTTGGAGTATTAAAGGTGTAGGTTGAATATTGGGAGTGTGATTTTTACACTTTGCAAGTTTAAGTAGCATGATTTTATAGCAAGTATATTGCCTAAATTTTTACTAAATGAATAGTAATATTTCGATATTAAAATTAATTAGGAGCTACAATTCGTGTATTACCATTGATAAGGAAATAAATGGCTTAAGTTAACCATGCAACGTTGTCATTAGTAGTACATCAATGTTCGTACCTAAGTTCGGGCATAGAGTGTCATATTTTATGGTATTAGAGCAGGTTTAGATGGTCCTAAGATCGAAGTATATGCATGTGTGGTGAATGATTGAAGTAATACATGTACAAGCCATAGAAGGAATAGAATGCATATGAGATTAATCTTTACTTGTCCCATTGTATATTTTAAATGGTAGATATGGCTTCAGGCTCAAGATGAGCAATTAAGTTGGCAAGCAATGCTGAAAGTTGGGCATTTGCTATTCCAGAAAGCCACAACGCTACTAACTAGCCTACTTAGCACACACCACCAGCAATTGCTCAGGCACCTCCTCTAGCTACACCACCAGATTTTATAAAGTTAATGGCAGACCTATTATATCAAAGGATGCAAACCCATAAATTTAACACTCGATTAGAACTGAAGAAGAGGATTGCAACATGATATGAGCTTGAAAAGCTCATAAATAGTGTCTATATGTGCTTAATTTTATTAAGTATAGTGTTTAATGTTAATATATTTTATGTAAATTTTGTTGCTTTTATATGTTTTATGTGTTCTTGTGTGTTTTATTTGTTTTATAGGAGTTAAGGAATCAATTTGGAGCTTAAATGGGCAAATTTGGCTAAGTAAATGTAAGAAAGCATTTATGAAGGCATGAAGAAGAAGCTCTGTCGCAAGCGTAACAGCTATAGCTGGGGTTGCAATAGGTCGCGGAGGAGAGCAAGGCAGCCAACATGAGGGAAAAAGTAAGCGTGCTTTGTCGCATAGGTGACAAACACCACGATCGTGATAATATGAGCCATTGGCCTTAAAGGATTTGAAACATTGCCTTAAAGAGTTGTGTTTTTCCACCAATATATGCAACCTTTTGGGGAGACATCTCAAGGGACATCTCTTTTAGAACATTATAATTATTAATTTCAACTGTAATTTGAAAGGATGGATCAATTATTTTATTTTTCTAACTTGAAAGTGTAATTAAAGAACAATAGTTTTAGGTTTTACTTTTCAGTTTAGTTTATGTGTGAAAAGAAGACTAACAAGGAAGAGGAAGTCATCATTCATGAGTAAAGGATTAGAATTCTCTTTACTTAATTACTTTTTACTTTTCTTCTTTGTAATTATTATGAATACTCTTTTAGGAATTTGAAAGTCAATACTCATATTTGTTCATTTCTCTTTCATTTATCTTTATATGTAGGATTTTCTATTGACACTTAATTGGTATCATTATAAGTTAAGAAAAAAGACCTTAGATGACAATTCCTTCTCTTAAAATCATTAAAGTGGGTCTAAGTAAGTGAGTTGTGAGAGCAATATCTTTCTTACAGATATTAGGAAATTCATTATGAAAACATCATTAGAGAGATCAAGGTGTAGAGATAGTTGCCATATATTGGCTTTTATTCTTTGGATGTGTGTTTATGTAATTCTAATCTAGATGCGAGAGTTGCGATTTAGAACCATAAGTGCATGTTTTAGGCATAATCAAGTCTAGATGCAAGAGCTACAACATAAAACATTATTCCAATTTGGCTTGCATGATAAAGATTAAATTCTAACTAAGAGAAAAATAACAAGCTCCACATTTATGTATATGTTAAATTCATCATATTCATAAGTCTTCTCTAATTATCATTAAAGTAGAATAATATTTAGTTTAATGTTGTATAGTATTAGTTATAGTTTTAATTTGCGAATGAATGAGCATTGGAAACAAAGTTAAAATTGAGTAGTAATAGTGTATAATTTTAGTCAACATTCCTCGTGGGATCGACATCTTTTGTACTATAATCAGTAAACCATATACTTGCGGAATTAGCTATTAGAAATAAGGCATAACAAGTTGTTCGTGCCATTGTCGGGGAACTGTTTGATTAAATTCATTGTTATTATGAATCTTGATTCATGATTTTGGATGACAATATTTAATTAGTTTTTTATGTTGTTTTTACAGGATTTGGTAGTTCAAGTCTATGCCCAGTACAAGAAGTTCTCAAGAAAAACTTGAACCATTGAATCCAAAAATAGAAAGATTTATTTCAAGTAACCGTAAATCCAACAAAAAGAAAAATAAGACTAGAAGATCAATTATGGTTGGAAAAGAGAATCCACCAAGGTTAATGGACTTTGCAACATCTACATTGAGTGGTGCTCAATAAGGGGTGGTAAGACCTACGGTAAATGCTAACCAATTTGAAATTAAGCCTTCTCTTTTACAAATGATTCAAAATAGTATTTAGTTTTATGGTTTGACAAATGAGGATCCCAATGCTTATTTGGCAAATTTCTTAAAAATTTGTGATACCTTTAAGATTAATGGAGTTTTAGTAGATGCAATTAAGCTTAGACTTGGGATCAATTGGCCCAAGCATTCTTATCTAAATATTTTTCTCTAGCCAAAATAGCCAAATTATAAAGGATATTACTACATTCGTTCAACATGATAATGAGCCTTTGTATGAAGCTTAGGAGCGATTTAAGGAATTACAAAGAATTTGTCCACACCACAACCTTCCAAGAGAATTGCTAATGCAAACATTTTATAATGGAGTGAATTCCACTACTTGAGGTACTATAGACGCTGTGGTTGGTGGTTCTCTTATAAGAAAACAAATGGAAGATGCATTTGAGTTATTGGAAGAAATGTCCATGAATAATTGCATGTAACCAACTGAAAGAGTAAAGGAGTCTAATTCTAATGCTGGGGGGGGAGGGGGGTACATTCAGTAGATTCTGTTGTAGTATTGCAAGCCCAAGTAGAGGCATTAACTCAGAAGATTAATAGCCTAGGAATGGGAGGAAATTCATAAAATGCATACACCATTGATGGCCAAGAAGGTCATACAAGTGAGATATATAATTTGGGAATGGCTAATACGGAGGAACAAGTTAGTTTTATACAAGGGCAAGGTCATGGTAAACCATATTTAAATACCTATAACCCTGGTTGGAGGAGCCATCCAAATTTTTCATGAAAAAATAGTAGCAATCAAAATAAGGGTATAAGATTTCAACAACCTCAAGATAGGTTTGGAGCTTTAGAGGTTAAGATGGATAGGTTCTTAGAGGGGATTAATTTAAAGTTTAGTTCACAAGAAGAGAACCAAAAGAGGCAAGAGATAAAGTTTGATCAAATTACTAAAAATCAAGTCTCATCTATCCATAACTTGTAGGTGCAATTAGGGCAAATTTTGAAGGCTTTACCTTCCTGATTACAAGGAAATTTATCGAGTAATACGAAGGAAAATCCATAAGAATATTTAAAGGCAGTAAAATTGAGGTCAAGTAAATTTTATTTAAATGAATTTGTTACTATTAACATTGATGATGTTGTGCAGAAAACAAAGATAAAAGAGGATGAGTCACCTATCACGTGCATGGCAGAAAGGCTACTAAGGCCATTTCTCCGCAAGTGTTTCAACCTCGTCCGTTGTTTCCTCAACGTCTAAAGTAGCAAAATCAAAATAAGCAATTCCAATCTTTTATTGATAAATTAAAGCATTTACATAACAATTTGAATTTTGTTGAAACTATAACACAAATTCCTAATTATGCAAAGTTTCCTAAAGACTTAGTTTCTAATAAAAGAAGTTAGGAAGATGTATCCACTGTTGAGTTGACGGAGGCATGTACTTCAATAATTACTAATAATTTGCCTACCAAGCTTAAGGATAATGGTAGTTTCACTATTCCATATACTTTAGGGGGTGTCGAGTTTCCTAAATGTTTATGTGATTTGGGAGTAAGTATTAATCTTATGCCCTTGACTATCTTTAAGAAGTTGGGGTTGGATTATGTCAAACCCACCTCAATTGTATTGCAATTAGATGATCAATTAGTTAAGAAACCATATAGCATAGTGGAAGATGTGTTAGTTAAAGTTGATAAATTCATATTGCTTGCTAACTTTGTTATTTTAGACTTTGCATATGATGTTAAATGCCCATTGATTTTAGGAAGACCTTTTATGAGAATTGGTAGGGCATTAGTTGATGTCTATGAGGGCACTTTAATTCTAAGAGTGGGGGAAGATAGGGTAGAATATCACATGGATAAATCACTAAGATATCCCATGAATGAAAATATATGCATGAAAATAGATTTCATTGATGCTTGTGTTTTAGAAGTATTAGACAATCCGGTTGGAGAGGAGGTTAATATTTAGGAAAAGTTCATGAAGAGGTGGAGCAAGAGAGTTTAAAGCCAGAACTTTTAAATAGAAATGAAGCAACTTTACCACCTTCTATTGTAAGTCCTCCTAATATGGAATTGAAAGAATTACCAAGTCATTCGAGGTGTGCATTTCTTGGTTCTAATCATACTTTACCTATCATTGTTTCTAATAAGCTCACTAGTAACACATGAGTCTTCATTATTAGAGATTGTTAGAAAGAGGATAAATAGTATAGGTTGACAAATTTCTGATTTAAAAGGAATTATTCCTAATGTTATCATGTATAGAATTAACATGGTAGATGAGTGTCAACCTAAGGCTGATAGACAAAGGAGGCTTAATCCAAATATGAAATAGGTAGTTAAAAAAGTCATTAAGTTGTTAGATGCTGGGATCATTTATCCAATTTCGGATAGTGCATGGGTAAATCCTATTCATTGTGTTCCTAAAAAAGAAGGTACGATTGTAGTTAGAAATGAGAATGGGGATTTGATTCCTACTAGAACCACCACGGGTTGGCAGATGTGCATTGATTATAGAAAGTTAAATTCAACCATTAGGAAGGATCATTTTCCTTTACCATTCATTGATCAAATGTTGGAGAGGATAGCTATCCATTCTTATTATTATTTTATAAATGGTTATTCGGGGTATTTCTAAATATTTATATACCCTAATGACCAAGAAAAAACCACCTTTACTTGTCTATATGGAACTTTTGCCTATAGAAGAATGTCTTTTGAGCTATGTAATGCACTAGAGACTTTTCAAAGGGTATGACTTCTATTTTTAGGGATATGATAAAAGATATCATGGAAGTTTTTATGGATGATTTTTTTGTTTATGGTGATTCATTTGAGTTATGTTTGAGTAATTTGGATAGAGTATTGGCTATATGTAAGGATAATAACTTAGTGCTCAATTGGGAAAAATGCCATTTTATGATTGAAGAGGAAATAATTCTAGGCCATAAAATTTTGAGTAGAGGGATTGAGGTAGATAGAGCTAAAATTGAATTAATATAAAAATTACCTTCACCTACTATACTTAAGGGTGTAAGATCTTTTCTAGGATATGTTGGTTTTTATAGAAGATTTATAAAGGACTTTTCATTAATTTCTAAGCTTTTAACAAATTTGTTGATAAAGGATATACCATTTGAATTTTCTAATGTATGTTTGAAAGCTTTTGACACATTAAAGGAAGCTCTTGTAAATGCACCCATACTCATTTATCCTAATTGGGAATTACCTTTTGAAATCATGTGTGATGCAAGTGATCTTGTTGTTGGATATGTGTTGGGTCAAAGATTAGGTAAACATTTGCATGTGATTTCCTATGCGAGCCATATTTTGTCACCACCTCAAGTGAGTTACAATACAACTGAAAAAGAAATGTTAGCTGTTGTTTATGCATGTGATAAATTTAGGTCTTACATGTTAGGATCAAAAGTCATAATCTATACGGATCATACTACTTTAAGGTATTTATTTTCTAAGAAAGATGCTAAACCTAGGTTAATTCGTTGGGTTCTTTTGTTGTAAGAATTTGACCTTGAGATTAAAGATAAGAATGGTTCTGAAAACTTAGTAGCTGATCATTTGTCAAGGTTAGAAAATGATAAAGGACCTATAGGGGATAGCAATGAAATTAATGAATCCTTTTCGGATGAATCTTTAATGTCCATTGAACAAGTGCATGTACCTTTGTTGATAGAGCTAAAATTGAATTAATATAAAAATTACCTTCACCTACTATACTTAAGGGTGTAAGATCTTTTCTAGGATATGTTGGTTTTTATAGAAGATTTATAAAGGACTTTTCATTAATTTCTAAGCTTTTAACAAATTTGTTGATAAAGGATATACCATTTGAATTTTTTAATGTATGTTTGAAAGCTTTTGACACATTAGAGGAAGCTCTTGTAAATGCACCCATACTCATTTATCCTAATTGGAAATTACCTTTTGAAATCATGTGTGATGCAAGTGATCTTGTTGTTGGATATGTGTTGGGTCAAAGATTAGGTAAACATTTGCATGTGATTTCCTATGCGAGCCATATTTTGTCACCACCTCAAGTGAGTTACAATACAACTGAAAAAGAAATGTTAGTTGTTGTTTATGCATGTGATAAATTTTAGTTCTTACATGTTAGGATCAAAAGTCATAATCTATACGGATCATACTACTTTAAGGTACTTATTTTCTAAGAAAGATGCTAAACCTAGGTTAATTCGTTGGGTTCTTTTGTTGTAAGAATTTGACCTTGAGATTAAAGATAAGAATGGTTCTGAAAACTTAGTAGCTGATCATTTGTCAAGGTTAGAAAATGATAAAGGACCTATAGGGGATAACAATGAAATTAATGAATCCTTTTCGGATGAATCTTTAATGTCCATTGAACAAGTGCATGTACCATGGTATGTGAATTTTGCTAATTTTCTTGCTGCAAGGATTGTATCTCATGGTTTGACATGGCAATAAAAAAAGCAATTCTTTAGTGATATAAAACATTACCTTTGGAAGGGGCCTTATTTGTTTAAGATAGAGGGAGATGGTGTAATTTGGAGATGTGTAAGTGAGAAAGAATATGTAAACATTTTGACACATTGCCATTCTTCTTTGTATTTAAGTTATAATATTAGTATAAAAACTGCTTCTCGTGTGCTTGAATGTGGTTTCTATTGGTCTATCCTATTTCATGATGCTAGGACTTTTGTAGCTAAATATAATAGGTGTCAAAGGGTTGGTAATATTGGAAAGAGAGATGAGATGCCTTTGAATAATATTTTTAAAGTTGAGATATTTGATGGGTGAGGAATAGAATTCATGGGTTCTTTTCCTACATCTTTTAATAGAACTACATTTTGGTTGGGGTAGACTATGTATCAAAACTATGTATCAAAATGGGTTGAAGCAAAAGCTTTGCCAACCAATGATTCAAAGGTAGTCATCAAGTTTTTGAAGAAACTCTTTTCAAGGTTTGGAGTACAAAAACTATCATAAGTGATGGAGGTATGCATTTCATTAATCAATCTTTTGCATTGTTATTACATAAATATGGTGTGCATCATAGGGTATCTACTCCATACCATCCATAAACTAGTGGTCAAGTAGAGATTTCTAATAGATAGCTCAAATGTATATTTGAAAAAATAATTTCTCATTCTAGGAAGGATTGAGCATATAAACTTGATGATGCATTGTGGGCATATCGCACTGCATTTAAAACACCTATTAGAATGACACCATGTAGGTTGTTGTATGGAAAAGCATGCCATTTTCCTGTTGAGTTAGAACATAAAGCATATTGGGCCATTAGGACTTTGAATTATGATATAAAAGAGGTAAGTGCTAAAAGATGTTTACAATTAAATAAGCTAGATGAATTACGTTTGTTTTCTTATGAAAATGCAAGGATCTATAAAGAACGATCTAAGAAATGGCATGATGTTCATATTAGATATAAAAACTTTAAGGTTGGGGATAAAGTTCTTCTCTTCAATTCTAGGTTTGAATTATTTCCTGGAAAATTGAAATCTAGGTGGAGTAGACCTTTTGAAGTAACACAAGTTTTTGACAATGGTTATTTATAACTTAAAAATGATAAGAGAGATTTTTTTAAAGCTAATGGTGAAAGATGTAAGGTGTATTTTGATGGAATATTACAAGGCCGAAAGGTCTTGTTTATATCTTTAAAGTTGGTTTGATGGTTATTTACATATTTTATTATTGTTTTATTTTTCAATTGATTTAGTATACTAACATAGTTTATTTTTGGTTCTACAGGTTACATTACTTAGTATGTCATATTAAATTTAAAAACAAAAAAACAAAAAAAAGCAAGAAAACAAAACACTAATGATTTTTCTTCATTATTGCGAGTGCGATGGGTGTGGGAAGAATTTTTTTGCAGGTAGATGTCGCGATCATGCTAGGTGCAGCACTCGCAGCTAATAAATTTTTAGATTAGGCATTTTATGTTTATCACAAGCGCGGCGTAAAGGGTTTGAAATCTCTATCACGAGCGTGCTGTGTTTCGCGATTAGTACATAGGAAATTTTTATGTTTGTCGTGAGTGCGACACTATTGCGAGGTCGCGACAATCCACGAAATTTGAAAATTCTACCCGTTGGTTTCCTCTTCTCTATTTCCCTATAAATAGTTTTTCACCCTCATTTGCCTTTTACCTTTCCTTTTTGAATTGTTTTTCAGTTTTTCTTAAGTTTTCTCTCAAATCTTTTCTACTTCTCTATTTTTTCTTAAGTTTTCAGGTTTTGTTCTTGCCTTATTTTTGGGTTAATCTTACGGGTTTACGTTGTTTTTCACAATCTTTACGATGGTACACATAAAAAGTGTGGGACGCAAAGACAAATAGCCTTTGGGGAGTTCTAGTTCTCCAAGCCATGCTTTTATTTTTCTTTAAGATAGATTTGAGTGTCCTTTCCCAATTTATTCTGAGCAGGAGGGAGAAAAATTTTAGTATTTTTCAAAGAAAAATTATATTGGTATGTTGCATGTTGATTTTTATTTGTTAAATGATTTAGAACTGACTCCATAATTTGAAAAATATCTCAAGTATATGAAATAAGGTAAGTTTGTTCATATATCTTTGCTTGTGCGAATGGAATGGGCTTTAGTATTTTTTGTTACACTTGAGTATGTTGATGAACGTAAAAATAAACTTAAGTTTAGACATCAAGATCATGAATATATTTTTGGTTTTGATGAAATGCACAGGTGGTTTGGTTTTCCCATTAATGGCAAACAATTTGATGCTTATGTTTTTTATCCTAAACTTGTGTGGTATAAACTTACTGGTTTGGATGCCTTTAATAATAAAAATTTACCCAATCGCCTAATTAAGGATGACGTGTTTTTTTTATTTCATAAATATCTCTGTCATGCTTTATTTGGGCTAGTTGAGAGTACTAAAGTTCAAACCAAGGATTTATTTGTTTTGGATTTATTGCAATCTCGCAAAACACGTTGTTCTATAGATTTTATTTTTAATGGCTTGTACCATGCACCAATAACTAGAAGTAAAATTGCAGGCATGTGTCATATGGTCACGGGAAATTATTTTAAGGTGTTTAGGGGATTTGGATAATTTTATATTGAATGTGAATGAATCTATTGCTATGATGGATGTTAAATATCTAAAAAACTCTCATGTGTTGGATCGAGGTGGTTGGCCTTCCAAATTTGTTACTCGTACTTTGCAGGTTGGAGAAACAAGTTTGGACAAGGGAAAAGGGATGGCTCCTAAAACTTTCATAGCAACAGCATTCATGGATTCGGATGATGAAGATGTTGGTGTAGATGCTGGCCAATCTACTGTTAGCCAAGGTCATGCTGCTAGTATACAACAAATTCTTTCGCGTTTGGATGGCATTGAAGTAGCCAACCAAAGCATGGCTGCTTATATGGATTCTATTGAGACCTCTATGCACAAGGTGCATAAAAGTCAGAAACATTTAAGCCGAAGGTTGCTTTCTTTCTTTCGATAGTAGAATGTGGCATTTTCTCCTTCACCACCGGAGTCCCCTAGTGGACCAGATGAGTAACATTTTAGTTAACTCCTACTTTTTACTTTTATTTTATATTTGTGTTTTTACATTTATCTTTTTGTTTATTTTTTTTATTATAGTGTGCTTTGTGGTGTATTCCTTACACAATGAGGATATTGTGTCCTTTAAGTATGGGAAAGCTAGTTGCTAGTTTGTATATAGGATTAGTTTTAAATTTTTATGTTATGTTATGTAATGTTATGGAGTTTTTCTTTTTGAGGTAATCACTTAGTAGCTTATGTAGGTATTCCTTGCATAGTAAATTTTGAGTCTATTGGATATATTTATTAAAATAGGATTAGGATCTTTTGTTTTAATATGATTATTCTTCTATAGATAGGCATGTTTAGGTAAAGTACTTTGGTATACATTTCTTTTAACCCATGTTTCTTTAAGCATGTTCTTTAGAATAGTGAGTCTTCCATGATCTAGAGTTTTATCATAGCCATGGTGAGGTTTTGAGCCTTAACAATATTAATAATCTTTGTTGAGATTATTCCTCTTATATTCATTACTCTAGAACTTGTGTCAGATAATTTTTTAGATCACATTTAGTATATAAAATGCATGAGAAATGATAAGGGCATTAGAAATAACCTCTTTTAGCTTGCTTAAACAACTAACCTTTTTGACCTTAGGTAGCCATTTTGAGCCTATAATCATTTTGTTAATGAGATTATTTTTAGCCTTAATCCACATTTTTGATCAACTACATCTTTCTTTTTGAACCCTTGTGTGGGAGATGTAGTATTGCTTTGATAAGTGAGACAAAGTATTGATATTTAGTAAGCATGAATTATTCATGAATCATTTTTAATCCTTTAAGTTAAAGTTCCATTAGTCTTTATTAAAAAAAGAAAAGAAAAGAAAAGAAAAGAAAAGAAAAGAAAACTACAACATTAGTTTGCTTTCAAATGGTGAAAATATTTGCTAATGTTTACATTTTGTAATGTTTGCTAGGATAGAGTACATGTTGTAAGACATAAGGTTTTTAAGAATTTTATATCTTTGCACTTTACATTCTCTTGTTTATCTTATTGGTGGAATATGAGTATTAAGCTTTATAGATCCAAGATTTTTTTTTGTATTTATTGACATTGACTCATAATTAATATATTAAGGAAACCATGTATTTGTTAATTTGTGAGAATCTTAAGAATGACGGACTCTATATTCCATGTTTCATATTTTATTTATATGTTTGTATTACGTTATTTTCTCTTACATCTTGAAGCTTTGCTTGAGGACAAGCAAAGGTTTAAGTATGGGGAATTGATATGATCTTTAAAAGCTCATAATAGGATATATATGTGCTTAGTTTTATTAAATATAGTGTTTAATGTTAATATATTTTATGTGAATTTTATCGTTTTTATGTATTTTGTGTGTTCTTGTGTGTTTTATTTGTTTTATAGGAGTTAAGGAATCAATTTGGAGCTTAAATGGGCAAATTTGGCTTAGTAAAAACAAGGAAGCATTTATGAAGGCATGAAGAAGAAGCTCTATCATGAGCGCAACAGCTATAGCTAGGGTCATGACAGGTCGCGGAGGAGAGCAAGACAGCCAGCATGAAGGAAAAAGTAAGCGTGCTCTGTTGCGAGCGCGATAAGAACCATGATCGAATTAATAGAAGCCGTTGGCCTTAAGGGATTTCAAACATTGTCTTGAAGAGTTGTATTTTCCCACCAAGATATGCAACCTTTTGAGGAGACATCTCAAGGGACATCTCTTTTTTAGAACATTATAAATATTAATTTCAACTATAATTTGAAAGGATGGATCAATTATTTTATTTTTCTAACTTGAACGTGTAATTAAAGAACAATAGTTTTAGTTTTTACTTTTCAGTTTAGTTTATGTGTGAAAAGGAGACTAACAAGGAAGAGGAAGTTATCATTCATGAGAAAAGGATTAGAATTCTCTTTACTTAATTACTTTTTACTTTTCTTCTTTGTAATTTTATGAATACTCTTTTAGGAATTTAAATGTCAATACTCATATTTGTTCATTTCTCTTTCATTTATCTTTATATGTAGGATTTTCTATTCACACTTAATTGGTATCATTATAAGTTAAGAAAAAAAGGCCTTAGATGGCAATTTCTTCTCTTAAAATCACTAAAGTGGGTCTAAGTAAGAGAGTTGTGAGAGCAATCTCTTTCTTACAGTTAATAGGAAATTCATTATCAAAACATCATTAGAGAGATCAAGGTATTGAGATAGTTTCTATAGATTGTTTTTTATTCTTTGAATGTGTATTTATGTAATCCTAATCTAGATGCGAGAGCTACGATTTAGAACCATAAGTGCATGTTTTAGGCATAATCTAGTCTAGATACGAGAGCTGTGATATAGAACATTATTCCAATTTGACATGCATGATAAAGATTAAATTCTAAATAAGAGAAAAATAACAAGTTTCACATTTATGTATATGTTAAATTCATCATATTCATAAGTCTTCTCTAACTATCATTAAAGTAGAATAATATTTAGTTTAGTGTTGTATAGTATTAGTCATAGTTTTAATTTGCGAATTAATAAGCATTGTAAACAAAGTTAAAATTGAGTAGTAATAGTGTACAATTTTTGTCAACATTCCTCTTGGAATCGATATCTTTTGTATTATAATTAGTACACTGTATACATACAGAATTAGCTATCAGAAATAAGGCATAACACAACACTACCCGAGTTGGTGAGAGGTGATCTTGAAGCATCAGGCAGTTGTTTAGTAAGAATTTGGATAAAATTTTTCATTATTTAATGTATCTTTGTACTCAAATCTTTAATAAAATTTCAATTTCTAATTCATAGCATTGCTTCATCTTTTTGCTTGTTGTTCGATAATTGTGATTGTCTTGAGAACAAAAGCAGATAATCATGCTAATGATTTTTGAAATCTTCAATTGGAATTTCCAATAATAAGCAACTGAAATTATCCAGATGGTTAGAGATCCATTCAAATTTTGATTTCGAGTAAGAAAAAAACTTTTTCCTAATTGGATAGTCATGTTCGGTGGTGGCTTAAATAAAGATAATTCTATTCCATATAATAATAGTGGCATCAACTATATGATTCGTCATTCATTAAAGGTGTGTTAGTTAGTAAAGACAATCACTTCAATCAAATTATGATAATAACTCATACATTGATTTTTCAATCGGAAAATGTAAGAGTAAATACATCAATTTTTGAATTGGGATTTCTTGACTTTGATTGGGAATGCATTTATCGGAAAAAGTGATTAATTTTACGCCAATCATTTCAATTGGGATTAAAGACCTCAATCGAACACACGTTGATTGGGTTGTACACATATGATATGAAAAATATAGGGAGAAAATTGCGTGGTGTACCTTTTGAGTGCCTTCTCACCACAAGCTCTTCCTAGTGTCTTTGTTCTACTTGCTTGGTTGTCATAGACACTTGTGTGAGAGCGAATTTGAGGTTAAAGTTTGGGTTTGCTCTACTTGCTTGGTTGTCATAGATACTTGTGTGAGAGCAGATTTGAGATTAAAGTTTGGTATATGCCAATCATCTACAAATTAAGGGGGGTTTGGAGGGTTTGAGAGGTTTGCCAAACTGCGCCTATCCTTAGGTTGGGTTGATCAGACTTTTCGTCTTCCGTTTTCCTTCCTCATGCGTACTTCCTATTGAGCTGCATGATCGCCCTTTTCAGGCGCTCAGGAGCTTCATTTGGTCGAACAGTCATGCGGGTAGGGTGCGCCATGTTTTGTCTTGGCTTAAAACGAGTGTGCATTCTCTCATCTTGGCTTGAAACAAGAGTGTTTCTCATGTTGCGCTCTACTTCCTCTTTTTTTCTAGTAAAGGGGAGAGGACACAACTCCATGACCTTCTCCGCATCCCCCCATGTGTGCGGGCACTAGGAGTGTCATGCATCAACAATATTTTATTATGGAGATTATATACTTGAAATATATTTAAATAATATATATTAATTCTATTCTTAACTCTAGTTTAATTTCTATTAAACCTTTAACCCTTAACCCTATATTTTTTTTGACTTTATATTTGATCCAAATTTGACAATTTTATTTTTTTTATTGAATTTAAAATTAAAAACTATCCTATAATTTAAATTTAATTTTATAATTAACCCTAAATCTTTTGAAAAGTTTAGAAACTAGAAAGTAATTAAAGGGTAAACTGAACAACGACACGGGTAAGCACATTTGTATAAACACTAAAGTAATGGGGTTGATTATTAAAATTCTGTCCGTCCATAACCAAATTTCATTTTTAGCCCCTAAACTTTAAAACATATCAAATAAATCTTTAACGGTTTAGAGTTTTTTAAATACAACTGTAACTTACATTTACAATTCATAACTAAAGGAATTTAAAAATATTTCTCAATTCATTATCCCTTAAATTTTAATCAAATCCAAAATATGTAAAGCTAAATAAATCGATCAACGCAATGCCGTCAATTTAGCATTTTGTTAATTATTTATGGACAAAAAAAATTAAAATTGACCTAAAAAATTTAAATTGATTTGATATGAAGTGATAGGTTAGAGGAGTTTAGTAATACTTACTTATGATAAGGCCAATCGGCACAATTCCATCGTTCGTTGAGCAAAGCGTCGTGATAAATCCTGCACTCATCCTTGTTCCTCAACCGAAACCTGCGTTGTTTTTTGCATGCACAGCAAGCGATGAATTCATCGCGATGAAAATTTCTTGGGATGTATCCACTTGCCCCATTCGCTATGTGCTTATAGTAATTCACCAGTGGTGTTCTACACAATCCCACTTTCTTGTTCCCTATCATCACCCATATATGGCTTTTCCACTTGCTGCGTCCTTCCTTCTCCGAGTGCTTCTCAAATTCATGGGGTCTAAATGTTTCTGCATTTTACACTTTCTTTTCATTTTCTTTATAGATAATTTATGTCACTTACAACTTTTACAATTTTGTCCATAATATTCAATAAATAAAAGGTGCAATTTTTATTTTTAATGTTTTAATTGAATTAATATTACCCTTCATACGTTAAAATTGGAAAAAAAAAAAATTACTGCATGTTTGTCTATTCGAGTGCCACATGTTAAGAAACTATCAAAAAAGAAGCAATTTTTTTTTTTCAAATTTAAAATATGAAGGCACCAATTAAAATATTAATGGGTAAAATTGCACTTTTTTTTAAAAAATTAAGGACAAATTTACACCTATCCAATTTAAAATCAATAAAAAGGTTTATTAACAAACACTTGAAATCAAGAAAAGACTATAACTGAACCAAATATGAACTTATTTATAGAGATAAATATTTGAAGTGTTTTTATATTGTTTCGTGAAAGCTAAACTATATCTGGTTTGCTATTTGGTAACAAAGTTGGATGTGTATATGTGGCAAACTAATGTTTAACATCTGTAATTAATACAAAAAAAAGGGAGATTAAATTGAATGAAATAAATTAAAAAAAAACTCATACTTTAATTTCTTAATTTTAACGTTTTTACACATGGTGTTTCCATACTTTTAAAATTACACATTGAATCCCTTAATTTTAATATTTTTACACATTGAATTTCTAAATTTATCAAAACTACACATTAAAACCTTAAACTTATTGATTGGAATATATTAAATTTAAAATAAATGGCAAAAACGATAGCGTTCTGTTAAATACACGATTTTAATTGAGTGTGTATTATACTATTATTTGCACCGGCCATTTTAAATTTAATATGTTATAATTGAAAATTTTAAATATTTAATCTGTAATTTTGAAAGTATGCAGAGTACATGTATGAAAATGTTAAATTCAAAGATTGAAGTATGAATTTTTCAATAAATTAACTAAAGCAATGATAGGTTTGGGCAATGAATATAATGAGGAGAAAAATTACCTCCTTTGCAGGCAATGCAATGGCAGAAGATGAGAAATTGGCCGTTAGCATGGACTCTAAGGGTGGCGGTGGAGTCGCCGTACCGCCTGCTGGTACAGCCCCACTTCACTTCCACGTAATCAGGTCCTCTTTTGTATCCTTCCATCTCCCTTATTTCCTTCTCCATAAATAATGTTTCACTTAGTTGCACTTCTACTTCTATTTCTTCACTCCTATCCCCTGCATTGTTTTTATATTAATCTAGGAGCTAACGTGACTTGAAATATTCGCATGACATATTTTTAAAAGTACCATATCTAATGTTCTGAAACCAAATTTTTGTGTTTTGTAGAATAATTTTTTTAATGATAAAATAGTTTTTATGTTTTTTAGCGATGTATGATTAAATAGTTGTTAGAGCATGAGTGTATAAACATGTCCAGTGTATAAAAAAAAACCGAAAGCCAGTTTTGAAAAACCTGTCAAGTAGCAGATAGTGGTGAAAGCTAAAACGTGAAAACGATGAGAGACGGAATCCAAAGACAAGTGTCTTTAGGGTTTTTGGCTATTGGTTGCCTCCTGGTTTTATAAATATAACGCATGAAAAAGTATGTTTTTTTCTTTTATAATATATACATACATAAGATTACATTTTTAGGAGAGAGTAGCTGATTCTGTCTTCGAAACTATTATGATATGATTGTCACATTTATAATATATATGGACAGGCTAAAAGTTTATATTTGGCGAGAAAAAATGAATGTGACATATTTTTTTATATAAAAAACCTATAAAGTGAATATAAATATTTTTTAAATAAATTCATAATGATTATATAAATTTCTATATAATTTTAGAAATTAATATTAATTCTTTTAAAATATATATAAAATTTTATAGGTAAAATTATAATATCAAAAATTTTTGGGAGCTAATACTATTGTTAGTGAAAAATGTTATTGAATTTTATAGACAAAAATTTAATTTTAGAAATTTTTAGGAGAGGCGGTGATTTTCTCGGACCACCACCTAATTCTGTTCCCATATATATACGTGTGTAATAATAATAATAATAATAATAATAATAATAATAATAATAATAATAATAATAATAATAATAATAATAATAATAATAATAAGTTTATATGAGCAAAGGAGAGTTTAAATTAATATATACTATGTAGTATGCATATATATATTTATCAATGAATCCTAAAGCCAACATGCATTCTGTAATTGGATGAGATAATTAAGATCATGGTAATGGACAATGGTAACTTCAATCTTAAATTCATATATTTTCAAAACTTTTAATTTGATTTTTGTACTTGTTTTAATTATTCACATTAGCTCCAATTTAAAGGAGACTAATAAAATTAAAAAATATATTTCGTTAATCTCGGGTGAGGTTAACTTAAAATAATAGTGATACTAACCAAAAATTAAAAAATTGAAGAAAAAGCTAACTTTATCACATTTTAGATGTTTCAGATAACTACATATTTTTTTTCAATTTGTTTATGTTTTAATGAGTCTCGTAGTGATTTTAAGTTGATTTCATGCCAAAATAATAAAATGTACATTTCAATTCCGGCAGTCTCATCTATATTGGATCGAATGAAAGTGATATGGAAAATATAAATATCCAATTTTAACTTTTAAAATTAAAGGGATCCAGTGTAAAAAATAATTAAAAATCACACTCCAAAATGCATTTTTCCATCTTTTTTATTTTTTATTTTATTTTTCATTTTGTATTTATCACCTAATATCTGAGTTGTTAAGCAGATTTTGAATTAGGAGGTTATTTTTCTGCAGGCTAACAAACAAATAAAAGAAAAAAGAAAATTTATTGGCCACCTTAAATTGATTTCTTATTGTATATATATATATATGAATTTATTATAATTTCAACACCAGAAAATTTGAAAATGTCTATCCCTTCGGGAGATTTATTTTATATGATAATTCGAGTTCAAAGTAATAATAAATTAAAAAAATGTAACCATAAATATTTTGAGAAAATAAAACTTTTAGAAAAGGAAAAAATATACATAAATTAAAACTTTTATTTGATAAAAAAAAAGCGATAAAATCTATGGTGCAAATTTGAAGATATAATCATTTATGGACATACTTAGATTATTCTTTTCCCTAAAATCTTCACATTATGGTTGTTTTAATGAAAATTAAATTAAGTAAATGAATGAGAAATTAGACTTACAAATATTACAAACTTGGTCATAATTTTTTTTTAAAATTAAAAATATTTTCGATAAATAGGAAAGTTTTTAGGCATGAATTATTCTTTAAGAAAAAAATTGTGATATCCAAAAACAATTATTCAGTTTTTTCTCTAACAAACAAAGTATAAGCAATTTGGTTCTTGAAATAAAAAACAACATGCACTTTCGTACACATAATTCTTCTTGAAAGCAAACAAATTATAAATAGATCCAGATAAAATTAGAAAAAAAATTAATCCAACAAACGATAATGAAAAATGAATTAATTCAATAAAGAAATTTACCTCCTGCCATTCTCAGCAATAAAGAGAAGATTTAATTCGTTAACAAGAAGTTAAAAAGAGCAGAAATTCTTGATCTGCAAAGAAGAAAGAATAAGAAAAACTGTCTTTCACAGTCTAAAGAATGAACAGAAAGCCCTTTTAAATAGAAGCAAGAATTAAATTCTATGTATGTAAAATTAACAGTAATAGTTTGAACAATCTGCCAGGATATATTCACCTTTACTTGCCTTCTTGGCATAATTTCTATAGCCTCAAGAAAGTTAGTGGCCCTATCAGAAGCATTGTTTGAGTGTATCGCAACACAAGTCTTTATTATACGTGTCTTAACTGTATTCGTTCTCGCTTTAACGATCATAGATTTGAATCAAAATAGTTTATAAGAATCTCATTATCTCCTGATTTCGAATCTCGATTATAGTAGTTATAATATGATCGAATATTTCTGATAATATCTCGTAATAAATTTTATACAAAATAAAGCAAGGTAGGTTTTGGCATATGCACAACAACCCTACCTTAAGAATCTATTCAAATTTATCTTTTTTCATGAAAATGGTAAATAATAATTTTGTTAGTATTCACAGCCAATAATTTTTCAGTTTATAGTTGTTTTAATTATTTAAATTAATTTTTGTTATTTTTAGCAGCAATTTCAGATGATCGATCATGTTCTATTACAATATTAATTATACATTTAATTTACAGTTGAGTTAGTCAATCAATCATTGAATTAGAACTTGATTTAGATTCCACTCTTAAAATCGTGATCTAATTAATTAAATTGATGTTCACGAATGGTGAATATAGTTGGGTTTTTTTTTGAAAATATGGTTATTTTTAAAAATATTTCGAATTTCGGGTCAACCACTCTTTAAATTTTAAAAGACTCGAAAATATGCTCTACTCCTCATTTTATCATCCTAGAAATTTTATTTTTTTCTCAAATTCTTTCGGTCTATTTTGTAATACTTTTTTTGAAATTCTCATTCTTTTTCTTCTCAAACTCTTGAAAAAAGGGCAATAAAAAACAAAGAAAAATGAAAATGTCAAATACCGGATGATTTTTCTTTTCTCTTAAATTATGTTTAAAATTTATGAAATTGCTCTAAAATAACTCTATTAAAGCTCTGATAACAATAAAAGCGAGCTTGCTTCATACTAAATTATTTTTAATTATCTCAAGTAAAATTATAGGTCTATTCTGGATAACTAAAAAGTAATTTTGAGATTTTTTAATAACTTTATAATTCCGCTTGAGATATTTAAAAAATTTATAATATAGAGCATATTTATTTTTCACTTTGATTTATTAGAAACTTTGTAAAAGTATTTTATAATAATTTTATAAGTTTTAGACATAATTTAAAAGGAAAAATAAATTTTGAAAATGAAATAAAATGAATTAGGATAAAAACATCCAATTAAAAAATTTAATCCAATATGCATGGTCATTTTTGTGCTCAAAATCAAAATGTCAATGGCAAATCAATTTCACAGTAAATGTTAAATTTAAATAAGCTATCTAAACAAAACTTTTGAGGTAAAATATAATCTTTTGCATCATCGTCTTCTTTTTCTTTTGAAATTATATATAAATTATATTTACAATATCTATTAATAGATTATCTTATTGAACTAATTTAATGTCAAATTTTATTTATTTAGCAAAAAGTAGCAATAGAAATATAAAGGTAAAAAAGAAAATATATAATAAATGCTTATAAAGATGGAATAAAAAATGGTTCTCAAAAGTGTGAAGGGCGGATACCAGCATTGGAGGCAGCCGGATTTCAGCACCACAGCGTGAAGGGCGGGCTCAGGATGCCGAATTTCGGCTTCTCTTGTGCCGGATTCTGGTAGCCTGCCAGTCAAAAATAGGTGGGTCCCGCTTGTCCAATTTCGGCTCCCCATGTGCCGGAATTCAACATACCAAATTTTTAATTTCTTTTACTGTAATCACAGAATTCAAAATATTTTTAAAAATAATCCTATTTTCAAAAAAACCCAATATAGTTTCAGTTTCAAACTGCAAAAAGGGCCGAAAAACAAATAGATAATTTAATATACTAATACCAGTCATAAATTGCAAATGTTTGAAATATATGGAGAGTGGAAAACCATATTTAATCTAGGAAAATTCCTAAACAATAAATTTATTTTTTAGTAGTAACAAAAGACATGAATTTAAGGAAAAAAAAAAGTGACAACATAATATAAAGTATTACCAAAATAATTATTTTTTTGGCAAATTATACTGTATTTTTGTTTCGTCAAATTATGCTACTTTTTGCAAATTGCTTTGGGACCATGACGGATTAATGTAACTTTTATTCAAATAAAAAAAATTGTATTATTATTATTATTATTATTATTATTATTATTATTATTATTATTATTATTATAATTATTATTATTATTATTATTATTATTATTATTATTATTATTATTATTATTATTATTATTATTAAAGTGGTATTATGCATATATAGAGGACCTGGATTGGGGCTTTCTAATTTAGATAAAATCTAGTTGTGATTTTTTCTTTTTAAGTGTATGGAAAAGTACTCAAAAATAAAGAATGGTTAAAAGATTTTAAGAAATTCATTTTCTAAAGATGCTTAAAAATCCACTTTTTATAGTCCACTCAGCCGTGCCCATTATAAGTCACGCAGCAGTGCCTCTTAAAAATGCGTCCATCAAGTAAAACGACACTTTTTGGCTATTAATTGTGACACATGGTCGTGTAGCTAAAGGGCACACAGATGTTTCACTATGTGAATAGAAATCCAATTTTTAAGTAAATTTTATGTTAAAGTTAAAAATTTTCGTTTTACTCTAAAAGTGAGGTTTTCTCACGGAAATATCATTGAATTTGGTTCAAATTTTCTCGGACATTTATTAAACTTTACAAACATGTGTGTAAAGGTGAAACAAGACTTAATATAAATAAAATGCATGAAGATGCATTGAAATAAGAATATGTATAGAATACGTACTCAAGTAATTATGCGGTAATATTGAATTCACTACAACTACTAAGATGGTAAGCCTAGAACGGGTTAATTTCACCCACGGTCACTCAACTTATCACTAATCACGCAAAAGTAACCGACTTTTTTTTCCTGACTTAAAAGTAACTGAACTTATTACAAATTTGCATAAAAGTCATGATCACCGGATTCCGGCAAGAACATTTGCTGGATTGATGACATGGCATGCCACGTCATATGCCGGACACACGTGGCACGTTCCACATTTGGGTTAATTTCAGCCACGGTCACTTAACTTATGATTTATCACCCAAAAGTAACTGACTTATTTTTCGTGACTTAAATGTTACTGAACTTATCATATTTTTTCAAAAAAGTCATCTTGACCGGGTTATATGTTTTTATTTTAGTATAATATGATTTATAATTTTGTATAATTTTTAGACATAAATTTTTTTATTTTTTTTTTTAAAATAGTTTTCATTTTCAATTTTCGGTTGACCGAACCAAACCGATCGAAATTTTCGATTCAGTTGAATTCGGTTATTCTATAAATTTGGTTCGATTCGGTTGATTAAAATCTTAAAAGTTTGATTTTCGGTTATTTCGATTCGGTTCGATTATTGAACAGAACTTACTGTTGCACATGGCTACATGGAGATGGATTTATCATCACATCATAAGCTATGACACATTAGCTATGAACACACATGGATTGTTGATGTGTCAAATATGACACATTAGCTGATAAAGGTGATTTGACAACTGACGTGTCAAATATGAAATATTAGCTTATGATGTGACAATAAATCCATCACTATGAGTATCAGGTCAAGATAACTTTTTTTGGAAAAAAATGATAAGTTCAGTGACATTTAAGTAACGAAAAATAAGTTAGTTACTTTTAAGTGATAAATCGTAAGTTCAGTGACCGTAGCTGAAATTGACCCAAACGTAGAACATGCCACGTGTGTCCGGCATATGACGTGGCAAGCCATGTCATCAATCCGGCAAGGATTTTCGCCGGAATCCGGTGATCATGACTTTTATGCAAATTTGTAATAAGTTCAGTTACTTTTAAGTCAGAAAAAAAAAGTCGGTTACTTTTGCGCAATTAGTGATAAGTTGAGTGACCGTTGGTGAAACTGACCCTCCTAGAACATATGTACATGAACAAATTTACGGTCTATATGTGTATAAATAAATAAAAATGTTATTAATTCATGATGTTGAAGTCATGTAATTGGTAGATATATAGTTTTGGCAAAAATAAAGAACACGTTAGATATTTTTATGTGTAAAAAAAATGATTTGTATATATAATGGTTATAGCTAACACGTGTATAGAAATATGCATATTGTTTATATGGTACCAATAAAGTTTATCTTACTATGTTAAGTGAATTGAATGGGTGATTTGAGTTTAAGCTGAGTATGTGATATGGCTATACGAGGTTGGGCTTTGAAAGTATAATGCTATATTGAAATACAAGAATATATAGAATATATACATAGTAAAAGTCATGATGAGCGTCTCTCTCTATATATAGAGTGTTTGAAGGTGGGGGCAGCAGGTGAGGGATATATATATATATATATCCCTCACCTGCTGCCCCCGCCTTCCCTCACCTGTTGCCCCCGCCTTTAAACACCCTACTTCATCCCCAATCCTCCCCCATATCCTTCCGCGTGCTCCCTTCGATGAGCACAAAAGATTGGATTATGGCAGACCTAAAAAGGAACCACCTGTTAGTGATGATCCTTCCAAAAAATGTTTGATATTCACATCATATTTGTAGATAACCTACCAAATGGGTGGCCAAGCTTTGGACTAAGGAAAATATTCTCTTGCTACGGCTCTATTGAAAGTATCTTTATTTCAAAAAGGTTGAGCAGAAGGGGATCCATCTTTGGTTTTATCAGAATTTCACGTGTAGAAAGTATTGAGAAAATCATTGATAGGCTAAATGGTTCTTGGCTAGGGAACATGTAGATCCAAGTCAACCTAGCTAAGTATGTTAGAATAATGGACAAGGTAAACTCCGTCTCTGCTAATGGAGGTACTACATAACCGAAATATGGTAGACCTAGGAAGATTGTAGGAAAAATGGTGCCAAATGAATCCAAAACAAAAAGAACTTCTTTTCATAGAAGTAATGGCTTTAGAGATAGAAGATCATATATGGATGTAGCGAAGTTTAAGAAGACAAATACCAATGGAACTAGAGTGGATACTATTAAAAAAGACAATCTTGGGGTAGCAAATTTTTAGTTCACCCTTTACAAAACAGAACTTGACTAGCTAGAAAGAAGTTTAGTGGGCTAGCTCTATCAACTCGAGAACTGTTTAACTATTTAGGATAGAATAATTGAGGCAAGATACTTCAATTGCACTTGTACACCTATGGGAGGCAATCTCATTTTACTGACTTTTTGCTCTAAAGAGGAAATGCATAAAATTTTACAATATGGAACATCATGGCTTGCTTAATGGTTTGAATGTGTTCAACCATGGGAACTAAAAGCTATTTGCAAAAAGCACTTCTCTTGGATCAGAAGTGAAGGGATTCCCTTACATGTTTGGAACATTGAATTTTTTAGCACCATTACAATTACTTTTAGAGGTTTTATTTATCTAGATGAAAGTACCAAAAGTAAAATGAGATTTGATTTAGCTAGAATACTTATTACAACATCCAAACCGAGAAGGATAAGGCATCATTTTTTCAATTAAGGTTAGGGGTGTGCAAAACCCGAACCGACCTGATAAATCCAAAGTATTTGGGTGAGATTGTTCGGGTTTATCAATTCAATTTGGATATGGAGATTTTGTATTTTCGGGTCGGGTTAAAACTACTCTAAAATTGACCCGAATAACATTACTATATAAGCCAAAAAATCTAAATTCTTCACTTCCATTCCATCGTTTCTCTAGACCAAAATCAAAATTTTGTAATTTATCTCCTTAAACTCATCTACTCCCTCACCATCACTGGCGAACGACGGTTTTAGTCTCCATCACTGTCGAAATAGCAACAAAATTCCTTTATCTTTGCATGTGTCTTATTGAGTTCTCAGACAGACTTTGAGCACGCTTTTGGAAACGTCACAGTTTTAAACGCTGAAGAGAAATGGCTTTGCCATACTACTGTATTTCTCAAATTCTTTTCCACAAGCAATCAAAATCAGTGATTATAAGGTCAAGTTCAAAACTTGATGAGAAAAAAATCAAAAAAATCTTCTCAGATTCAAATTAAGAAGCGTCGCTTAAGGTGTAATGCCCTTTACCTTGACAAAGATAACTCCCCTACTGCTTGCTCTTTCCATGGCCACATCACTGGTAATTGCTTTTTTCTTTTAATCTTCTTCTCAATATGCAACCATTTATTGCTTCTCAAATTTCAACATAATGATTTGGTCTTTGATTTCTTTCCTAAATTTGTGTAGGTAGCATGTCGAAATTTTTTAATTTTATGCAATTTAATTAGAGAACCAAAATTATTCCCCAATTCAACATAAATGCATGTTTGGTTCACTTGGAGAATAAGTACAAATATATATAAGAAATTTTGGATTTATTTATGTAGCAAATAAAAAATGATTGAATTTTAGGTAACGTAGTGTTTGCTGTAGCCTTTTCGTCGTGTTGTGGAGAAAATGGTTGAATTTCCCATAAAGAGTTCCCTCTAAATCTAACATAGTTTACACCTTAATTTTACAGCAGATATCTTAAGCTTTAACTGCTTGAATTTTCGTTTAATTTTCCATAGTTAGTTTGTGTATAACACTGAAGAGCAAGACTCTTTTGTAAATTCTCCATTGAGAATTCCACTCTGATACAAATTCATTTTAAGCCAATGTGTTTATTGATTTTAAGGGTCATGTTTGTTTACATTGTTTGCAGGGGAGAAGGGATTATTTTCTCTGGCTCCACCGCACCAAGGGATTAATGGAGATTGGAGTTATTGATCGAAGTGATTGTCTACAAATGGAATGATGAGAGTAATAGATCAAATATTGGAAGTGCAAATTGGAAGAAAAGATGGAGCTGTTACAAATTGGAAGAAAATATGGATGCAGATATCTTAAGTTTAAACAAAAAAATAAATAATACTAAATTCGATTTGATCGGATTAAAAGGGTCGGATCCCAAAAATTATCGGATTAATCGGGTAGGTTCCCGATATTTATATAGGGTCAGATCGGATGAGAGGAATGCTTAAAATTCAGCTTTCAGGTTAATTAGGTTCGGATCAGGTTGACCCGAACCCGACTAATGAACACCCCTTAAGAACCGTTTCTCATTTTTCCTTTATCTCAATTTGGGGTTTTCAAATTTGGTCCACCATCCTCATCACCCTCAACCCCTGCCATACCCAGCTAATTGAAAATGCTACCATTTGCTCAGCCAAACTCAGCTCAATTAAGTAAATTGTTTAGCCGACATTCTTTGGAAATTATCAAAGATGATTTATTGATTCCCTTGATGGTGGCTTAAGAACAACTGGATGATTTAGAGAACTCCAATTGGCAAGATTTGGCTTTTTCTTTGGCTCATACTGGAACGAAAGTGCAAGATTACTCCTTGGCCCTTGTAGTTTCCAACCAAGGCCTATGGAACCTGGTTAGATCAGATGATTACCCATTTTTTTCCTTTAGCCCACCTCTGGATTTGATGAATAATCAAAATATAAGCCTATCATATGTTAGTGATCAAATAGATCATCCTAAATCTCCTTCTAACTTGGTTGTTAGTTATAGTTTGGATGCATAGACCAAATTTCCCAGCTTTATTGATTTAGAAGATTTACTTGGCCCTTTGAAGAGTGAAAAGAAGAATGTAAAGAAATTGAAAGCCCTTTACCCTATTGACTTGAAGAAAAATTTGCTTCTCTATATGTAGAGCATTAGAAAAAAGAAAGAAAGAAAGGGTAAAAAAAGCATGAAATGTGGACCAGATCGAGATTTATCAAATGATGAGCAATACTTGAAATAAAATCCAAAAACGAAACTATCCTCTCTTCTTTATGTTATGTTTCCTCTTCTTTAATTAATCATTGGCCTATAAAAGCAAGGAAAATTTTGTAAATTGCTAAATTAACAGGCATTAAACTTAGACAATCAGAGGAAAGCTTTCTTGATGAAATCAGATTAATTGAGCTGAAGGACATATATGCTTGAAAGGAGTCTTTAATTTACAGTGAAAAACCTATAGCTCGGGTAGAATCAATCGATTTAAGCTTGGATATCCTGTGATATTTTCTTCTCATTGGTTTTCTCATCTATATCTGTAATGTTGTTGCTTTTTTGGAATATTAAAGGTTTAAACTCTAATATCAAACAACTAGCTATAAATTATTTAATAAAAAAGAAAGGAGCCAGCTTGGTTTTACTTCAAGAAACAAAGATGTAGTCCCCTTTTCCTTTAGAAATTAGACTATTTAGGGCAAACAAAGTCATAAATAGGTACATCTCGAATCACAGGGTAGCAATGTTGGCTTAATTATATCCTGAAAATTAGACTTCTTTTCTAGAGGCTTGTTTATGAAAGGTGATGGTTAGATTACTATTAAAGGTAATTTCCTTTCCTCAAACTTTGAATGTTTGATATGTGGTGTTTATGCTCCCTTGAATTAAAATTCTCGAGTAACTATGTGGAACCAACTTTCTTCATTCTCTAAATTTAATATGCCTATTATTATGGCTGGAGATTTTAATGTAGTTTTGAGGCATGAGGAGAGGTATAAATTGGGCATGAACAAGAAAGATGAGATTTTTTTAGATTTTGTGAATTTTAATGGCCTTATTGACTTACAGTTAATTAGGAAGAAATTTACTTAGGAAAGCTCTACCTGTAGAAGTAGACTAGATAGATTCTTGGTTAATGGAGCTCTACCTTCTGCTTATGCCTTTGCAAAAGAATTTAGCCTTCCAAAAGGACTTTCAGATCACTGTCCTATATGGATTCTGTTGGACAAAAAAGATTGGGACAAAAATACCAATTTTTTCCACCCGTCTGCTTACCTTAGATCAATTGTTAATTTCATCAGTCAACTTCAAACTCTTTATGGTCTGATTCTAAATTAAACATCTACCAAGAATGAAATTCTTTCCCTTTATGAAGATCTCTAAAAAGAAAAATCTAGTTAAAGGCCTTTACTGCTAGCATCTATTTTTAGAAAGTTATTTCTATCTTCCATTGCTTTCCTTGAAAGACCTTTTTAAAATAAGGAAATAAAGAGGGTTGTTTGGAGTTGTAAAGGTGCAAAAGCTCTAGGACTAGATGGTTTTACTTTTAGCTTCATCAAAACAACTTGGGGAATTTTAGAAAAAGAAGTAGTGGCCATGGTCCACATGTTCTTTATCTTAAGGAAATTGCTTAGTGGTATCAATTTTCCATTAATAACTTTAATTCCAAAGATCTAGGGAGCTTTTGATCTAAAGGATTTCAGGCTCATCAACCTTATTGGCAGTCTATATAAGATCAGTTCTAAAATTCTAGCTTTGAGAATCAAAGTGGTGCTAGGGAAGGTGATCAGTGATGAGCAAAGTGCATTTGTTAAAGGTAGGAAAATCTTGGATGGGGTTATGGTGACAAATGAAATCATCCATTCCTGTCAAAAATCAAAAGATGGAGGTTTGCTCTTCAAAATTACTTTCCATAAAGCCTTTGACTATGTATCTTGGGAATTTCTGGACCATATTTTGAAGAATATGAATTTTAGTAGTACTTGGTAGGCTTGGATAAGAGAATGTGTTTCTACAGCTAGAGTATCCATTCTAATTAATGGTAGCCTTATGAATGAAATTGTTCTTTCTCGTGGGCTTAGGCAAGATGACCCTCTTTCACCATTTTGTGCATTGTTGTTACTGAGGGCCTTTCAGCCTTAATCAAGAAGGCAAATTAGCTAAAACTTTTTAAAGGCTTAAAACACTCTACTCAAGATCCAGCAAGCATTGAAGTCACACATTTACAATATACGGATGGCACCTTTATTTTAATTCAAAATGATTTGGAGATAATCTTAAATGTCAAAAGAGTATTATGACTCTTTGCAATGGTTTCTAGGCTACATATAAACTTCTTCAAAAGCTCTTTGACTGGTGTAAAACTACCTCAAACAATTCTTATCTCTTATGCCAGCCTAATCAAATGTTAGAAAATCTCCCTTGCACTTACCTGGGCCTTTTTATTGGTGTAAACCCATGTAAAAATGATATATGGAAGCTAGTTTTGGATAAATTCTATTATAAGCTCTCAGGTTGGAAAGGTAAATTTCTCTCTATTGCTGGCATATTAATGCTTATCAAGATAACCCTATCTAGCCTACTGTTGTACTATATTTCTCTCTTTAAAATTTTGGTGGCAATTCTTAATATACTTAAAAGCATTATGAGAAGGTTCCTTTGGGAGGGATTGGTGGGCGCTAAAAAAATATGCAAGGTTGGGTGGAAAATAATTGAAAATCATAAAAGCTATGTGGCCTGAGGGTGAGCTCTTTGGGAATCAGGAATTCTTGTCTTATGTTTAAATGTTTGTGTAGTCTTGATCCTTTAAATGGCTCTTTGTGGCAAAGAATTATCAAAAGCAAATACCATATGGGCATTTCAACCCATCTAGCTTCTCAAATCTTAAAAATTTCTACCCTATCTGGAGAGACATCGTTAACACATAGAAAATTCAATCTTTGGCCAAAGGCACCTGAGTTGAAGTTGGTCGAGGTAATAAATGTTTATTCTAGCATGATTTATAGATTGGGGACTAGGCATTCAAATATCGATTCACTAGGCTATTTTCTTTATCTTCTCATCTAGATGCATTAATTATCAATTCTGGCAAATGGGTGGATGGCAATTAGGCATGGTCACTTTAATGAAAGAGAGATCTATGGGCTTGGAAAATAAATTCACTCAATGATTTGCTTGAATTGTTATAATCCTTTGGATTTTCGCTTGTTAAAAATTATAGGAAGATTTTGAAATATGGTCCTAGAGGAATATTTTCTGTAAAATCTACATATGCTTGCATCAAATCTTCTCTTCCTTCTTCCCCCTATCGACATTCCTTATGGTCTAATTTGGAAGAATCTTACACCTCTAAAGGTGGAAATAACCCTTTGGTTGGCATTATTGGATAGGCTTGGCACAAAATAATATTTATTTAGGCTTGGTATCTTGAATTAAGCTGACATATATTGTTTGTTATGCAACAATCATTCAGATTCAGTTAATCACATATTCTATCAATGATTTTTCTCTTTAGCCATTAGGTATAAGCTAGCTTAATGGTGGGGCTTTCCCTTTTGTAGGCCTCATTTTTTTAAAGACCTCCTTATACAGTGGTATAATTTCCCAAAAAAAAAGCTTTAAAAAAGATCTTGTTAATTATCTATTTGGCAACATCCTAGTCGATATGGTTGGAAAGAAACTCCCGTGTTTTTAATGGATGATCTTGTAATTTGGAATCTTTGGTTCACTTCATTCTAGTAAGGGCTTCCTTCTAGATAAAGGCTTATAAAGATCTAATGGACCTTTCGAATTAGAACTTGCTTCGATTTGCATATGGACTCTTTCAGCTTTACAAACCTCCTAAACTCAGATTTTGTTCTCCCTAGATGCCACCATCTCTTTTAACTCTCAAATGGAACATTGATGGATCTTCTACAAGCAAATCAGAACCATCAGGTGTAGGAGGAGTTTTATGCAATTATAGAGGAGAATTTTTATGTTTATTCTCAATGCATATTGGAAATATGGAGGTAAACCAAGCCGAACTTTGAGAATTTGAGAAAGCCTTGTCTTTTTCCCATTAGTTTTTAAAGAATAAAAAACTGTGAAGTGATTTTCTAACTAGATTCTTCAAATGTGGTAACTTGGTTAAGTGCAAACTACAAGGAGAGGCCTTGGAACTATTCTTGAGTTTTCAATCAAATTGATTATTTTTTGGCAGATATATCAAAGGTATCTTTTGTTTATAAGACTAAGGAAAGTAATGCAGTGGCTGTCTGCCTTGGCAAATAGGGTGTCCATATGAAAGATGATTTTATTGCTTGGCATATCCAAACCATCTATCGTTGGCTAGTTTTCATCCATCCCTGGAATCTGAAGTGGTTAAAAGACTCGATTTTTGCTCCTTTGCACTATTTTAGGACTCAATAGGGGGCTACTAATTCCTTTAGGAGATGTTAGTAGTTGGAACGAATTGTAATTTGCAATGTGGTCTTATTTTGATCACAATTAATTATAGTTTATGGCGCCAATGATCTTGGCTATGATAATAGCAAATATAAAGACAATTATGGACTTGGTCTTTTGTCTGATATTGCAGTTGCGGATGTTGGTGGATTCTAGCTCTCTAAAATTGTGGTACTCCTGCTGATGCTCTATTTTATCTTGGGTTTGAAGAAAAGATTTTGTTTGATATTATTTTACTTTTAGATGTTAAAATCATTTTGGTTTTTTTGCTTTTGATGGATTATCTGGTGTTTTTACTCTTTCGCTGGGCTAGATTTTTTGAAAGTGGTTTGTTATGTCTTCTTTTCTTAAGGGATACTTGGTGTTTACTGACCTCTTAATGAGTTAAGCTGCACAGGTTTGCTGGATCCTTTTATTGTAGTATTTTTGCTTATGTTAGTTCCATTTGGCTTATCAAAATATATCTTTATGTGTGTATGTGTGTATGGATTTGTTTATGATATGTGCAAGTATGAATAAATGATTTGTATACATGAATATTGTTAGTGTAAGCCCTAGCCCCAATAAATTGTTGTAAAAATACTTATGTTAATAAATGAGGCATTTGTTTTATCTATTGTATTGCTGTGCATATCAAATGATAGAACTATCCAAGAATGTTGTTTCAGTTTAAGTTATCATGTGTGAGGCACATGGTTGCAATACCTTGAAACAATTGAGACTTCATTCTAAATATCCCTAGTCAGTCATTGTTATGGAAACAACAAATGAATTAAGACTAGTATGCTCTCTCTGATAAGTTAAGTTTTGTCTTCAAATCATAAGGACTAAAGCGTCAATCAGAGATCATAGATACATGTTTAGAACATGGTATTTGGATTCAATCCGTTCATGAGAGCACTACATGGTACAAGTCATAAGTGTTTCTCATGTACAAGTTTTGCATTGGAGTTCTTAGACCTAAAATCTCTATGAAACTCTTTATGTATTACTGGATACTTTGACATACACGTAACGTACTCGTAACAGAGTGACAAGTATGAGTATGCTTGGGTATGCACTGATTTATGTTAGAGAGCATGAGAGAAGTAAAAAGATTACCCCTCTCAATAAGAGAGAAAATATCATCGGCCACTTGATCAGTGAACTAAGAAGTGTATGTCCATACCGAGATGAAATAATGAGTAATCATTATTTATCTGAGAGTTCAGTGTCACTGGAATATCAAAAAAGGAATTAGTATATATATAAGGATGACTTGTTCCATGCCTTATATTGATTCTGATATTTAAGGGTAAGGGACCATGCAAAATTGCATTAGGTCACTAAATGCCATTTGCATTTTCATTTAATTTGGAATGCTATAATATCTTGCTAGAGAATATATATAGCCTTTGGATTATTTATTAATTCATTGCCAATATTAAATGGACCTATAGGATCGCACACAAAGCATTAGGTTTAAAATATTTAAATAGAGTATTGAACATTAATTTGGGCTTTTATTTAAAGTCAAATTAATGTATGTAATGGGTATTAAAATTAGTAATTGGACCTTGGTCCATGAGAGAGGAAATTTTGGCATTAGTAGGTTTAATTTCAATTAATTAATTATCTTGGATTAATTAATGTAATTGAGTATTAAATCCTAAATTGTATTTAATCAAGATATAATACTTGAGAGGGAATTAATGTGGCCAAAATTCAAGCTAGGAATCCTAGTTGAATTCGGCAACTACTAACCCTAAAGAAGTAGTTTGTTTTGATTAAATGACTAATGCAAATTTAAATCAATTTGAATTTAAAAACCTAATAGAATTTGAATTAATTTAAATCACTTAATTAGAAAGTAATGGAGGCTGAAAAGAGACCTAATTCTAAGGGATTTCGGCATTCACATCTCTTTCCTAAATTAATGATATAAATTGATTAATTTTATTTTTAACCTAGGTGACAATTCTCTCTCTAAGCCGCCACTCTCAAGGGAAAAGGATTCTTTCTTCTTCCTTTGGATTTTGGGCAGCCATTAGTAAACCTTAGGAAGAACAAGATCAGATCTTGTGTCTTCATTTTAATACCTATAGCCAAATACACAAAGATTAGAGCTAGCACTCTAGTTTTAAGCCATCTTTGCAAGTGTGTGTGTGAGCATAGAGTGGTGTGGCGTAAAGGCTGCTCCTTTGGCATTGGTGTTCGAGATCAGAAGTATCTAAGTCTATCTTATATATTGGCCATTGCAAAATCAAGTTTTTAGAGCATCCAAGGTTGTAAGTTTTCAAAACCCTAAAATTACATATTTCGATTTTATGTTGTATATTGCGTGGCATGAATGATCAAATTTTTAATTTTTTTCGCTGCGTGATCTTCATGTTTATGCCATGTGATATCCCTTCAAACATGCATTATGATACACACACACACACATACATATGTGGTTGAATTAAAGATTCACAGGTTGAGAATGGGATGTTAATCAAAGAAAATGAACATAAATTCCTACATCTATATCTAGGTTATGGGTAGATAAGCATACCTATAAGTGTATATTACAGCTATCATAATCTTGACCCCATTTAGGTCGCATGACTGACCCTATTTAGGTCCGCATGATTGGTCCACATGTTAGACCCCATTTAAGTCTATATGATTGATACCTACAAGTATTCCTATTTGTACCTTTGAGTATCATAGTATAGTATCAACTGTTATCCACACCTTTACGGAGGTGTATGCCTACTATAAGAAATAAATAAAATATGGTTATGAGAGATATGACAATAACAACACGAAATACACAACTTGAATTAAAGGATGCTTTCACACATGCATATATTTTATAATGGTGAATGTGTAATTGGATAATTGTTCCATTTGAACATATGCTTATAATATTACTATATTAAATAAATTTAAATATAAATATGATTATATGATGTAATGTATACACGTTTGGAATGTTTCCTTATTACAACTTTAGGTAATAACATGGAAATGGAGGAATGAAATGGTATGATGTATGCTTAATTGAGATTATGGATTATACATAAATTAGATGTAATATGTGAAGAGTGTTATTAAGCATGTATACTCTTTTGACCATATGTTACATATTTTATACTTACGATTTATGCTAGGTTCATAAATTATCTTGTAAATAACCTGCCATGATGCATGTAAAGTTAATGTTTCAGAATGTCAAAAAGAACTATAGTTATACAATAAACAAGAAAACATATAATAACAACAAAATAAAAGTAAATTAGTGACTCAGTTGTATAAAGATCATGAAGATGTAATGTATGAAATTTGTACTAAAATAAGCTAATATAATATGTATGAACATTTGACTACAAAATGAGCTTAATTATAAATAGGTCGATGTACGAATTGAATTAAAGGAGTAAACTGCATCTGATATAGGTATGCATAAGAGTTTCATTAATGTTTTGGAAATAATAATCTTTTTTGTAAAATTTAAATAAGAAACTTATCTCTATAGTTATTTTCGAACCTACCAATTACATGTCCATAACTAATATATGATTAGACTTAATTTGATAGTAATGAACTTATGAGAAGACCTAGTTGGCATAAATTAATGATATGATACAAATAAATTAATTGGATAACACCTGTAATTGGCACATTTGTAAGTTTTGTTAACATACTATTCATGCATTGCCTTGTAACGTTACAAAAATATTTTTTGTAAATGATATTATTTTTATGTGCATATATTTGCATGCTCATATGTGTGTGTGATGATGACTTTTATGAGTGATCGTCGTCATGCTTTAGTTCCCCACTAAAAGGTAAAGGGAGCTAATATGAGGGATAATCTGCATCTCCAAAGGCCAACAAAAGAAGAGGATTTTGGGCTTTAAAGTTTAATTTTTGTAATAGTATTTGGATAAATATGTACATGTTACTAGATATGTAAATTAATAGATTGTAAATATGTTCTGAACCTGCAAGATGATAGTACAATTTTATTGTATTGATGCATGAATAATTTAAAGTATAAACCAACATAGTAAATGATATATAGTAGCTCGCAAAGATTAATCTAGTAATATTGCATGTAATAATGAATAACATGCCTAAAGAAAATATAATGCATGGATAATTGATTAAATTTCTAAATAAAAATGTAATTTGGCATATATATATATATATATATATATATATATATATATATATGTTTGAGTTTGAGGTGTTACAAAATCTTTGTTCTTTAATTTTTTTATTATTTTTTTACATATGAACCATTTTAATAATGGTATAGATTTCCCCTTTATGTTCAATCCCTCAATTAACCATTGAATTATTTATTATAAAATATTATAAATTACGTAACAGTTTCACATTTATTTAAAGTATCGTTAATTGATTTATATACATGCTGTATATCATATTTTAAATTTTACGCTTGAATGTTTTTAATATTTTTGTAATTTATAAATATTATGATATATGACTTTTTAAAATATTATTATAATATATAATTTTAGTAAATAAATATTTAAATTATCTTTCTATTACAGTTACTTATTCATTAAATATGCATAATTAGTACCTTATTGTTAGTTTTATATTGAATATATTTAATTCTTATGATTAATTATGAATATTTTGTTTTTCTTTTGATTTTTAAATATATATTATGTTTGATTTGCATTTTTCATTTTTGAAGCATTCTTAACTATTCTAAATGGTTTACAAATAAACTGACCCAAAAAATAGATTAAAAACCAAGACCGATATAGTAATTAATAAAAACTAATGGACTATTTCATAAAATTATTAATGGACAGATTAACTGGTTCATACTCATCCTTACTTAATATGATGCATATTGCTAATAAATACATTGATTTATGAATAATGTGTGTTTTGAATAACAATAAATTATGGTCTAATTTGTTAATCAAATAGGCATCCAAATCTTTTTAGATGCAGCTTTCTGCTCATGGATAACATTATTATCAATTTCATCAAAATTGGACGGTGGGGTTACAATTAGATTAATATTAACTTTTTTTTTATATATTTTAGGCAATTAAGTGATAAAGTGCTTAGTTACATATTCATATTGACATTGATGCTAGAAAAAGAGGAGTGGTAGTTGTGTAGCACTAAAAATAAATTAAATTAAATTGTTAGAGTAATTAGGTGATAAATTGCTTACTTAGATGATAAATGAATTTATGATATTATTTTTTATATATAATTAAAATAAATTTTGTTTAACAATGAATCATGACTAATGAATATTTAGTTAACTATCTATAAAATAATGTATAAGATATAATAATTATTATAATATTTATATTTATTTTATTAATAATTAAAATATTATTTAATTTATTAAATAATTATTATTTTATTTTGATCTTCTTTAAAATCAAATAGTTATGAATTTAAATTTATATAATAAGCGTAGAATATAAGTTATAAACTATTTTTTTAAAAAATTAAAAAAATGTGTCTAAAAATTATAGAAAATTAATCATAATATATTAAAGTAAAAACATCTAAATTGTACAAAATAAAAGTCCAAATTAAAAATACAATCCCAAAATATATGATAAATAATATAACAAAATCATTAAATAAATTTTTCATTTAATTGATTTTTAATTTAATCGTCAAAATTTTAAATTATCACCTAAAAATAAATATTAATATTTGATAAATGTATTCATATAATTTACAACTCAAAATAAGATAATTTACATGTACAAAATAATTATTCAATTAAAAATTCAAAAAATTATATAATTATATAGAATTTTGATTCGGTTCGATTTTTTTGCAATTTTTTCCTTCAAAAATTAAACCGAACTGAAAAATCAAAAAATTTTAACCCCACCATTAGTACAAGGGCAACACCACTGGACACAATTCTGAAATTCAAAATCAAAACCAAACTGAAAAATCAAAAAATTGAAACAAATTAAAAAAATCGATAAGTTTGATTCGATTTTTCTATTTGAACTGAAATTTGCTCACCCCTAATAAGATTTTAGTTTCAACATTGTTCTTCCTCTTTAGTTTTGAGGAAGAAAATAAGGCCCTTATAATATGGTTAACTAAATTGGGCTTAGCCTAAATTAGTACAAGGGCAACACCACTGGACACAAAGCCGAGGAAATGAAGGGATAATGGCATCTTTATAATCTAACATCTTTTTGAATATTTTCATTTTAGCTTCAATCAAACTGGAAATTAGGTGTAGAAGATGCTTTCCATCACACATTATAATCACTTAGCAAAATATGCCACAACCAATCTAGCATCTATTTAGAATTTACTTTATGCTTCATAGGATCAGATTCCATCACCATTCCAACACCACTTTTTCTATTTTTAATTGAATAAAGGCAGCATCTTACACCATTAAATTCTTGCGAACTTTGCCTATATATAGTGTCATCTTTATAGTCAGTTTTTAATCTTTTTATGTCATAAATAAGAAAATCTATCATAAATGTACAAAGCAAATGTTGTACTAAAAAGCAAAAATCGAAAATAGTTTAAATAGTGGCAATTAATAATTGAGTTGGTAATGAAAAATAAGAGATTTTATAAGTATGGAGGATTTGCAGGAGCACACTAATGGATTTGAAATTGGGAGATTTGAATTGTCATTATCAATCTTAGTATGTACTAAAAATTCCACTTTTTGGTGCCCAACATGCCCCATCTCACTATTGGCTACATTTGCTATTTCAATGAAAGTAAAACCTTAGAATGCATGCTCATAAATATCCCAAATTAATACATCATGCTTTTTATATTTGATTTTGCATCACAAAAACTTATCCATCCTTATCTAATGTTAAGGCTCCTATATTTTATTAGTGTTTAATGGTCTCTGCTAGTGGATTGCAGTCGTACTTGGTATATCTGATGTTAAGGCTCTCATTTTTTTGATGTGTAAACTAGTCTTTTTAGGTCTCGATGATCATTTGTTTGGTTTTGTACTTCTGGTTATAGCTGATGTTTAGTTAAGAACTATTTGTTGTTATTAGGAGCTGATGTTTAGTCTGATGATTTATAATTTTTATTTGGATTTTATTAATTAAATGCGATTTGCAATAGACTAGGTTAATAAATGAATGTCTAAAAGATATAATTTTATTTACATGACATTGATTATAACTTAGGATTGATCTATATAAAATACAGGCAAAGTCTATTTTTCTCTGTCATACATTTCATGTCTAACTTTTATATTCTAGAAATGCAAGTAGATATTTAGCTTGTAATGCAATATGACAAGGAGATCCTGATCCAGCCAAAAATTGAAGGGATATCATCATATAAAATACAGGTAAGGTCTGCCTTTTCAGTTTCCTTCAATCTTTTATATGGAGATTGTTTGAATTTTTATGTGTAAACTGGTTTTGCAAGAGTAGAAATAAAGGTATAGCATTTTTTTAGAGCATTTAGGCTAAACATATTGATACTGACCACCATTATAGAGTTTGCTTTGAAAGAAACTTGACTAAATTTTCTAAGTATTACAATTTGGTTGCTGGACATTTTATAACTTTCCATTACAAATACTTCTTAATTTTTAAGGTACACATTTTGGCTTTTTTTTTTTTTATCTTTTTTTGTGTTTGCATTGCATTTTGTATAGAAAAAAATTAAATTATTTCTTTTTTTTTCTTTTTAAAACTAAACATATATGGTCATGTTTATTAATTGCCATTTTCACATATTTGTCCATTCCACCTTCACCCCATTTGCACCTATTTGTCCATTCCACCTAATTGCTATGCTTATGTATATGTTTTGTTGGATTGCAGCAACATTATTATTTTTCGATTAGGAATTGGAAAAAAAAGTGGAGTTATTGTTCTGATCATAATTAAATAATGGGCAAGTTGCACTTTTACTTAATAATGGCAAGATTTATAGCAAATTAAATAATGGGCAGCAACAAAGATTTTTTTCTTTATACTTGTATAGATACTTTTTAGCATTTCGTGACTTTGTATTCAATATAATTTGATTTTATTATACTTATTATCACCTTTTTTTTCTATGTAATATTTTAGATGTCAAGTATATGTTTGATTAAACGTACAAAGAATGGATCAACCTTATTTTTCTATTTTTGTTTTCTTAAGATCATACAATAGTAGCAGCAAAGAAGAGAAAATTGCTATTTTTGGTTCTGTTTTGGGTCTCTATCTTTCTTCATAGTTTGGACCTATTCCTTTCTGCATCGTAAAGGTACTAAGTTTACTATCTTTTTTAATTCATTTATTTGTTATTGATATATGTTTTTTAACATATATCATTAAATTATTAGATCAATTGCACAAATTTTGCTCATAAAATTATAGGCTAGTGATAATGAGTTTGAGAATTGAGACCAAACCATTGCTAGCTTCTTTTTCTCAACAATTAGAGTTTATAGCCAAGATAATTTACAATATTTTTAGCAAATATGAGAATTTGTTAAGTGAGCTAATGCCAAGAAAACTAAAGGATGACATCAATAAAGAAGTGGAAAAAAAATTTCCATGTTGGTTCGCATACTACTAAATTGAATGTTTTAATAAATCACTATTAAACTTACAAAATATTTTATGTATTGATTTAATTTTTTTTAATTATGTAGGCTTTTGAAAATAGAATAAAAAATAGGCTCATATGTGATCTTGCAAAAGGACCTTTGTGAAGTATTAAATCATATTCGATCAATTTCATTGATGGATATAAATTTCTTACAAAAAATCATAGGGTTAGCATGAAAACAGTAAATAGTGGGGTTTGCATACAAAGGGAACTGATGGATTATTTTGGCAAAATTATTAAGATACTTGAAATTGAATACCCAACATTGCCGATAAAACGGTGTGCACTTTTTAAGTGTAAATGGTTTGATCCTACTCTTAACATTAGAACAAAAGAATATAGCTGATATAATCTTATTGAAATCAACCAACAAAGAAGATTTAAACAAATTGAACCATTCATGTTGGCAATGCAAATGACCTAGATGTATTATGTCCCTTATCCCAGATTAAGACAAGATAAGTCAGATTGTAGCCAATTTGCAAAGTAAAATCAAAAGGTATTTTTTAAGGATAGGCAAAGGGAGAAAGCAAGATAAATGAAAGTGAAGCATTTCAAGAAAAAGAACTAGATGTACATGAAATAAATGCATGTTTCGAGCATGAACCTTTAAATGATCCAAATAATGAATTTGTGAAAATTTTATCCAAAGAGGAGGAGGAATTTCGAAAAATTTTGCATTGGAGGATAAAAACATAAGTTTATACTGATGGTATGGATATCTAATTTGAAACTAATATAAATTTATTCATATTAATAGGTTTATTCCATCAGGTGTTTGCTAAAAAAAGATCAAATCCAAGTTCAAAGAGAGGATAGAAATTGAGGGTTATGTATGAAGGAATCTCTCTCTACAGACAAAGGATTTTGATTATCAGGATAAATTACATTATTTGTTTCCAAATAGATGATTTCATACATTAACGAGATATCTATTGTACTTTACAGTATTTATATTATGTGTTTTTTATGAAAAAGAATTTTTTAGGATTTAAAATTTAATGGTGTTATTTATGAAGTTTGGAAAAGGCATACATATGCATGCTATAAAGAATTTGTTGCTAATTTATATAAGAGTGATGAACGACCTTCTTTTATTTCTAAAAAAATATGGGATCGTTGGCAGCAATACTGGGCATCACCCTAATCAATTGCCATTTCAGAGAGGAATTCTTCAAATAAACGGGGAGGCTCATATGAAGAGAGTTTAGCTATGCACATTGGAGGAACTTTGAGCCATCACGAACATGCAGATAAACTGGTAAGTATCTGAATTTTATGCTTATATTTTTATTTATGTATCAACTAAATCCAATTACACTTCAATTTAATCTAATGTATGATTTAGAATAAAAATGTATGACTATTATGGATAATGATTGTTTAATATATGTCTATTTTCATGGATGGCTGCATTGTCGAGATAAATTTTTTATTTCACAGAAGGTAAATGTCATAAAAATAGAGAAAATTTTGCTAAATTTTTATAAAATTGAGTTTACTTGGTTATGCAGGAAAAGTCTATGGGTAAAAGGCCTACATACCCTGAAGTATTTATGTACACCGATATAGAAAAGCATGATGGTTAAACACTTATCAATATCCATTGCAAATAAGTTAATGTATGTAAAATTTATACATTAATATTAATTATTTTATGAAAATATGGCTAATTAATTGTAACTACTGTAATGATAGAAGCAAATAGAAGAGTCTCTCATTCAACAGCTGCAAAGCTCTGAAAATATCGATACGAGTCAAATATGTCTTCAAGCAGTTGGTGGTAAGAATAACCATGAAAGGATTTTTAGCTTAGATTCTATTGCAAACGCATCCCATTCATATTTTTCCGCAACATCTACAGCTGCTTGTAGTAAGCGGTCTAAACCTTTTAAGAGAATCATTTAGCTAGAGAACACACTCATCATGTTGCCAAATACTATAACCCTGCTAAAGAATCGAATAGAAGAGTTGGAAACCAAGGACAACTCCTCATCTTAGCAGCCAGATAATCCTTCATCACCAACTACATAGTTTAGATTTGTAATATTTAGGTATTGATACTGACTTAATGTTATATTTGTTATGGTCATTATGGATTCTTAGTTTACAATAGCAAAATATATTTTCAGGATTTTTATTACCGTACATTACAATTTTTATATTATACTATCTATCAGAATATTTTCTTAAATTGCATTATGAATTTGAATTATATTTATTCATAAACAATAAATTTTAATTGAAACTAAATAAATTTTTATTGAAACTAAAACATTATGCTATCAAAATTGTATAATTTCTGTTGTTAAATTTAGTAACGAAAAAATAATATTCGTAGCTAAATTTAGCAACGAAAATTATTTTTTTGTTGCTAAATTTTTCAACGGAAAATTTTAATACCGTTGCTAAATTATCAGATTTCCATTGCTATTTTCGTTCCCAAATTTAGCAATGGAAATATTATTCCATTACTAAATTTAGCAACGAAAATCTAATTTCGTTGATAAATTTAGCAATTGTAATAATATTTTCCGTTGCAAAATTTAGCAACAAAAATGTTATTATGTTGATAATTTTGACCAATTCATCGAATCTTACATTGGTTGGATTTAGCAATGGAAAAAATTTTTCGTTGCTAAAATATAGCAACTATCAAATTTGTAACCACTAGTTCTGTTGCTAATTTCTATTGCTATTTTTGATTAAGAATGGAAAATTAACATTTTTCTTTATTAATTTCCATTGCTAAATGGTTATTTTCTTGTTGTGAACTTGAAACTAAGAATAGAGGAAGGAGGGAAACACCGTAAAGAGCTAGGATTCCTTGATTTCTAATAAACTAACACTGAAGGTAATTAATATTCATGAGTGACGATTCCTCTTAATCCAGCATTTGATTTCAATATTATGCTGTAAATATTCATTTTCTATTTTACCATTTTTATTGCTTGATTTGTTTCAATTTTTAATTCTTTGATTTAATTATGTAAAATACTTTTTTCATGTGTTTTATGTGTATTTCATTCATTAATCGATGAAAACATATTTAAATCATGCAAAGTAAGTGATTTAATGCACATTCAAAAGTTACTCTTCATCATTTTCAACCTCTTTTTTTTTTAATTCTCAATTTTGATTTCCATCCTTTTTTTATTTTTCTTCATTTAAAATGAATTTTAATCAATTTAATGATTTTTGGTAAGATTTTAGGACATTTTCGTGCATTTCATGTCTTAAAATTGCATTTTGGCATTTTTGCGCGACTGATAATGTTGTCTAAAATGGCGGACTGCATTTTTGGATTGAGTTATGGCCTGCTCGTGACTCATTGCCTACCCAACTGGTTGTGATGTGCGTGACTCGTTTTTTCTCCTTTCTGCGCGTGACTCATTTCACCTGGCATTCCCATTTTCATTTCACTATTCCTTTGGTCACTTTGGCCATTTTAACATGTTAATTCCCTTTTATTCTTTCTTTTCATTTCCTTTATTTTATTTCCACTGCATCTCACATTTTTTGGCTTTATTCTTTTCATTTACATAATAAATTTTACATTATGCTAATTTATTATTTTAATTTCTATTTACATAATGTGCCTTAAATTGTAATACCCTAATCAACCAAGCATGCATAATCATCAATACTAACATAACTCTAACAAAGATTAGGCAGAAATAATAATAATAATAATAATAATAATAATAATAATAATAATAATAATAATAATAATAATAATAATAATAATAATAATAATAATAATAATAATAGTACAGGCCATAATTACATGCCACCAATAAATGATAAATCAAACTTATAAATAAAGAATCATAACATAAATGGCCTTCAAAACATCTTGAAATCCTCAAGGGCAACTGCAACTTACCAGATCATCTCTTCAATATGGGTCGAACCACAACAGCTATCAAATCAAGCTAGAGCTTATCCAAAACCTACACGGATAACAAACCCATGCTAAGCTATAAAGCTTAGTGGGGAAACAAATCTATGGACAAATTCTAAATAAATATCATCAATTCATTACAACCTTCACAATCATGGAAAATATGTGAATCTATAATATTAATCATTATAATGAATATTTCGGAGGAGTTTTTCAGCTTTAACTATAAATGCTAGCCTTACATTTATCTAGAGCATTATGGAACTCGTCTAGTTCATGAAGACCTTTCAATTTACTATTATTGTCAAATCTCCTACTTGATGAACTGGCATGATTCATGCGAATTAATCCTTTTATTCAAACATCCAAATTTCATATTATCGATAGTGCAAATCTTCACTCACATGCATTTAATCACTGGTTATGTAAATTAGGCATTCAATGTTCATTCAAAGCATAAGGGAGTGCATATGTCAAGTAACATCTATAAGAGATACCGCTAGGCTTAACTACCTCACACATATCATGTAATCTAAATTATATAGTATAGAACATAGAACTTCATTTCATTGAAACTATTTATAGCCAAAAGGAATTTAAGAAAAAACAATATAATAGGCCATTTATATTGCTTACATTATATAAATGAAGAAATTGATACATGTATTTTTTTTATTTCGAGCACATGCTTAATCTTTAAGCCTTTAATAGCCTGTCTAAGTACTAGTTCAAAGGGTGGATAATGGGAGCAATGGATACCTGAAGGTATCAAATGATGGACCTAGAGGGCCAAACTATAGTTTCGTAAAGGAACAAATAATGGTCCCAAATGGGATCAACTATGGTTCCAGCAAGGAACAAACAATGGACTCAAAAAGGTCGAAAGATGGTTCCATTAAGAAATAAGACCCAAATAGGGTTAACCATGACGGTTGCAACTGTATCCCTCTAGGCATGCCTATCTAATCCATAACTGAACTAAGACCCGCAGGCTTAACCACTTTAAGAACATCTTTGATTTAACATATTCTTCTTTATTTAGTATATAATTTAGCTTAAAGCCATAATTCATAAAAGAATGTATATAATTCTTATCATGTATCAATGCTGAGCCTTAGGCTCCATTACATGTGGATACTAGTCATATGATCTCGTCGCCACATCAACATTCATTCATTCACTTATATCTCAATGGTTGCATGCCTATGCAAACCATAATGACATGTAATCTTTCATAAGTGGAATTACGTGTCCACATACACACACACACACAGATATATATATATATATATATGCAACTTGGCTCATGGCAATACATGCTTTCATTACTCATACTTGTTCACACCTTGAGTCAGACCACTTACCACAACATAGTTACATCAATCATAAGACATTGAACTTACATAACTCATGATAGTTCTCAGTGACGTACCTTATTTTTATTTGCCATGAACAACTTCTATACAACATCACAATTCACACCTATATATATATATATATATATATATATATATATATATATATATTCATGCTAAACAGTACTTAAGCATATAATTTATATAGTAAAATAAGTAAGTTCTTTTTTAACTTAAGGTCAACATTTATTCATCTTTAATCATTATCACATTACTCATGGTCATTTTAATTCACTCCAATTATATGTTACAATACTGGGTTCATGATTCATGAATGGTTTGTAGCTTGGAAGTGAAGGAGAACCATTGAAAAGAGAACATATAAGTGGTCATGCATTTCATGAAAGGAAAGGCCAAGTGGTCGTGCATTTCGTGAGAGGAAAGGCCAAGTGGCTGTACATTTAATTAGAAGAAAGGCCAAATGGCCGCGCAAAAGAAGAGGAAAAAGCCTACGCAACGAAGCAAAGAGACCAAAGGCAGTGCACGACTAAGCAAGGAGAAACCAAAGCCATGCGAAACCATTCCAAGGAAGTTCAAAGGACTCATACAGCTGCTCAAAGAACATGGAAAGGATTTGTATAGCCATTAATGGGAGGGATGAACTGTGCATAGCCTCTTAAGGGAAGAAGGACCCCCACGCACGGTCGTGCAAGGAGAAATGGCAGCCAAGGTTCGAAAAAAATTCAAATTATGCAAATCAAGTGTGTTAATTTCCAGATCTCACCCTAATCACTTCCAGTAGTGATCATTAAAACTTTAAAACATTTAAAACTTATTTAATTTACTAGATTAAACCATTAATCTCAGCCAAGAGAACACATATAATAAAAGGGAAAATATCTAATAACCACTCACAAACAATTCCTATACCTGATATTAAATTTTTAACTTCTCTAGCTCCTATTCTTCTTTTCCTATACTTGATCCATTCCCCTTTACTCAAAATTTCTTTCTTCTCCTTAGACATATACATAAAGACAACAATCATAATCCTTTAAACCCTTAAATCTGGAAATTGAATCCAAGAAGGAAAGAAAGACTGTAAGAGGGGGAAACATTACCTTTTTATGCTAACTCACAAACCCTAAGCTTTATCTCCTTCAACCCATAACTGAAAGAAGAGAGAGAAAGAGAGAGACGTCCTTATGCCGATCTCCTCAGTTCCTAGGAATCCTAAATAGGTGAGGGGTAAATATCTCCCTAAGAAAATTCCCATAATTCCCTTATACACTCTTAAACCCCCAACTTAATATTTCTCTCAAAATTGCCCCAAACTTCTAACTTGCTTCTATGATTTCCCTCTCTTTAATTATAATTTAACCATACTCAATTTGCATACAAGCTGAAATTACCAAAATACCCCTTAGGAGAATTAACTTTAACAATACAAAGAAATCAAGCTTATCTCATTTAGTCATAATCCTCCTTTTATAACCATAATCCGGTTAGGGTCATGATTGGATCCTTACATAAATATTATTTATTATCTTTTATTAGTATTATTTTATTTATGTTTATTTCTTTTATCTAATTAATTACTATTTGCTATTATTTGTTTATTTCTTTTACTTAGGTATTTATGCAAATATTTAATTCCCTTTAATTCAATTATTTTATTATTATTATGATTATTATTATTATTATTATTATTATGATTATGATTATTATGATTATTATTATTATTATTATTATTATTATTATTATTATTATTATTACTGTAATGGTCTCAATATTGAATTAGTCATGAATAGTATTTTTCGATAGTGAATAGTACTTTTGAGGTAAAAAGTACATCGTAAGGTGAAAAATATTTTATTTGACCATTGAAAAATATTAATCATAATTAGTTTAGGGTTAAAATTTTGAAATAAAATTGAGACCAAATAGGTCTTCAAAAGTCAAAAATACGAAAACAAAAGTGATTTGGTTTAACGGTCAACTAGATTTATTTAAATTTGATCGAGCCCTTAAAAATAGTAAATGAGCTCTAAAAATTGTAGATCTTCCTAAAATGATGTGTAAAATATTTTGCCTATAAAAAGTTAATTTTTTAGTGATACTGGTAATTGTAGAATTGGATCAATTTGATTGAATCAAATAAAAAATGGATTTTGATTGAGTTAAAATTTCATATATAGCCCATTTTATATTTTTTTATGAACGATGGAATCAAATTTGGGATGATTTGGACTTGGAGAGTGAGAGAACCATAAAATAATTTCTTAACGGACCAAAATAGTGGTTTTGGACCTAAATGAGTGGGTTTTGGGTTAAACTAAGGCCCAACCCATCTATACCTATATAAAAGCTACTGGGAGAAGATTTTTTAGACTATCATCCTTATCTCCTCAGCCCTCCTCTTCTTCTTTCTTGGCCGAACCATCATTCTCTCTCTTTCTCTCAAATTTCTTTAAGCTTTCTCTCTCCTTCTCACCAAATTCAAGCATCTCAAGAGTGATTCTACCTTTCCACTAGATGATTAGAGTGAGAAAAGAAAAATAAAAAAAAGGAAAAGTGAAAGAGGTGAAATTGAAATAAGTAAAATTCAAGGTTTTTATTTATTTTAATGGTGCCTATAAGTGTTTTTGGTTGTCTAAAGTCACTTTATAAAGTTAATTTGAGCAAAAGAGATCAAAATAATAGGGTTTTCTTTGATGGAAAATTTGGCCATTGTAGGTTCTCAAAATAAGGGACAAGTTTCTAAGGGTAAAGGCAAAAAAAAGGAAGTTTAGGCAAGCCTAAGCAATGAAGAAAGGTTATTGACAATAAAATCCAACAATTTCCTTCAATTTATTATGAATTTGTATTATGTAACCTAAGAGAACTTAGGTATAATGCATGCTTAATAGAAATTGAACTAAGAATAATGATTACGAGCCTTAATATTGACATTTAAAAAGCTTAAATTGTATTAAAAGTAGTGGTAAGATGGACAATCTTCCTTGGCCGAATGGTACCATAGGAGACTTTAGTGCGTATTTTGTGTATTTTTAATGTTTATTTAATGCTTTAAATTGAATCCAGATATGAAATAATAAGTCCATGAATTAATTTAAAATTTATGAAATTAATATGAATATTTTTGAGAAGGAAATAGCATTATGTTTAAAAAAAATTATTGAATTATTGTAAAATAATTCATATAATGAATGTAAATGATGAATTATGATGAAATAATTATAATGAAAAATAATTCAAAAGATGACTGCATTTGGTGAATTATAGTGAGATAATTCATAAAATGTGTAAAGTGATAATAGAATCGATTGAAAAGTGTATTGATATGGAAAAGTAAGTGAAATGTCAGAAATATGGCAATTGTTTTTGAAATAAGTAATGAATGTTTCATTTAGTAGTGGTCAGGTGATTAAAATCTAGTTCAAAATATGATTGGCAAGCCATAGGAATACCCATACTGTGGTGCAATCATGGCAACTTACTTTGCTATGGTAGGATCGTAATGATCTTTCATAGTTTTTGTCTAACTGTCTACTCTGATTTGAGGTGGATTGATCTTTAGGGGTCATTCTTTATTGCATTGCTATAGGCCCATAGGGTTTACATCCCGTATATCCAATCTACAGATTTTCGCCAGGATTTGTATTAGGGTTATAATGGTAATAATGAGTTAAAAGTATGAAATGGGAAGTGAAAATGAAGTTTAGAAAGGAAAAGGACCTAATTTAAAGAAAATAAAAAATTTAAGGGTAAATTGGTAATTTTCCTAAATAACAAGTTTAGTAAGTAAAATGGGAAAAGCTTTGAATAAAATGATAAAAAATAATGAATAATAGTCTGAAATGAACTTTTGTAAGTTTAAGGGAGTAAAATGTAATTTGATGTGAAAATATTAAAATGAGGACTAATTGGTAATTTGTATACCAATTAATGAATTAAGAGTGAAAATAAGTGAACTAGTGGAAAAATTATAATTAAAGTGTAAAAATGGTAATTTTGTAATTAATTGAAAAATTAAGGATTGAATTCTAAATTTGCCATATTAGTGGTGACTAATAGGTAAAGTGCCTAATGAAATGATAATTGCATTTGTTTGAGTAAGTAAAAAATTTTGTATGATTTATGAAATTATGCATGTGTGGAAATTCTTTGATTTATAGTCATCACCGAGCATATTTAATATTTAGCAAGTAGTGTTTACTGTGTACAAGTTCCAAGGGAAGAGTAGAGCAAGGTATACAATGGAGCCTAATTGTGAAGAAAGAGAGATTAGTTAGAAATTATTTTTTTGGTATGGCATTTATATATTTAGCTAATTTTGAAGTAAAAGTTGGGACTGTATAAGAACAGTTTATCGATGTTTATGTAAATATAAATTGTGATTGGAATAAGAATTGAATGGATGTGATGTGAATGTATATTGTTTATAAATGTTTGTACGCTTGAGGGGCTGTGAAAATTGTCTGTTTTTCAGGTTGGATAAGCCATTTTTAAGTCATTATATTATTGAAATTTTATTTAAGGAATAATAAATCAGACAGTTATAGATCATCGACAAATTTAATTTTATAACCAATGTTGACTGGAAAGGATTTGTAATTAATGGATAATGATTTTGGGATTAGTATAAGATTTTTTTTTAAAAAAAAATTTCCAGCTAAGTGCTTAAATTAGTCTAATTGTGTTAGTAAGAGTGTTACAATTACTACTATTACCACCACCACCACCACTACAGCTATTAACAGGCTAATTAATGGCCCATTTGGCCATTTCATGCATTTCTCATTTTTTGTTTTATTCCTTTATTAATTCATACATTGTTTTATTTTACTTTATTTTTATTTATTTTGTGCAATATGATTTATTATATAATGCGAATTTATTTTCTATTTACATATTTATGTATTTATTCATTTTTTTAATTTATTATTGTCATTATGTATATTTAAAAATATTTGTATTTTCATTCACAATTTATTTAAATGCTTTAGCATGCGCATGCCTATAAATGTTGCATAAATTCCTCACCCATTTTATATATTTTGTCAATTTTATTTCTATTATATTAAATTAATTATTTATCAAATTTATTTGAATTAATTAATTTTTTATAATTTATTATTTTTTAATTCATTATTAACCAATATTATATTTTGCAATAATCGCTATTTTGAGGGACACACTGCGTATTCCCAGACTGGGCGGAACTAGATGGAGTAAAATAGATTAGGATTTATTTTTATCTTATTATTTATTTGGGCCCATATTATTATTTCTTTCATGCCTCTTTTTATTGCAAGTGATGTAATAATAAAGGTTTTTTTATCACTTAACTAAAAATCACATAAAAATGATTTTTACTAATTAATTGAATTTCCTCAATAAAATAGGACCAATGTCTTATTTTTCCTACCACAAAATAAAATATAAATTATAACCCTTTTTTTAAAATATAAATGATTTTACTACATAAAATTAACATTGATGTTTTCTAATAAAATGGGATTCATTATTCCAATTTTCACAAAATTCACATACAAATATTCTTTTATAAAATATGCATGAGGGAACCAATGTTCCAGATCCAATAAATTTTCCGATTTATATACGATTTTACTTTTACATAGTTAAGTTCATTTCTATATCATAATTTTTTTTTTGCAATTTTATGCCTTGCTTTTATAGCTTTCATATATATGATTTATAGCTTTCCAAAATGCTTGAGTGCACCTTATTTTTCTAGCATGATCACTTATATGAGAAAAGAGGTAAAATCATTAATTTTAAAAACTCATTTATCTAATATTAATCAAGGTACAAATAAGAGTGAGGTCTTGAACTATCTCTAGTTTTGACCTTATAAGGTTAGAATTCACTTTTCTAATATTTTACTGGTTGGCAACTCTATGATACCTACCTTGTGGTGCCCAGCAGATGCCCTCATAGGTTGATCATCAATAATAAATGGGGATAAAACCATATCCATGGCAAAGCGACCAGCCTTCATGAGTTAAATGAACATTTGTTTGGTTTCGAGCCTTAAAAGCAGACTTTTGAAAATAAACTGGATGCCTTCAAGATTTGGTGCACGTCATAGTGGTGACTCTACTAAGAATTTATGAGATTTTTCTCCGAAAATACCTTGGTTGTTTTTTTATAAATGAGTTTAGAGATTAAAAAGTTTTATCTATTTTTTCTTTTGAAATAAAATGCATTGGACATGCTAGGGCCTAAGAGTTAAGTTAGGCATCCTTTATTAGCCTTGATGCATTCCTAAAGCATGACCTTATGTTTACTCAATATAGAGAAGTGTTAAGGATAACCACCAGTCCAAATACTATACTATTGGTATATAAAATGGTGATCTGATCGGTTATTATGCTCGTGATAGGCTAAATTGTTTAGCATAAACCATGCTTAGGTAGCCCTGAAGCTGTATCACTGGACTGAAAAGCCTATGTAATGACATAGACACTTCCACTAAGGGGCATGCGTTATAATACATTGCTTATTATATGGGCCTTTGTATATTGAATAAATACAAATAAATTTAGATGTTTTGTCATCAAAGGCTTTCATACCTCAGTGAACACATTTTGATTTACTAAAATAATTTAAATGCACAATGGCCAAAATTCATTGTATACATTTTAAATAAAGAGAGGTTATGTTGTCGATTTTTCTCCATGCACCATATGCATTCATTGGGTTCCCTATCAACCCAAGAGCTAATCCCACCTAGAAAAAAGACTGTAGGACCTCCTGTGTAGGAGAGACCAGGTTGGAGTGGCTTTCTTTTTTTCTTCATGTGTTTGTCTATATTGCATGCACGTGTATGCAATTCTAATGAAATAACAAAAATAATAGTAATAACAATAAATAATAAAAATATGCATATTTTATGTGCATAGATTTTTTATGTATGTACATCTCATCCTGTATGTATAGTTTCTGCTTGTACAAATCATTTTATGTACCCAAAAGAAGAGTGATCTAAAATGCATAAATTTTGTATGCATAATTTTCTACCAAATAAAAATATGCATGTGTATATATCTCATTTTGTGTGCAAACAAAAATAAAATAAAATAAATAATATGATAATGTGAATTTTGTGTGTAAATTTTCTTTACCATAAAAATGTGTATATTTCATTTTGTGTGCCATAAAAATGCACATTTTGCATTAAATTTTTTATTAACCTGCACATCTTTCTTTGTGTATAAAATATTTTTTTCATGTAACATTCTAACCTTTTAATTTTTTAGTGATCATGTATCATATGCCTAGGTGATTTAGGGGTCCAAGCGGCCATCTTTTCATAGAGCCTTTACTGGTGCAGGTAGGATCAAAATTAGAATTAGAGTCAGATTTGGGTTTGGTTAATATTTTTTGAGCCATTTCAAAACGTACAAAAATGGTAGATCTATCATCGACTAGAGCTTCTGATCATCAGGAAATAGACAGGAGGTTTGAAGACTTTGAAAAGAAAATAATATTGGTAATCTTTGGGTTCACAACTACTATGGCAATCCTTAACCCTCGGGACTTAGATGAAAGACTAGATGACTATCAGAGGAAGTTTACTTTGATGGTGATTAAATGCATGATTAGTTTGGCAACAAATTCCAAATCTTAAAATAGAAGGCTATCTGCTGTTGAACAAGTTCTAAAAGCAGTAACATTCTTTTTAACCATGGATAGTAGAGATTTGGTGTCTCAATTTCCCCCAAAAGACTAGTGTGATGATTTTAGAGACTACCTGATAGCAAAAATTAGTACCCTTGGCTTGGAAAGTGAAAACCAAAAAGACCCATAGTGGAGTGAGGTATTAATAGGCATTAATAGAGTTAGCATAAGGAATATGGGGGGGAGGGGGTATAACGAAAGGGACAATGGTGAAAGCTACAAGCCATTGGTATTCAGTCTTAAATAAGCCTTTGTCATGGTACTTGTTCTTCAGCATTTAGGAGCGAAAATTACAGCCACTATAGCCCAAACCCGTTAGAAATCAAGAAACCTTTTATTATAAGGTCAACCTTTATTATGCCTATCATCGACATACCGACCATCAGAAAGATGATTGCCATGCCTTGAGAGACTACATCTAGAACCTGATAGATGCTCATCAAATGCCAGACCTAGGAGAAGAATGCCCCTAAGCACTATAAGTAATAATGCCCACCTTAAAAAAGGGAATTTTGAAAGTCTTTCCGATAGCATATAAGGGATACCCAATAAAGAAGACATCGATTTAAACTCGAGTATCTTTGGAAGTAGTCGAGGATGTTTTGGTGGATATACTTTTTGTAGTAGAACTTTTTCCAACAATGATGTATATAACTTGTTTATATTAGTAATATATATGGGTTAGCATCATTTATGTAACAATTTCATCATATATAATCCTAAGCATGAAACATCCATATTTGATATTAATTCAGTAGATACTACTCCATTTAACCTTGGAATGTTGGCCAACTTAGAAAGAGAATCCCGGTGGCATTCAACATTACTCCTGAGGAAAGGAAAAAAAAAGAGAGAAAATATGGAAAGAAAATATAATAATAAGTAATAAGTAATAAAAATAGGCAAAAAAAAAAAAGAAAAAGAAAAAGAAAAGGAAAAAAAATGAAAAGAAAGATAATATCTTTGAACGTATAAGGATGACCTAAAAGGTGGTAAGAATTTTATGATGACTTATTTTTTATTTCAAGGCCTTGTAAAGGGAAACTTTCCCAAATGTGAGGTTATCATTGAGGCATATTTAGACATCGGTATTCCAAAGATGGAATTAGTGAAAGTAAGAAAGATGAGATAAAAGTTGGCAATAACTAGAAATGTTACCTAAGAAAGTCAAAGATATCCCCGGACATAATTAAGAAATGCTCCAAAATCTTTGCCACCACCTTTTCTTTTCTTTTCCTAAACTATTTATAAAAAGAACACCCCAAACATGAAAAAAATAGCTAGCCAAAAATATTCCATTGGATTTCTTTTAAATGCCAAACAATAAGCCTAACCCTCGAAAAAGAAGAAGTGAGAAAGTTGTTTTGGAAATTGAGTCACTAAAAGCAGAAATAAGTGAGATATGAGTTCTCAAAGGTAATGTGACTAGTGGCCCTATGAAGACTAAATCCAAATGTTTTGCAATGGCTAATTCTTCATACAATAATCTGTCAATGAAGGTTATTTGACAAAGATAGATCAAACCTTAAAAAAAACTAATAAACTCCATTAGGGTGAAAATAATAAAAAGGTAACCTAGGTAAAATAGGATATGAGAGGAAATATTTGATCAAGAAACCTAAAAGGGTTGATTGATAACGGGGCAGGATGCCACCAAGATCCAGGCTAAGGTTGAATAGATGTTTGTTTTTATGAATTAATCTCAAATTATGATTATGTATGTTGAAATTAAGGCATAGAATGCACACAAGATTATGCGCACATATGATAATATAAATAGAAAGGTTTACTACATATACTTAAAGTGGTTCAAGTTTTAGCTTACAAAGTAATGTACACATTTAGTGATACGTATCTGTTATTTATCCTCTATTGCTTTCACTATTTACTTAAAGCCTCAGTTGATTGGTTTTGTTATCGACTGTCAAGCTAGTTAGCCATATCTTGCACTAATTTAAGGTATTGAAATTGTAGTCTTTAAAGCTCTGTGTAGTATGTTTTACAGGCAGTTGTTGTCAGAGGAGATAGTAATCTAACATAAGTATAGACGATACGATACTTCCTTAAAAAGATAGTGGGTTCCTTACTATGTTTTGTGGTTCTCCAAACTATCTGGTATAAAGAGTGGTGATGCAAAATGTAGCTTTGTACAGTCCACATAAGGGCATACACCTAAATTGCTCATATTTGATAATGTTGGAAAGCCTCAACCATGGGTATATAAAGTTGATGTCATCATCTACCATAGTTGCCAAAGCAAGTGGAAAAGGATAGTGATGTCTGGTCTTTTACAACCAACTAGTATTCTTGACTTCTAATCCTAAGTAAGAGGCTTAATGATCTTAAAAGGGCGGTTATATCAATGAGAGCTAAGCTTACAACCACCTTAATTGTGAACAAACAGATTAATAACATTGAATGGAAGGTCATTATTGGTCTTGTAGCTGATGTGGCCTCTATTTCTAACTTTCCATCTAAGGTACCAATTGTTGGGAAGATCAAAACAACTATTGCTAGAGGAGTTTCTTTAATAGCATCCTTACTAGCTATAAATAGTGAGAACATGGTGCATCAAGTCTCGCCTATTAACTGGAATGATAAGAAATTTTGGGCGGTGAAGGTTGGATCTATAATTTTAGGGTTGGTTACTATGATAACCAGCAAGGGTACAAATATGACAGCAATAGTAGCAGTAAGGGCAATGGTAATAGTGCTATAGAGACGTTAGCAATAAGAACCATTTCATAGCATTGCTCAGAAATAGGAGAATTGCTATCATGGTATTTTACCCATTTCTTTAAAGAAGGAAGGTTGTAGTATTTTCCATCAAAGCTAGCCAAAAACCTGGGGAAATTAGAATGTAGAGCGAATTCGCATTATTCCTACCATCAGCAAACTAGGCATAGAATGAATTATTGTCATGCTTTTAAAAGGCATATCCAGGACTTTGTCGACCTTAAACAAGTGACGAGCCTAGAGGAAAAGAGAAAGAGATAAAATTGACATGACATATGCTACTATCAATTTTTGTGGCTGACTTAGTGATAAAACACAAAATTTTACTGTAGAAGGAGAGATCGTCGGCCATGGTGAAAAAGGCTTTAATGACCTGCAAAAAAGGAAACTAGCCCAGTTTTGCCGGGCTTTTGAGCTCCGATGCCTAAGTTAGCTATCGAAGTGTGGAGAGAAAGCTTAATGGAGAGAGGGTATTAATGGTTAAAGAGAGAGAGAGCCCCCTGTTATGTGTTTACCTCTTATATTTATACCCTTGAGTATTGGGATTTATGGGCTTCTGATCTTAGGCCTCTTCGTGGGCCTTTAATAGGTTGGCCTTATAGTTAATTTTATTTTGGGTGTTATCACTAGTCCCCCTCCATGCAATTCGATCTTTGAGATCGAAGGCTCGATAATTTTGGGAGTTACTCGCTTATGGGGAGTTACCCATTTGGAGAACCTTGTCTTTGGGAGTTACCCGCTTGTGGGGAGTTACCTGTTTGGAGAACCTTGTTTATGGGAGTTACCCACTTGTGGGGAGTTACCTGCCTTATAATTTTTATCCTGCAAATAATTTTTACAATTTTATTGTGCAAATAATTTTATAAATATTTACTAACCTGCTTTGCAGTTGCTTATGTTGTCTGAGAGATAACCACATCCGATCCGTTCTTGGTGGTGGGAAAAATCACATCCAATCCGCTCTTGGTGATGGATGGTCTTCTGATCCGATCTGCTCTTGGTGGAGAGATATTATCCATCTAATCCGCTTTTGGCTATGGATGGTCTTTCGATTCAATCCGTTCTTGGCGGAGAGATGTTATCCATCCGATTCGCTCTTGGCGATGGATGGTCTTCCGATTCGATCCACTCTTGGCAGAAAGATATTATCCATCCTATCACTCTTAGCGATGGATGGTCTTCCGATTCGATCCGCTCTTGGCGGAGAGGTATTATCCATCCGATCCGCTCTTGGCGATGGATGGTATTCCGATTCGATCCGCTCTTGGTGGAAAAATGTTATCCATCCAATCCGCTCTTGGTGATGGATGGTCTTTCGACTCGCTCTTGGTGGAGAGATATTATCCGTCTGATCCGCTCTTGGCGATGGATGGTCTTCCGATCTGACCGATTATTCTTCATCCGATCCGCTCTTGGCGATGGATGGTCTTTCGATCCGCTCTTGGCGGAGAGATATTATCCGTCCGATCCGTTCTTGGCGATGGACGGTCTTCCGATCTGACTGATCGTTCTCCATCCGATCTGCTCTTGACGATGGATGGTCTTCCGATCCGTTCTTGGCGGAGAGATATTATCTGTCTGATTCGCTCTTGGCGATAGACGGTCTTTCGATCCGATCGATCGTTCTCTATCCGATCTGCTTTTGGCGATGGATGGTCTTCCGATCTGCTCTTGGTGGAGATATACTATTCGTCGGCCCGATCGATCGTTCTCCATCTGATCCGCTCTTGGCGGAGAGATATTATCCGTCCGATCCACTCTTGGCGATGGACTGTCTTCCGATGCAACCGATCGAAATAATCCGACCGATCGTTTGTTTTTCCTACTGTTTCTTCACCATCACTTTTGTCTGGTGGGGGCCTCTCTAGTGAGTTTGGTTGTCACCTTGCTCTATTTTTCTTGGAGCACAGCACCCGTATCACTTCTTTCTTTGCCTTTTTTAAATATCAAATCCTGGATCTTTAGATCTAGGCCTTTCCTGTGAAAAGAAACTCAAGATCTTTCAGATTTAAGCTTTTATTGTGAGATCAAACTCAAGATTTTTCAGATCTAGACCTTTTTTGTGAAATAAAGCTAAAAGCTTTTAGATCTAAGATTTTCTTTTAAAATCAAGCTCAATATTTTTAGATCTAGGCTTTCTCTGTGAAATAAAGCTCAAGATCTTTTAGATCTAGCCTATCTCTGTGAAATAAAGCTCAAATTTTTTCATGAATTTTTCTTTTACAGAGGGGCAATAGTAGATCTGAAGTTTGGCATTGAAGCTCCTTTAAGAAGTAGCCATGGGACGAACATCATTCTTCTTTGATTTCAGGCTGAGTAGCTCAGATCTGGCGTCAACTCTCAATGAAAGCACCAAATGATAAAACACAATTTTACCGTAGAAGGAGAGATCGTTGGCCATGGTGAAAAAGGCTTTAATGACCTGTAAAAAAGGAAACTAGCCCGATCTTGCCGGGCTTTTAAGCTCCGATGCCTAAGTTAGCTATCAAAGTGTGGAGAGAAAGCTTAATGGAGATAGAGTATTAAGAGTTAGAGAGAGAGAGAGCCCCCTATTATGTGTTTATCTCTCATATTTATACCCTTGAGTATTGGGCTTTATGGGCTTTTGATCTTAGGCCTCTTCGTGGGCCTTTAATAGGCCGCCTTATAGTTAATTTTATTTTGGGTATTATCACTTAGGTTTACTGAAATGGCCCATGCTATAGGATTTATAAGGTATGTAAATGTATGGCCATCACCTGAGAGCTGATAAAGAATGGCGGGATATAAATGCAATCATAATCTTAGAGGTACCATGCAAAGAAAAGAATTCAGAGGTGCTAGAGGATCTTTTGCAAACTAAAGGAAAATAAAATACAAGTTTCTTTTTGCAATCTATGCAATAATGCATATGTTCTCTAGTTATATTAATTATATGAACTTTTCTCTAAGATCAATGTCAAATGCTAGGCAAGAAAAATTAGCACTGACACTATCATGAAAGGTGTGCATGTTAGCGAAGGCTCATCTAGTATATCGACTATGTCTTTTAGGAAGAAAGAACCACCTCGAGATACCAGTCTAGCAACCGTTGATGGAAAATTCCTAATACTTAAATCAATTCCTTTAGAAAATTTTGCACAGAGCTTAAGACATAAGATAGAGTTTTGGGGTAAAATATGTCCTTAGTTACCACAAACACTTTGGGTAGAGGAATGGCTTCTAAGAAAAAGTATGGGATTACAAGCTTAGCATGGCACAAAACCGAATGGAAAGAGTACATTGCAGTTTGTGGGGAAATGGATTTTCTTTTGCCAGAAGTGCAGCAAGGACAAATCATCTACTCTGAAAATAATAATAAAACTCAAATAGAAGGCAAAGAAGAAAAAAACTAAGGGATATACCTAGAGAAAGCTTGCCTAAAGACTAAAAGTTCTAAGGAAGAAATGCGTGAGCCATCAGCAAGATTGCATCCAAGATAAGGTGTCCTAACCACCTAAAGTGTAGGCTATGCATTTCTACATACATTCTTCTATTCATCCATAAATTTGCATATAGTCCACAAGTATGATCTCATTGCTTTGCACATAATTTTATGTACATATTTTGCTCTTTGAACACATCACACATAACTTTTTGTATATTTTGTTGTACATATAACCTCATAGGTAATAGGAAGTAAAACTTTGTATATTTACCCAAATTCTACTAGAATCAACAAATCTTTCGGGTTTTCATATGGGATACACTAATTGCAAAGCCTAGAGATTTAAGGATTTCTCGTGTCAAGTATTGACTGCTTCTCCAATGTATTCGAGATGACTGTTGCAACACCATCCTTTTTCCAATTATAAGAAGTATTCTTATTAAAATAAATTTATGCCCTAGGTTTAATGTATCTTGCCAAGTTATGTCCAAGATTTTGACATAGTTATTTCTTATTAATTTACTTTCAATTTAAAATTTTACTTCATCCAAGTAATTATCAATTATGAATGGTTTCAATCTCAATCTAAGAAATTTATGTTTCATTCAAACATAAGCTAAATAGGAGGTTGTCATATTTCACCTCTATCTGCTAAATTGCATAAAATCCTTGGCTATACTATGCAATTTCTAAATTTTAAGCACCTCGGACAAGTAAGAAAAAAACTATTTGTAGTGAGGTGATTGGGTAAAACTCAATAAGGGAACTATAAACTTTTTGATTACCTATCAAAGTGATCCAGAATGAGATAGAACATGGAAAATGATTCAGTCAGCCTCTCCATGTATAGCTCTCTAAATGACTTTTCCTACCTTGATTTCACAGTCGCTTGCCAACCAGTTAAGCCTTTATTTCAAGCATGCTAAATGCATGCTCATTTTATTATTACACACATTGAAATGATCCCATAACCCAAAATGATTTTAGCTTTCCCTTAGGAAGATGGCCATTATAATAGGGCTAGAATCATATTTTGAGGGAAGGGAGATTAATTTCTACCAATCCTTCATATGAATTTCGTTCAATATAAAATTAAGTTTATTTAATGAAATAAACCTACAAAATCAAAATAATAAAGAGAAAAAGAGAAAGAAGAAAGTAAAAAAAGAAACAAAGAAACAGAAAAAAATAAGAAAAGGAAAAGTAAAATTAAGGAAAAAATGCTCACAAATAATAGCACAGCAACAAAAACAAGAACAAAAATAAAAAGGAAAAAGGAAGATATTGAGTGAGTACCCTTCGAATAATTTCTAATAAGCTAAAAATCATCAAGGTTAAATGTGAGAATGCTTTTATAGCAAGCTAAAAGGTAGAGAATAGCCCTCTCGCTAGTTAAAAAACATAACAGTTATTTTCCTCTAACAATTTGACCTTTCTTTAATAGCCATTTACCTAAGCCTAATGTTACAACCAATGTAAGACCTCCTAATTCTAGGTTTGATCTCATCCAACCTAGCGAAGATGACCTTTTAGTAAGGTTTGGTATGTAAGAAGTGGCATATGGTGTTTCTTAAGCGTCAAGCAGGAAGCCATAAATGCATTTATGCATTCGAGTTAAATCTCATCCCTAGCTTTGCATTTAGAATTTGTTTTTAAAAGATAAAATTCTATTTTGACTTTTAGCACACATACACAGAAGTTGCTTGGTATGCATTATGCTTATTTGTTGGTTTGGTAGGCCTTGGTATTAACATGCCTATTATCCTATTCTCTAATTGAGAAGGATCCTTTAATTTCTCTTACTGAGATTAAAATATTTGAGAATGTAGTCCACTTAACTTATTCAAGATGAGTAGAATCTAAATTTAAAGTATTTGATAAGTTACAATTGCTTTAAATTTTGAACACTTCTTAGCAAACCATTTTTTAACATACCATATGTAACACTTGCCACACGTGTGATTGTGCATGCACACATGAATTTTTCACATATACTACACATATATAATTTCTTACATATGCTCATATGGGTAATTTCTTACAAGGAAAATGAGAGTGGACCTCAACTGCTAAAGATAGTCATAAGATAACTCCAAGCAGTGGACAGTCATACCATAGAAAAAACTTCTATAGGAGAGATTAGTCTAGTTCAAATAAAAGAAGTATCTCATAAGGCAAGATCATCTACATATGCCATGCTTGAAGACATTTACCAAAAGATGTCCATCCTGCTTAAAGATAGATGTCTGTGAGAGGAATCATGCAAACCTATAAAAGTTCAGTACCTTCTTTAATTATAACAAGCACACTAACATCCAACCTTTGTAAGAGGAAGTAAGTCTTTCTTACATACAAAAGTCCTCTTAAGAGGCATTTAACCAATCAATAAGGGGTTGACATGTTTGGTTACCAACATTGACAATTTCTTTTCTCTATAATCAATGATCCAAGTGGCTACGATATCAACTAGTGTTTCTTTGTTTGATAAGGACATTCATGCTACCATATATGTAGTGGTCATCCATGATTCTTCATTCTGACAAATGGCATTTATCACAATGATGATTCTGAGTTATCATGCCAACATATGGCAATAACTAAAATCTCAAATGATTCTTCATATCGATAAGTTGGCACTAATCGCTCATCAAATGTAGTTGACATACCAACAAACTGGCATCAATAGTTTGACTCAAGGACATTTGACAAGTCAAAAAGCTAGCATTGATCTTCTCCAAATATAGTTTAACATGTCGACAAACTAACATCAATTAATTATCTTTCTTTATTTTGCATACTGACAAGCTGATGCTAATCAGACAGTCTACTAAGGATTAACACCTCAACAAGCTAATGGTAACTACCCAACCAATAAAGGGTTAACACATTGATAAGTTGATGGTAATATCCAACTAGAGATTCACCACCCCCGAATAGTATATATCTTTTAAAACTAGAGATTCACTACCTCAAATGGTACGTATCTTTTATAATTAGATATTCACTACCCCAAATGGTACGTGTCTTTTACAATTAGAGATTCGCTACCTCAGATACACATCTTTGATCCTTTTACTCTAAACTTTGGCTAACCTAGAGACTAGTTTACTAGCCTCCCCAAAGTTGGGGGGTAACTGTGGATGCTAGATCTTAAGGTGGCTTTTGATCAAGGTTACCTAATGAGGAATGTGTTTCTCATAAATAGATAAGGAATAAAAGTGCTAGGCTTTCCCAGATTTTATGTTTTTAAAACTCTCATGTGGGGTTTTAAATGTTTAAGAATCTCTTTTGGGCTTTTTTCCCCTTCTCCCTCCGTGAAAGAGGTTAAAATGTATTTTAGGGTTTAAAAAAAGTCAAAGGTAAGTCACCCCTTGACTCATATGTCAAGGCCGTGACTTAAACCTGTGACTCATTCCCTAGAACTATTTTGAGTGGCAAAATAAAGGAAAAATGGGAGATTTTATTTTTTCCGCATCCAAAACATTTATTGCTGAAAAAATGATGAGTTTTGAGGGATATTTAAGCTAAAAAAATGATAGATTTTAAGAGGTACTTTCTCTCTTTCGTTCTCTCTCTCTAAAAACACAAATATGCTCTCTAACTTGAAACCAAGAACAAAGGAAGGAGGAAAAAGCCATAAAGCATAAGGATTCCTTGATCTATGAGAAACTAACACCAAAAGCAATATTTATGAGCCCCAATTCCTCTTAATCTAGTATTTGATTTCAATATTACGCTGTAAATATTCATTTAACATTTTTACCATTTTTATTTCTTGATTTTGTTTCAATTACTGATTTTTTGATTTAGTTACGTAAAATACTTTATTTCTTGTGTTTTGTGTTTATTTCATTCATTAATCCATGAAAACCTATTTAAATCATGCAAAGTGACTTTATGCATATTTAAAAGTTAGTATTCATCATCTTTAACCTCTATCTTTTTCAATTCTCAATTTTGATTTCCATCTTTTTTTTATATTTTTCTTCCTTTAAAACAAGTTTTAAATACTTTTAATGATTTTTAGAAAGATTTTGGAACATTTCCATGCATTTCATGTCTTAAAATTGCATTTTGGCATTTTTGCATGGTTGGTAGCGTCATCAAGAATGGAAAACTACATTTCTAGCCAAGTCATGACCTGCTCATGAATTAGCAGGCGAGTCACGACCTGCCTATGACTCACTACCTGCCCAATTGGTTGTGATGCACATGACTCACTTCTTCTTCTTCCTACGCGTATAACTCATTTCACCTACCATTCCCATTTTTGTTTCAATGTTCCTTGGTCACTTTGGCCAATTTAACATGTTAATTCCCTTTTATTTTTTTCATTTCCTTTATTTTATTTTTATTGCATCTCACAGTTTTTGGCTCTATTCTTTTCATTTACATATAAATTTTATATTATGATAATTTATTATTTTACTTCTTATTTACATAATATGTCTTAAATATTATTTATTATCTTTTATTAATATTATTTTATTTATGTTTATTTCTTTTCCCTAATTAATTACTATTTTTTATTATTTGTTTATTTATTTTACTTAGGTATTTATACAATATTTAATTCCCTTTAATTCAATTATTTTTTATTGTTAATATCATTATTTATTTATTTATTTATTAATTATTATAATAATAATAGTAGTAGTAATAATAATAATAATAATAATAATAATAATTATTATTATTATTATTATTATTATTATTATTATTATTATTATTATTATTATTCATGTCCTTATAGACATTGGGCCTGAGTCTGCCTCTGTTAGCGTTACCTAATAAGAATAATGTTATATCCGAAATAGCTAGGAAGCAGTAGCACTTTATTCATCTCCAGCATTGGTTTTTTGAAAATATTCTATTGCTAGTTTTGAGAGTAAAAAAATGATGTTTTAGTGGCATGCCTATGTTTTTTCACTCTGGAATGGGCAAAATGAGCATGTCACTCTGGAATGGGCAAAATGAGCATGTCTGGAGGCTTATGGTTGACTCAAAAATGAGTCACAACCTTGACTTGCTTCTGAGTCACAACCTAAAGGGGTAACTCATTCCCCTCTTTATTTTGAACGTGATTTGAGTCATTAGGATTGACTCAAGGTTGTGACTCACTAGCAAGTAATGATCCTAGCCTGTGACTCACTTTTTTTCCTTAAAAATAAATCTTTTCCTTTTTTGGGGGGCCCACATCTGAGTCAAGGTCATGACTGAGTTTTTTCCATCCAAAATTATAGATTTTCCTATGAAATAAGGGATTATTTTTGAGATAAAATTTTTTTGCATTTTTTAATCCTAATCCAAAGCACTTAAAGGTAATCATTTCCTTTAAATATATAATAACATATTTTGGGAAAAAACCAATAATCTAGAGAGATAAAAAGTAAGAGAAAAACACTTTATTTTTTCACCAGGTTTTTAAAAAATGAAAGAAGTAGGAAGAAAAGATAGAGGTGCTCTCACTAGATTGTTAAAGTAGCTCTATTTAAGGTAATGTAAGCGGTAAATTTATAGCTCTTATACAAATCTAGGACTTTTGTTCTTGTGAATTTTGATTTTCAGTTTTTTACATATTCTCCATGCTCTATTTTTTAGATTCTTATGTTTCTTTTGATATTCCTATGCAAATAATGCCTTACAAATATGTTTGTATGCAATATTGAGTTTTATGTATGAATATTCTGTTTGCATGTAAAACTAAGTGAGTTTAATGCTTTTTCTTTTTTGTTTTCTCTCTCTAAAGCCGATTTCTCTCATATGGTATTTTTGCACAAATAGTGTTCTTTTGTGGTTTTATTACTTGTTTTAAGCATTTAGGTTAATTTGAGGAACTCTTAGAGCCTTTGCATGCATTTTTAGGCCTTAGAAGGCAATTTAGACGTTTTAAAAATGGTTATGGCATCGTTTAGTAGCTATTGGGTATTCCAGAGGTGATTCACGACCTTCAGTCTGACTCATCGTAACTCTCCTTGGAATGGTTTGTGACTCACTTAAGGGGCATGACTCACCCACTCAAAGCTGTAACTTGCTCTTGACTCATCGTGACTCACCTTGGAATGGTCTGTAACTCACTTGAGGGGGCATAACTTGGCCCACTCAAGGTTATGACCACTTCTTTGGGGCAGTGACTCACCTTTTATCTCATGAGTGAGTCTGTGACTCAGTCCTTGGCTTATAGTTGAGATGTCTAGATCAGAAGAAAGCCTAAAAAGTTATGAAAAAGTTCATGCTAGAGTTTATGGTGCTCAACTTTGGCTAAAAAGATAATACGCTAAGGGTTTTTCTTGCTTACTATGGATACAAATTGTTCCAGATATGTAAAGGAATGTTAGTTGTGCCAACATTATGCTAATTTAAGGCATGTGCCAGTATTATGATTGTATAATCTTACTTCACCTTGGCTATTTGCTACCTGGGGCATTGATATCATGCGGATGATTCATCCACCTGTGAAAAATAGACACAAGTTCACTGTGGTGGCTATTGATTACTTTTTAAAGTGGATAGAAGTAGAATAATTTAAAAATTTACATGCAAAGGAGATGGCTAAGTTCATTAAGAAATATCTAATATACAGATATGGGCTTCCACACCATATTATGTTAGACAATGGATCGTACTTTCAAGGAGAAATTGAAAGAATTCTCAAAATATGTGGAATTTAGCATCGCAAATCCTCACCATATCATCCTCAGGACAATGGAATGGTAAAGGTAGCCAATAAAAATGTAAAGAAAATTTTGGCTAAGATGGTTTGAACCTATAAGGATTGGGCTAAAAGGTTATATTTTGCATTATGGGGATATAGAACCACAGCCAAGAATTCAACTATAGCTACTCTTTTCTCACTTGTTTATAGAACAAAAGTTGTGCTACTACTAGAGATTGAACACCAGTTACTAAGAGTTATTTTAGAAGCTGAGCTACCAAAAATAGAATGGGCTAGGCAAAGGTTACTTCAGCTTAACCTACTAGATAGAGATAGAATGTGAGCCTATTATCATAACCAGATTTATCTGAAGAGGTTGGCATGATCTTTCAGAAAGAAAGTTAGGAAGCTTTCCTTAAAGGAAGGAGATCTGGTTTTCAAATAGATAAGATTAGGCATTCCCCAATATTAAAGGCAAGTTTGAGCCAATATGGAAGGGCCTATTTGTGTTGAAAAAGCTACTATCCAAATAAGCTACAATCCTAATCGATAGTGATAGAAATGAATTCAAAGAACTAGTCAATATCGATAGGCTAAAAAGATTCCATGGTTAGACACAAAAAAATAAAATAAAGATAAAATAGATAAAGAAGAGAATATAGCCCTAAAAGTTAAAAATTGGAAAACGGTGGCCTTGCTTAAATTGGGTGCCTCGCCAATGTGAAAATTGATAAAAACCATATTGAGAAAAAATTAGAGGTAAGGTGAAAATGTTCAATAAAGAAAATATGGAAGGGCTAATTAATATTAGAGAAAAGATACTTTTAAGGCTTAATCCTGAGAGTGAGTAAAGTCTTGTACTTTTTATACCTAATGTTAAGGTAAGGATCATGTGTAGTAAAAATATGTGAAAATACTTTCATATGTAATGCAAGTTCATACATTAATATCAATATAAGTAGTTTATTTTACATACTTTGAGTTATCTTATTTGATATGAAAAGTAGTACATAGTTTTTTACATTACATGTGTAAGTCTAAAGATCATCCTCTACTACTCTCGTCTGAGTTTTGTCTTAACTAGTTTGATCTCTTATCAACTACAACACTAGATACCTATCTTTTGTATGCAACAAAAATGGTGAAGTCGCGATCGTCTAATCTTTATATATCAGCTTTTGCATCCTGTTGAGACCAAAAGTGATGGTAACCAGAGACAAAGGCAACAAATAAGGTACCTCTTTAAAAAGATAATACACACCTTACAATATCTTATCACTCCCCAAATTGTCAAGCACAGTGAGAGACTACACAAATGGTGCCTCTGTACAAGCCATATAATGGTACGCATTGAGAATGTCCATCCCAAGTCACATAATCGGGTATTAACCATGCATTTATGAAGTTGATATCACTATTAACTACTATTGCTAGCCATACAAAGCCTTCTAATGGTGAATTAAAATTATAAATCTATCTTTTAGAAAGATAATGCCTCAAGAAATATATAATGATTACCTTGAAAAGGGGTTCTTTTAGTAATTTTATTTTTTCTTGTAGCATTATATGAAAGAAAAAAATGAAAAATGAACAAAAATGGAAAATAAAAAAAAATAAAAAAATGATGAAATAAAAGACTCTAGGATGAGTTGGTTTCATCTTAAGAGAAGAAAATTGTTGAAATAAAAGCCTCTAGGATGAGTTGGTTTCATCTTAAGCAAAAGTAAGGCATATGGTTGTGTAAAAATCCAAAAGGATAAATTTTTTGCTTAGAAAAGCTAGTGTGAAAACCCACAAGGGGAGCACTACCTCCTAAAACAATGGCTATACTTGGAATAATAAGGGGTTCCTTGAAAAGGCCAAAGCAGGATCAGCATAGACAATGTCTCGATCAAGGATGGTTTTTTGCCAAGATTATAGGAAATGGAGTCAAACCATTATATATGCCTTTTATAATGCTGAGCAGTCGATAGTCAACGGTTGGTTCCCCTAAGTTCACTGTTAAATACATAGCAAGATAGATCAACAAAATAATGCCAACATGGAAGGTGGGTATATCAGAGAAGTTGTCCAATGCATCAAGCAATGGTTCCAAGGGGATAGGTTCTTATTGAGGCATAAATCTAACAGTCTCAGAAGGAAAGATTCCTAAGACATGACTTGTGTCTCTCAGGTAATTTGGTACATAACTTGGAACACAAGGTAAAGTTCCAAGAATGAAGTTCACACCGATAATCCTAGCAAGTTCTTCAGATAAGGGAAAGAGCTCCTGATGGGTAAACTTAAAGACATGGAATATGGGGTCCCAATTGTAATGGCCTCAACACCGGTATGGCCGTGAACAGTAAATTCTGATGGTGAATAGTACACTCGGGCCGTAAATCGGACCCAAAAGTGAAAAATATTTTATTTGACCATTTGAAAGGAATAGTCATGGTGAGGCAAGGGTTAAAATTTGAAGTGAATTTGAGGTCAAATGAACCTCCAAAAGTCAAAAATACAAAAAAGGTAGTGAGTCAATTTTCCAGGTAGGTAAGGAGACTTGATTTTGCATAAATAATTAAAAATAGTAAACAAACTCCGAATATTGCCAGAATTTGCGTGCCTATATGAATTTTTATGTAGAATATTTTTGTAATGAGAATTGAATTTTTCGGTGACACCGGTAGTTGTCGAATCCGACCGATAAGTTTGAATCGGACCGATAACGGACTCCGATTGAGCCAAAAATTTACGTCCTACCTATTTTCGATGTTTTAAGAATGATGAAATTAAAATTGAAGTAATTTGAAGTGAGGAAGATAGATATTTTGGTTTGGGCCCAAAATGACTTAAAATGGGCTTAATTATATACTTGGGTTAAGCCCATTAGTTAAGCCCTTAATTAGGCCCATTTGAGAGATATAAAAGGAGACAAAATCTGTAGAAATCTCCAGATTGTTCTGGCTCCATCTTCCTCTCCTTTGGTGGCCGAATATAAGCTTCCCACTTTCTCTCTTTTAATTCTTCTTCTTTCACTCAAAATTTCCCCTAAACTTTAAGATAAAAGATGAAGTTTCATCCCTCTAGATGATTATTCAAGCCTCAATCATTTGATTTGAAGGAAGGAAGCAAGATAAATCAAGAGGGAAAGGTTTAGGTATCAAAATGAGGTAAGGGATTTTCAAGGTTTTAAATTTATTTAAGGGTATCTATAAGTAGTTTTAGATGACTTGAATCCATTTTTGTGGTTAAATTGAGCTAAAAAGGTTGATATCATAGTGTTTTCTTTGATGAAGAATTTGGCTTCCTTGGGTTTTTCATGGAGATGAAAGGATTTCCTTGATTTAAGGCATGGAAAAGGAAGCCTTAGGAAGCTAAAGCATGGAAATAGGTAAGTGACTACCAAATCCCTTAATTTCCCATTTAATATGAATTTTTCTTGGTTATGTAACTAAGATAAAAATGTGCAATATTGTTAATTGACGTAATTGTGATGGGGTTATTGTAATTAGACTAGAGAAATGATGAATGGAAAGTGAAAATGAAAGAAAGAAAAATTTTAAGGTAGAAAAAGGAATGGTGGCCGAATTTTAGTGAGAAGAAATAGTAAGAAAAAATGCATGAAAATAATGTATGGTAGCTTAAATTAATAATAGACTTGATAATTGATGTCTATAAATTTTTAGAGAATAATTAGAAATTATTTGAAAATTTTAAAGGTTATGTATAGTGTATGTATTGAATGAAAATTGTGATTAATTGTGAATTAAATGATTATTTTGATGAAAAATGATAGTAACCAATAAATAATGCCTAAATAAATTTTATGGGAATTTATTGAATTTTTTAGAATTTTATTGGAATTTTTATGTGTATATGTATAATGAAAATAATTGAATTTTTAAGGCATAATTGTATAAAAATGATAAAAGTGATGAATTAATGTGAAAATAAATTAATGTCAATGATAAGAAATAAAAAGTCAACCATCGAATTCTTCGAAATAATTTTTAGGTCGTAAAAATAAGAAGAATAATGAATTATTGGAAAATAATTCATAAATAAATGAAAATGATGGAAAAGAATTAATACGTAAATAAAAGAAAAATAAAATGAATTTTTAATACAAAAAGGACTTAAATGAAAGAAAATGAAAAGTTTGGGGTAAAATGGTAATTTTGCCAAATTAGGTAATTAACACATGAAAATAAGTAAGAAACGTGTACCAAGGGTAAAAGGGTAATTTCGAAGAATTATCTGTATGAAAAGATAAAGTTTTCATGATATAAGAACTAAAATGAAATTTTACCAGAAATGGTAAAATAAATAATAAAAGATTAATACACGAAGAAATTATAGAATAAACATGAAAATAAATGATTGTAATGGCAAAATCGTAATTATGAATTTGAAATGAATAAATCGATAAAAAAAGTTAAATTATGTATTTTTGAGTTATGAAATAATAAATTATATTAATAGCGTTCCTACTTGAATAAAAAGTAGAAACATAAAAATGTGACTAATTTATCAAAATAAATTAGTCAACAAAAAGTATTAAAAAAGTTAATAATTACAAAATTAAGTCGCCGACGAAATAAAAGTCGGCATATCGAATAATTGAAAAATTGAACTGAAAAAGGAAAAACTGTAAAAACGTCAAGCCTAAAAGTATTGAAAAATGATTCGTAAAAAATTATACAAGAAAAATAAAAGAAAAGTCAGAATTTGTATAAAAAATTGAAAAGTCCAAGTGTTTGAGTGAATTATTAACGAATAATTCGCAATAGTGACTTGAAAAGATAAAATGAAAGAAAAGACAAAAGTTACTGAAAAGCCAAAAGTACTAAAAGAGTGTATTTAATCAGGATATAACGTACAAAGGGATAAAAGAAAGAAATTAAAGAGTTTTAAATATTCATGAACGTTTACAAAGGTAATTGATTATGTTTGCCCTTAGCGATAGACAGGTATTATGATTCTTGTTTTGGATATAATTGGCTAGCCATAGGGACATCTCTGTACCATGGTGCAAGTCATGGCGACTTGCTTAGCTATGGGTGGGATCATTGATCTCCATAGCTTCAGTGAAAGTGAAAGTGTATCTGTTTCTGTTTCTGCTCTGTGAGACTTGATCTTTCGAGATCATTTCTCTATCTGTTTAGTGGGACCTTCGGGTCCAGTCCCGAGTATCCTTTGTGAGAAACCTGTTATATTGTACTAGGGGCACATCGAAATGAATGAATAAGTACTGTTTAATGATTCGTTTGAAAGAAAATGCAAAGTTAAAATAAATCTGTAAAGATTTCTGAAAAGTTAATTAGTCAGCAAAAGTAAAGAAAGCTTTTATAAGGATTTTAAAATATATTTTGTTTTACGTGAAAAAGATAATTTGATTAAGTGGTATTTCTTATTCTAATTATTACTATAAAAAAATAATGACGAGTCCGGAAAACCATATTAATTTACTGTTTAGAGTTAAAAAGTGATGATTTTGACATGAAGCAAATGTATTAGTTACGTAACATTTTTCTGAAAGAAAAGTTATTCGAAAAGTAACACAATAGAAAGACACAATAATTGACCGATGAAAAGAAATAAAAGACATACGTCTTAATAAATAGTTGAATGAAAATAATATATATATATATATATAGGTATATGAAAGAAAGAGAAATTGACTGCAAAGTATTCCGAAATACCTATATCGCTTTGCAATAAAGCTTAAAAGCTTTTAATTAGTAATGTATTTATTAGTTAAAAGTCAAAGCAAAAATAAAAGAATGACAACAAGAAGTATAATTAGAGTACAGATCAAACGATTGAACCGTACACCAAGAATTTAAGTAATTTACTTTGGTACTAGTAAAGACACGAGTACCAATTCATATCGTTAAATAATATGGTAATTAAATTGATATGACTAGAAAATAAGTAACAGTATTACTACAAGTAAAAGTTATAGTGCATATTAACGTAAACATAAAGATAAATCTGATATTGATCCACCTAAAGAAGATTCTGCAAAGTAAAATTGAAAGTTTAAAAACCAATGACTAATAGTTATCAGAATATGAAATAACAACAAGATTAGCAATGACGGAAATAAAAGAAATGCCTAATGTAATAAGAATAGTAGAAGCATAACTTAACAAAATTATGCTTATTCTTGGGAAATTCTTGGATTAGTAGTCACCACTGGGCATATTTAATGCTCAGCACGTAGAGTTTACTGCATGCAGGTTCTGAAGCATTGCAGGAGCATAGTACATTGAAGGACCAGATCGGAAAAGAAGATTTTTGTATTCGTTAGAATAAGCTTTTGGCATGTATATACTTAGACTATTAAGGTAAAAGCTCGAACTGTTTTTAGAATGTATGTTTATTTGTCTTGGATGTATGGACAGTATAAGTTTCGATATGATGTTTGTTCTAATTGTTATAAGATTGTTATTTGATTCTGGAATTAATGAAAAAGTATTTTAAATGTTTCGAATTATTCGGTAGAGAAAAAAAAAATCCGTACCGGTTTTGGCTAAGTTTCGCTTCAGAAAAGACTGTTCCGAGAAGGGTGTTACACCAATATTAGGCAGCTGTTAGCAAAAGACTCATGTCAAGTTTGACTCTTCTAAAAGATCTCAAGCTCAAATATGAAACTAAAACTAGGTTTTCTTAGGTTTTAGGGGCATTTAAGTAGCCTATGCACCCTAATGAGGAAAGCAGTGGCCATGTGAATTGACATAATCCACAAAAATCAAAAATGGAAAAATATACATAATAAATAATAAAGGTTTATATATCATATAACATGTATAAATAATAACAATTAATAGCAATGGAGGGTGCATAGTAAAATGTATGGGCCATGTCAACTAACAATGATCAAAATGATAAGTGAAGCATGTATAAAAATACAAATATAAAATACAAATAAAAATAATGATAAGTAATGATAATATTAATAATAATAGTATCGTAATAGCACAGAAATATAAGTAGTGTAATAATAATAATAATAATAATAATAATAATAATAATAAATAAGGAAAAAGGAAGATAGCACTTACCCAGAAAAGAAGCCCGCTTAAAGAGACCTAGCATGCAAGTGAGGAAGTTTGAAGGGTATTTATAGGCCAAGGGTGAGTCACTTATTTCCCTTATTTGAGCCATATCCCTGGGCCTTAACTCACCTCTAATCCACTTAAGTGATGTATTTTGCACGGGACATGGATGTTTTTAACTCATATTGTAAGTTTATTGGATTTTGCAGGAAAGCCCTACAAAAATTACACAAGAAACTAGGAGCATCACCTGATTCAGGAAGTAAAGTTATAATGTTATTTGTGTGTCGATGAATATAAATATAATTAATAATTAACGATGAAAACAACAACAACAACAATAATGATGATGATGATGATGATATTAATGATGATGATGATGGGTGTAAATAATTTGACATCATAAAAACATTTAATTAAAATCAAAATTTTAATTTTAATTAATTAATTGGCTTTTTAGAGTTTAATTGGGGTTTAATTAGCAATAATTGTGTATTTATTTCCACTCATGACTGTCGGTGGGTCTTTTTGATCGTTTGGGTTAAGTCACGCCCTAAGATCGTGACTCACCTGTCGATTCATACCCCAGGACCATGCTTCACTTGTTGAGTCATGCCTAAGGCTATGAATCTTTCCTTTTAAGTGATACTATGCCATTTTGCTCGTGAGTCAAGGCCCACGATCGTGACTCGCTAGATGACTCACGTCCTTGACCAAAAATCCATTTAAACTTATCTTCTTCTTCTTCTTCTTCTTTTTTTCCTTTTCTCCCTTCTCTGGAATGTGACTCACGGTCTCCAATGGGCTTTTTTGGTCATTTCTTCTCATTCTGGACTCCATTTTGTGCGTCATTTATATTGTTGAATTTACAATCACATTGCTCATGAGTGGATACCACTTTTGTTGAGTTTCCTCTTATAAAATTTGTCTTTCCATTAAAGGGTCAAGGTTAGTTTCCTTAACTTTTTCTCATTTTTCTTACATTTTACTGTATCATTTGTGTTGCTTGTCTCTTTTCCATAATTATTTGTTTAATTTAAAGTCAAATTTGCCCTTTTAGTTTTATTTTAATAATCAGTTATTTTTTAGATACCTTTACTGTAAATGCCATTCTCTTTTAATTATTGCTAATTGTTGATTTTAGTTAGAGGAATCAAACAATTAGGAATACATCATATATGAAAAAATAAGAAATGGGCAATAATTGAACAAATACAAAAAAAATAAAAGCACCGATAGAGGTAGTAAAGGAAAAATGAAAAATAAAAAAATGAAAAATGAAAAAAAAAACAAAGCTAATTTAATTAGTTGAAGGCTTTTGTAAATAGATTTGAACATGTGCTTGTTTTAGCCATTAGCCACTAGTCTTTAATGAGCTTAAACCTTAAAATAAGTTAATAATTTTGTATACTAGTTAGATAAAAGCATGTTTATTAGAAATGTTATGAATAAGGATGATAATAGTGAATAGATTAGATTTTATGTATACATGTATGATGCATGTCCACAAAGAAAAAATGGTTTGCTAAGTGAATGTCGAAGCCAAAAATTTGATAAAAATGAAATATCAATTTTGTGTTATGCCTAATTTAGCATGTGAACGCGTATATGCTCATAAATTATGGCTTAATATAACTAATTATATATGAGATGCTTGTGAATTATAACGGGCATTGTTTGCGCCATTTTTTGTGCAATGAGGCCTATAGTGCTTAGCCATTATATTACCTATTTTTTGTCAAAAATTTTGGCAATCTTGTGCGATTGTGCATAATTTATTCTTAATGCATTCACATGAATTCTTTAAAATTAAATTAATTCTTGATATAATTGTAGAATTGACTTTTGATTTGGATTTTAAAGATGGAATGTGCATTTGTGCTTCCTTATGCAAATTGTTTAATGATAATTAAATGAGCATGTTGCTAAAATTCACCAAACCTAAATTTTATGTTTATGTTGACTATTGCTATCCATACCTTTTAATTTTTTATCTTTAATGATTTCTCTAAAGCTTACATTCTGTAGTCTCAATGATTTACTATAATATATTTCTAGTATTTCTAACATTTAAGCTAGCAATTGCACCATTGCTTGAATTTATTATTTTAGCATATTATTACAATATTTCGATATGATATAATGTCTTAATCATAATTAATTTCCAATTCAAGATTGTGAATAAATGCTTATTTGTCATGTTTGGCTTGTTAAATAGATTGATAAACTTTATATTTATATAAATGCCTTATCGTAGATATGCACCCTATAGCTAGATGTTTGGGAACCTAATTGGATAATGCGAAAGCAAGCCATTAGATATCAGGCTTTACATCATGTGAATATTCATTTTAGTAAATTCATGAGTCAATATTTTATAGAGACTATGGGCATCTGGTATGAGGTGCAAGAATTGTTAGCATAAGCTGGTTGGCTAGATTTTTATGCACCTGCTTTTCCTACATATCCTACGACGGTTTGACAGTTTCTTGCCACCTTTCAATATGAACGGTGCCCCGATGTCGAGGCAGGGGTCATTACATACCAGGTTTTTGGTATTGCATTCAGCCTATCACGAGCATAGGTATTTTACATTTTAGGCTTGCCTATGGGTGAGGATGTTGCTATTATTAGGAGGACTTCCAGATGGGATCAGTGGGCTACCACTATCAGACCAGACATCCTTTATGATCCTTAGCAGTGAAGGCCACCATGTTGATTTTATAGGTTTTGAGATATCAATAGTGGGTTTTGTTATGCTCTTATACGGGACACTTAAGCAGTCTAGGTTGCCTTAATATTGTTGATAGTTGGGGTTTATGGGCTATAAATGTTAGTCAACACCTCAACATCAGCCATGAATCCTACAAAATATCAATAGGGTGGCCCAAAAACTAGGCACATCAATGGTCATAGAAGGGATAGTCACTCGATTACTATTAGAATTTGAGGTCCCTAAGTCAAAAATAAGGCCATAGGCTAAGGGTAGCACGATAGTGAGCTTTGATACGGCCCTTGATATACGCATGATCAGATATGCACCTAGTAGATATAGAGTGGTCTTAGTAGAGGAGATAAAAGAGGATTTTAAAATCAATAAACAACAGCCTATAGTGAAATCTGAGGAAAGCAATTAGAGGAAAGTACATCTAGTGGCTAGTGTCCTATACACCAGACACATTCAGGTGACACTCAGACTTCTAGCATAAGGTCCAATCTGAGTTATTATACAGGACCATTGCCTATAGCACCTTGGGGTTCTAGTAGATTATAGATACCAACTCCATATAAGGCTCATAGATTTTTCCTATGAGGTGACCCTGATGCATCTTCTTCTCGAGGGCCCATACTATCTACTCCAGCTTCTTCAGCTCCCTTTAGTATAGAATTAAAGAGTAAGATGGCTCACCTAAAGACCGTTGTTGGAGATTTAAAATGAGACATGTATAGGGTGCAGGAGATGATTGCTACATCTAATTGCCTTGTTGATCACAATTATCAAATTTTAGGTGCATTAGTGACCACTTTGGAATTGACGGTATAGAAAGTTGAGAATGAGGTTGTTGGCCTTAAAAATAAAATGAGAGAGGGCTACGAGCATGACACTGTATGACTAGCATAGATAGAGATGATGGTACATCAATAGGAGCTAGCTATCAGGTAGGTATATAAGAGCATGCATCATCTAGTGGGGCTCATAGGATAAATTTTAACTCCCCTCTTTCAAGCCATAGGATTTAAGTTTGAGGTGCTTAGCCATTATTGCCACCTGCAGATCCATTTTAAGTAGGGCCTTCATAACTACCACCAGGTCCTTTAGCCAGATTGTTAGGCCCCTTAGGATTTAGGCACCATCGATGATCTTTAAGAAGATGCATTTTTTATGATGTTTGATTTTTTGAACTATTATTTGTCTTCAGTTGTATTTAAATTTATGAATTTAAACTTTTACTTTTATTTTATTTAAGTGATGTATGAATGATATTTCATAATAAATTTGATGACCAAGAAAAAGGAAAAATAATTGCTAATTTGATCATAATAAATTCGATGATAAAAATGAACTCATAGATCAATAAACAAAATAAAATGCATGATAAAATGATTTGAGTATAATGTCCTAATCTAGTTCATCATACCTTACCTGAACCAAAAATATCCTAACAAATGGCTACGTTAAGAAAATTTCACATTAGCAATAGATCAAGCATTACAAATGCTAGACAATCATATCAAAATAAAGATTTCTTACACCTAGATTATGTAAATGTTAGGTCTATACTCAAGGACACTCTGTTAAAGGATAAACCTCTTTCTTCAAAGTTGAATCTACATGAAAGGAAACATACAAATCTATAAAAAAAGGTAAATAGTTTCCTTTGTTAAAAGAGCATTCTAATAGCAAGCCCTTCTATAGGTGCCAATGCCCACTCAAGAGATGGTAAATCTACCAAAAGACAAAAATCCTCTCATCAGGCATTTAATCTATTATCTTCCCTGATCCTACATGTTGATGAGCTAGCACTGATTAGATGTTCTAATTGAGGTTAAAACATCAATAAGCTGACAGTAACTACCCAGTAAATTAAGGTTAAAACATCAACAAGCTGATGGTAACCACCCCAACTAACCAAGAGTTAAAATGATAATAAGCTAACTGTAACCACTCAATTGATTCAAGGTAAAAACATTCACAAGCTAACGATAATTACCCAAACCAAGGTTAAAATCTCAATAAACTGATGGTAATCACCTAAACAAGAGTTGAAACATTGATAAATTAAAGGTAATTGCTAGATCAAGAGTTGAAACATTGATAAGTTGGCAGCAATTACTCAATAAAAGATTCACTATCATAAGTGCTATGTTTTTACATTTTGATATTCAATACCTCAGGTACGCATATTTCATCGCTCTGCTTTGAACTTTAGCAAACCTAAACACTAGTGTACTATTTTTCCCAAACTTAGGGGCAACTATAGAAACTAGGCCTGAGTCAGTCTCTATCATGGTTATCTAATAAAGATAATGCTATTTCAAAAATAGCCAGAAAGCAGTAGCACTATATTTTTCTTGAGCACTGGTTTTTTGAAAATATACTATCGCCAATTTTGAGAGTAAAAAAATGATGCTTTAGTGGCTTGCGTGTGCCTTTTATCTCTAGAATTGGTAAAATGAGAACATCTAGAGGCTTGTGGTTAACTAAAAAAGAGTCACAACCTTGACTTATGGGTCAAGGTTGTGACTCAAAAGGGGTGACTCACTCCTCTTTCTTTTAGACCATGATTTAAATCATTGGGCTTGACTCAAATTCGTAACTCACTAGCAAGTCATGGCCCTAACTCGTGGCTCACTTTTTTTCCTGTGAAAATAAATTTTTGGCTTTTCTAAAGGGCCCACCTCTGAGTAAAGGTCGTGACTAGGTTTTTTTCTTTAAAATTATAAAATTTCCCTTCGAAACAGGGGGTTATTTTCAAGATAAAAATATTCTACTTATTTTAATCCTAATCCAAGGCATTTAAAGGTAATCATTCCTTTAAATGCATAATAATAACTTTTAGGAAAAAGAACTAAGAATCTAAAGAGAGAAAGAGCAAGAGAAAAACTCTCTGCTTTTTCACCTGGTTTTTGAGAAACAAAAAAAGCAGGAAGAAAAGATAAATGTGCTCTCACTGGATTGTTGAAGTAGCTCTACTGAAGGTAATGTAAGAGGCAAACTTATAGCTCTTATATAGATCTAAGGCTTTTATTCTTGTGAATTTCGTTTTTGAGTTTTTTGTATATTCTCTATGTTTTGTTTTTTAGTTTCTCTCTGTATAACATGTTTTAGTTGATATTCTTATGTAAATAATGCCTTAGAATTGTGTTTGTGTGCAATTTTGAGTTTTATACATGAATATCCTGTTTATATGTAAATTTAAGTGAGTTTGATGCTTGTTAGCTAGTGTTTTCTCTCTTTAGAGTATTTTCTCTCATATGGTGTTTTTGTGCAAATAGTGTTCTTTTATGGTTTTATTACTTGTTTTGAGCACTGAAGTTAAATTTAGGAAGTTATAGAGCCTTTACATGCATTTTTGGGCCTTATGAGGCAATTTAGAAGTTTTAAAAATGGTTATGGCATCGTTCTAGTAGCCACTAGGCATTCTAAAGGTGATTCAAGGCCTGGAGCCGTAAAGGTTATGAGTTGCTCTTGACTCACTATGGCTCAACTTTAAATGGTCTGTGACTCACTCGAAGGGGCATAACTTACCCCACTGAAATTCGTGACTCACTCCTGACTCGCCATGACTCACCTTGGAATGGTCCGTAACTCACTTGAAGGGGTGTGACTCACCTTACTCAAGTTCGTGACTCACTTCTTTGGGGCAGTGACTTGCCTTTTGTCTCCTGAGTGAGTCCATGAACCACTTCTTAGCCTTTCCAGTTGCTTTTATATGTTTTTATTTCTTTTTTTATTATTTTTTTCTTCATGATTGATTTTCTTTGAATCATGACTTGTTATTTATTCTAATTTTTATTATTTTTACCTAATTTTTGTTATCTTTTTTAATTTTATTTCTTTAAGCCTTAAGTTTTTTTTTTACTTTGCTAATCTTGAATTTTATTCTTTTTTTGATAAAATGCACCATAAACCCCACACAAAGGAGTTTGGGGATTGGAAATTGAGTTTATCCGATTTGAGATTATTTTCTAATCTTATGTATTTATTTTATCCCTGGATTTTTCCTGTATAATAATTTGTAATAGTTACTAAAAAGGCATTTTAACATGATTAAAATAGAAAAATTCATATTAAATATTTTTTACATAAATAATTGGTTTTTTTTCTAATGAAATGGACCAATAGCCACCTCTTAAATCCCAAAAAGTCATATAAATATTTGTAAAATAGGTTTGAGGGAACCAATATCACCAAATTAATTAATAACTTGATTTATGTATATCTTTCTCTCCTATTATTATTCTTTAATATTTTTATTGAGCATAGATTATTTTTCGAACGTTATATTAAAAACTTGTCAAATATTTTATACCTTAAATTGATTAATTAACATGATTCTTGTTTAACAGCACGGGTCTAATGCACTATTTATTACAAAACATACCTGTAACTTTATCTTTTGTAAATATGCATGCGAGAATCAATATCCTCATTAAAATGAGATTAATCAACTCCATAATTTATTTAAATATTTTATACGATTTACAATTTCTATGTGCTTGCAATACGCTATTTAATTCATTACTTCGAAATGTTTGAGAAGAGGATTAGAATAATTAACCAGAAATAGTTATTTATGTAAGCATCCATCAAGTTATAAATAGGAGTGAAGTCCAAACTATCTTTAATTTCAGCTTCTTGAGGTTAGAACTCACTTTTCCAATGTACTATTGGGTGACGACTCCATGATACTTGTCTTGTAGTGCTCAGCAGATGCCTTCGTAGGTTAATCATTAACAATATATAAGAATGAAATTCAATCAATTTCAAAGCGACAAGCCTTCACGAGTTAAATAAGCCTTGATTTGGTCTCGAGCCCTAAAAATGGATTTTCGAGATTATACCGGATGTCTATGAGGTTCGGCGTACATCACAGTCCCCTGTTGCTAATTAATAGCCCACTTAGTCATTTCATGCATTTTTTTTATTCCATTCCTTTATTAATTCATACATTGTATTTTTTTTACTTTATTTTTATTTATTTTGTGCAATATGATTTATTATATAATGCAAATTTATTTTCTATTTAAATATTTATGTATTTGTTTATTTTTTTATTTAATTTATTATTGCCATTATGCATATTTAAATATATATGTATTTTCATTTGCAATTTATTTAAATGTTTTAGCATGTGCATGCCTATATAAATGCTGAATTAATTTTGAATTCATCATGCTTTTTATATTTTATTTCTATTATATTAAATTAATTATTTATCTAATTTGTTTCAATTAACTAATTATTTACCATTTATTATTTAATTTAATTTATTATTTACCAATATTATTTATTGTAATGACCGTTATTTTAAAGGACACACTGCGCGTCCCTAAACCTGACGAAACTAGACAGATGAACGTAGATTAGGATTTATTTTTATCTTATTATTTATTAGGGCCTGTATTATTATTTCTTTCATGCCTTTTTTTATTGCAAGTGATGTAATAATAAAGGTTTTTTATCGTTTAACTAAAAATCACACAAAAATGATTTTTACTAATTAATTGAATTTCCTTAATAAAACAAGACCAATGTCCTATTTTCCTTCCACAAAATAATATATAAATTGTAACCCTTTGTCTAAAATATAAATATTTTTTCTACATAAAATTAACACTGATTCTTTCTAATAAAATTCGGTTTGTTATTCCAGTTTTCACAAAATTCACATACAAATATTCTTTTATAAAATATGCATGATGATACCAATGTTACTGATCTAATAAATTTCTCGACTTATGTATGATTTTACTTTTACATAGTTAAGTTCATTTCTATATTATAATTTTACAGTAATTTTATGCCTTGCTTTTACAACTTTTATATATATGATTTATAGCTTTTCAACATGTTTAAGTGCACCTTATTTTTCTACCATGTCACTCGTGTGATAAAAGAGGTAAAATAATTAATTTTGAAAACTCGTTTATCTAACATTAATCAAGGTATAAATAAGAGTGATGTCATAAACCATAAGATTAGAATTCAGTTTCTTAATATTTTATTGAATGACGACTCTGTGATACCTACCTTGTGGTGCCTAGCGGACACCCTCATAGGTTGATTGTCAATAATAAATGGGGATAAAACCCTATCCATGGCGAAGTGATTAGCCTTCACAAGTTAACCCTAAAGTGGATTTCTAAAAATAAATCGAATGCTTTTAGGGTTCAACACACGTCACACTCCCTATCAGCTTAGGTTGGAGGAGAAACCCCTTCTACAACCTCAAAAGTCTCATCCCTAAGGGTCAACCACCTTACCATAGCGGGATAGTCAGTCTAATCCTCCCCCGTATGAGATTTCCTCTTTTGTGACTCTCGAGCCTTCCTAGACCATTTATCTATCTGCTTTTTAATCTCAAGATCCAAGGAGGCTAAAAAAAGAAGGAAAATATGAATTCACAAGGTGCAAAAATTTATATTCTAAAAAGAAATCAAAACTTATGCATGCAAGATGATATTAAGTCCTCAGCACTTATGCTTATCAAGTCCAGCTAATAAGGTCTCTAAACTGATCCTACATATACTTTGTTAATTTCTATATATTAGACTCGAACAAAACTAAGTTAGAGTAGGCTTTCGCGATCGATGCAGGCTTATGCAAAAACCTCCTTATCGTCTAATCAGAAGAAACCTCTCCCTAAAACCTTTCACAGATGAAGGTAGAGCAAAAAGCTTCCTTTTATTCCGTGCTATAAAGTAATACTCTATCCTATCTTTTACAGAACAGATAATAAAAGCAAGTGAAAATTTTAAGAGATAGAGCAACTCTATAGGACCTATAAAAAAATTTTAAAACAAGTAATGGTCCTCCATCTTTTTGGATTGAGTTGGTTAGGTGCAATCCCATAACCATGGAAAACACTCTGGTCAAATGAATGCAACAGAAATTCTAAGCCATACCAAGCAACTTGCATCTCTCTTTCAACTCCCTTACTCGCATGACATTTAATATGATATGTTTTTCTATAGGTTTTTTTTCTTATATGACTCTAAGAAAGTGAGATCAAGAACTCGATCGGCACTAGATTCACTTGGGTTATCAATTAAGGCCATTCTTAAATGAGGAATAATAAAAAAGTAATCCCTAATTTTCTCCTAGGAAGCAGATCCTAAGATTTTCAATAAAAGGCTTTGGCAAGGATGAAGATGAAGACAATGATGAAGAGGAATCTAAAGATGAAATATAACTGGAATTAATAGAAATCTAAGTATAGAGAACTTATAGGGAAATAATTTGTAGAAAGTGTGGAGGAACTAAAGATAACCCAGAAACTGCAGCCTAAAAACTTGAAGGAAGAAAACTCATAACTTCAGAGAAGAAAAAGAAGAACGAATCGCCAAAAGATGAGAAAGTGTATCCAATTTAACTATTTATATATTTGTCAGGGCTGGTTACTCAACAAACTAAGTGCAAGTAACGAAATGACCCTGCCACATGACAACCTATGATTAGGCCAAATAGAATATGGGCACCACCCTTGCAAATGTGCCATTTACAAAATGTCACTCATTGTACAAATGAAAAAACCTTCAACCATCTATGGTTTAGAAAAAATCACAAGAAAGGCTTTACAGAGCACATGAAAAGATGTTATATCCAATAAAGAATTTAGGATTTTAAGGCATTTGGAATATAGGGAGATTATCATGAATGCTAGACATTAATCACCTTAGACCCTTTTCATCTGATCCCTTATAATGATCAAAATGTTGCGGGTAATGAATTAAAAGGATACACTTGCTACAATTTCCAAAGTCTCGACACCTAAGTTCATATTCCTTAGATTTCTTATATCCATAACATTAATTTTCAAGCACCAGATGCCTAAGTTCACATTCCTTCAATCTTTTATGATCTAAATGTCAATTTCTAAGCACCAAATACCTAAGTTTACATTCCTTCAATCTCTTGTGGAGTAAAAGAATAATTTTCAAGCACTAGTAACCTAAGTTCACCATGCCTTCAATCTCTTATGGATTAAAATGACAATTTTCAAGCACTAGTCATCTAAGCTTACCACTCCTTTAATCTCTTATAGGTTGAAATGATAATTTTCAAATGTCGATCACCTAACTCACAATTCTTTTGATCTATTACAAATCAGAATGACACTTTTTAAGTGTCTGTTGCCTAAGTTCATAGTCCTTTGATCTTTTACAGATTAAAATGATAATTATTTGGCACCAGATGCCAAAGTCTATATTTTTTTGACCTTCTATAAGTTAAAACGATGATTCTAGGTGTTAGTTGCCTATGCTCACACTTCTTTAATCTCTTACAAATTGAAATAACACAAATCATCAATTTTCAAGCATCAATCACACCAACCTCTATCCTTCAAGTTTTCTGACAGAACAAAATATTAAGGGGGAATAGATGATGATGCCCAATTTATTATACGGAGACCTAGCCTAACTATAATAGGCCTAACTCAGACAGAAAGGCCCAATTAACTTGGCACATAAACAAACGAACACATATGAGAACAAAGGGGATAAGGCCATCCTATCAAATTTATAAGAAATACCTTTTAATAGTCCACTAACATACACATCCATCCCATGTATCACCTTCTTAGCATAATTTCATTACACACCTATCCTGACACCTGGTTAAACCACTCGAATAGCTCTAAATGCCTCTTATAAATGCTAGATTATCTTACACCAAAAAATAGGTTACACTTTTATAACACACTCTTTCTATTTTCTCTCTCTAAATCCATTATTGACTTAAGTTTTAGAGTACTAACGTCCAATCCGATTGAGCTAGCCCTCTTATAGGATCTAAACACTATGAAATTCGATCAGACTCTACTATCACCATCGCCCTAATACTACTCTAACTCAACTACCATAGATGGCCCATCCTTTTTATGAAATGTTAGGATTTATTAATATCAAAATTATAGTTTTTAAACTTATGCTAACGTAAGAATCCATAAGAATAAAAAAAAAGTTACATATTAAATGTATAACAGACTTAAATTGGAGTTTGTTAGATCTCTTATGTTAATGCATTTTACTTGTACTTGTAAAAAAATTACATTAAATACTTGAATTTTTATGTGTTTAATTTTACCACTTAAACTTATTATTACAGCACAAAATAAATATTTAAATGCTTATTAGGCTAGGAGACTAAATACATTCACTTAGATAGCCTAAACCTTTTTCTTCAACCTCTCTACTTTCCTCATTAGAACTAAATACTGCATTTTCCAATCTTTCTTCAACATCTCTACTGCCATTCAATTTTCATCAAACTTCTAACCAATAATCAAAATCACACTCTTCTTCAATATCTATACCTTTCACTTAATTAACATCAAACTCCTAACACATAAACAAAAATGGATAGAGTTATTTTTTTAATCAACATAACATTTATAACATGGCCTATTGATTTCTTGATGATAACAGTTTGGGTTATAGGACTATTCTTTAGGTTAAGCTTTGGTGAAATTTCCTTTTAAGCCATTTAAGTATATGAAAACAAAGAAATCGGGTGGGGTTTTTGATAAAGAGAAGCTCTGACAATCAAGTCAGAATAATACTTTTCAAAACCAATTTAGGGTAAAATTACCTAAGAGAGAAAAATATCTTGGATATTATACCTATTTATAGAGATATTATTCCTAACTTTAGTAGGATTCAGTTTCCTTATTAGGGTGGATTCCTATTGTAAATAGTCTTTGTTGACTAAAGGACTGAGTTGGAACCCCTAAACACGACTTTTATCCTCTTTAGGTAACTAAATGTCTTTGTCTTAATATAACTCCAAAAATGACTAACTTATGTGCCAAGTTATGAGCTCGAATCTAGGATGAACCAAATAAGTAAGTAACCGAGCTACTCGAGGGAGCCCAGTTATAAAGCTTGTTTATCATAAGTTCCCCCTAAAATATCGAACATTTATATCGAGAAACATTAAAGTTGCTACAATGGTGGCAAATCCGAAATGTGCCTAAAATGATTCATCTCTTCGGTTCTCCCGCTGCTAACAACTATCCCTAAGGTCGCTCGATTTCTATAAAAAGCAATTAATTTATAGTCTATCAACCCATAATCTATCATGCCCATCCAAATGTCAACCATCTAGTGGCAAAAAATGATAGTCCTCTATAAGGCTATAATTGAGGTCTGAGTGAACATTTCGTTGACCCAATTTGAAGTAGCTTTCCTAAATTACTACATCATAATTGAGTAGCTTCACTTTAATGCTGATAGACTATCTAAGTTGTTTCTCTGCCTTGAAATCAAAATAGGCCACCTACTCTCATGCCTGGTCCTTCCACCTTATGATTTTTGGAGGAAAAATTTGCTTCTTTCCCCACATGAACTGGGCAAAGAGGCTTAACTCCCTGATCGATGAGGTTAGGGGGTTTTGACAGCAATAAGAGCGATCTTTCTACTCAACTAACCCAAAGTTAAATAGCATTTTCTAGCTGGTATCCTACATGCCGAGCGGGGTGTCTTCCTTGATAAATTTGCATATCGATTGCCTATCCAAGGTCATCTAAAGATACCAAGTGGAGCTAAGATTTGTAAACTGGTTCTCTTGTTCCTTCAAATTAAATATGTGAATTTAATTTCCACTCTTTCAGGGGTCTATTCATGGAAGTGCCATGTTCAAAAAGCTAAATAGGTTAATAGGCCTGTTGAAAGAAAAGAAGAAAACTACTGCCCAGATGAAGGTAAAGCTTGTAGAGGTTAAGCAAAAGGCCAATAGTGTGCAGAAAAGAGTTGTCGAGGTTGAGGCCAAGGTGAAGAAGGCGATAGATTTCATCTATAAGGTAGTTGAGGCTTAGAAAATAGTTGAAGAGGCTTCTAAAAAATTTGCTAAGGCCAAGCCTATTTTGGCTGAGGAGAGGGAGGCCCTTCAGACCATGAATGCTGAGATGGAGAAAAGCAAGGCATAAAAAGTTGATCTCGAGAAGAAGTTTGTTGAGCTTTAAGATCAGTTAGTGAAGCTTACCATCGATAAGTGTATTGCCTTCGACTAGAAGCTAACTAACACAGGAGAAGTTTCTTAATAAGGAGAGATCCTAGATGGATGATATCTATTTGGATGAGGAGTAGTTAAATTTTTATTTTCAATGTTATTGTTTAAGTGTGCACTTATAACAAAACATTTTGTAATAAAATGGCCTTTTGATTCCAAACTTCATTTTATCATGAGTTTATTCTATGTAGTTAATCTGATGAATGACAATATTGTTGAACTATATTTATAATATAGCCATTAAAGTAACTCTCTATGAAAAAAACACCAAAATGGGTTAAAATAAACATATCTCTAAGTGTTTTTACCAAAATAAATTCAAATTTCATGGGCAAAAATGCCTAACTGAATTTTAAAATACTATTCATAAGGCAAGATTACCAAACTATTATAGAATAAGTATGCTCACGGTGAAGCTATTGAGCTGAGCTATGTATTTAATATTAAATGAAGATGCTCGTGGCGTAAATGTCAAACTAAGCTTAAAAAAGAAAAAAGAGATGTTCTTGGTAGACCAACGTAGCTGAGCTATATAATAATAAAATTATTTATGGAAAAACTATCAAAATGAGCTATATGATAATAAAGGTGCTTGTGGCAAAACTATCGAACTGAGCTACAAGTTACTGATGATATTTCTTCATGTTGGAAATATTTCAAAAGTGCGGTAAGAGCTTTCTAGATATATCATTTAGATGATAGGTGCCAAAGTTTACCACTTCATGCACTTCATATAGCCCTACCCAATTAGGATTCAGCTTGTTGATGCCGCCACCGACTATTTTTTAATGGCTTTTTTAAGGATGAGCTTTCCTACTCAAAAAATTCTTGGTTTTAACTTACAATCATGGTAGGATGCCATGTGTTGCTTATATACCATAACTTGGAGCTAAGAAAGCTCTCTCTTTTCTTCTAGCATGCCTAAATGATGCAATAATCAATCTTTATTGGTTTCTTCATTATACTATGAATTTTGGCATTACAATTTCACAAGGGATGACTATTTAAAATCCATAAGTTAGGGAGAAAGGCATGACACCTATCGCTAACCAAGGGATGTTCAGTACACCTATAGTACATTGTTTAGCTCATTTACCTATAAGCCTTTGGTTCATTGAGCCTCTTCTTGAGTCCTATTAAGATAGTTTTGTTTGTCACCTCGGTCATACCATTGGATTAGGAGTGATGAACCAAGAAAAATCTAATTTGGATGTGCAACTCTTTAGAAAAGTTCCTGAAAGATTGGCAATCAAACTATTTTCCATTGTCAACAATAAAAGTGTGTGAAATGCGAACCCTAATGATAATGGACTTCTATATAAAATTGATTATATTTGTCGGGTGATAGTTTCTAGGGGCTTAGCTTTGACCCACTTTGTGAAATGGTTTACTATCATAAACAAAAATTTTCGCTGCTTGGTGGCCAATAAAAGGGGCCCTATAATGTTAATTCCCTACTGCGCCAAGGGCCATGGGCTATAAATCTGCATTTACTAGGCTGACTTCTAGCGAATTATTTTGCTCAACCGCTAAGATTTGTCACATTTCTTAACCAACTCCTTGGAATTGCTCTTTATATTTGGTTAGTAATACCCATATAGAAGGGCCTTTTGAGCTTTTTTTAGGCACCTTTATATGCACCACAAATGCCTTCATGTATTTTTCCTAAGGATATAGTTACCTTCCTCTAAACTTAAGCATAGTGACCAAGGGTGTGAAAAGGATTGGCTGTACAAGTTGCCATCCAGAATGACGTGGAGACTAGATCATCAAACTATTTTCTTAGCCTTGGTTTGATCTTCAAAAAGAGCCCTGCATCCAAGAACTGGTAAATTGATAACCACCAACCATCCATCTGCTCGTTGAGCTAAACTGAACAAATCTCATAAGATGGATGAGTGATTATAGCGCAAATAATATCCTCATCTATATAGTGATGTTAAGAGATGCTTGCTTAGCTAGAGAATTGGCTCTCTTATTTTTCTCCTGAGGTATCTGCTTGATAGCTTATGAACTTCCACTTCTTTTAGGTTGAGATAATAAAGTGACCATAAGGTTTCGATATAAAACCATTATCTGATCCTTGGCTTTGAACTTGTCGAGCAGCTGGCTGATAACCAATTAACAATCAAAATAGATGAGTAAAAAGTTTGACTTTACTTTCAGGGTGATTTATAGCCCGGAGCATAAAGCCTCATATTTTGTAACGTTATTGAACACAGGGAAAGATATAATGTATATGAAGTATTGAGGAACCACTCAGGCATGTTCTTCTTTAGTGAGTATGTTTTTATGTATGGAATCATGTGCTCATGGTTTATACGACTATATGTATGGTTTTATTCTCATGAACTACCATGACCGGTATAAGCATAGTCAATAAAGAATTTAAAAAGCATGTTGTCACTTCATGAGCGTATGTTCAACGATGTGTATTGAATTAAGCTTTAAAACATTGATTTTGAACTAGTGTGGCATGATACTCAATTACTATTATGCTAAAGCATCCTAGTGCATGATATAAGTTATCTGGTAGCTATGCAAGTATATGAACAGGTAATATGTATCATTAAATATCCAGGCTTTAAGCCAATATTGCTACGAAAATGAATAATATGTGTGTTCAATTATGGAAAACGGCTTTGATTAAATGTTATATGAAATAAGAAAGAATATGATGAATGAAATATGTTCTTAAAGTGATAAATCCTGTGGGTCTTAGTTCGGTTGTGGATTAGATAGGCATTCCTAGAGGGAATCTGCAACTGCCATAGTTGACCACGTTTGGGTCTTGTTCCTTTATGGAACCATCGTTCGGCCCTTTTGGGTCTATTGTTTGTTCCTTGCTGGAACCATTGATGACCCCATTTGGGTCTAGTATTTTGTTCTTTCATGGAACCATAGTTCGGCCCTTTGGGGTCCATCGTTTGATACCTCGGTATCCATTGTTCCCGTTATCCACCCTTAAACTAGTAATTGGCAGGCTATTAAAAGTTTAAAAGACTCAACAATTTATTCAAAATGAAGAAATTTATGTGTGTATATATATATATATATATATATTATTTGCTTCACCTATATAATGTGAAAATAATAATGGCCTACTATATTTCTTGGTTTAAATTTCTTTTTGGTTTTAATGATTTCAATGAAATGTAGTTCTCTGCTTTGTATTATATAACTACGATTGCATGATATATGTGAAGTATTGATGCCTAAAATAACTCTTATTGATGATGTACGATGTATATACTCCCTTATGTTTTGATTGAACATTAAAGGCATCTTATACATAATAAATGTGATTAAATGCTTACGATGAAAACTGTACTATCGATTATTATGAGGTCTAGATGATTGTTAGTAAGCATAATACTCATGTTTAATATTGCATATTTATTTGGTATAATAAGGGTGAGATAATTTAATATTGTAGACTTATATGTTTCCTTAAATTTGAAGGGTGTAATGATTTTATGATATTTTATTAGAGTTTATCCTTGGAGTTGGGTTCCCCACTAAGCATTATAGCTTAGTACGGGTTTGTTATCCATGTAGGTACTGGTTAAGCTCTAGTGGATCGATAGCTGGTGGCTAGTCAGCCTTTAAAGAGAAGATCTGACTAAGTGCAGTTGCTTGAGGATTTTATTATGTATTTTCTTTGGCATTATGTTAGGCCTTTTTAATTATAAGTTTGTTTTAAGTTATTGTGGCATGTAATTATTATGGCCTATGCTGTTTATTATTATTCATGCCTTGTCTTTGCTAGGTTATAATAGTGATTGATGTTTTTGCATGGTTAGTGGATTAGGGTGTCACAATTAGTGGTATTAGAGCCCAGGTTTAGTCTTTTCTGGGCAGTACAAAATTACGAATGGTTCTTGGAGGTAGAGATGATATTGGTCTAGACCATATACCCGTAATAGATGTTATTGTCATTGAGACACAAATTTTGATGATTGCGAGGAATGATTAACTTACGATTGATGGATATTGGAGTACTAATAGGATGTTAATTCAAAAAATTGTGAGATGAAATCTAAAAAATTATTGGTATCTCTCACTCCCTGATATTGGAAGTGTATAAATGCCTTGATGATTTATGATTGAAGTATAGCATTACTTAATTATAAGTATATCTAGATTGTTTATTAAGATGTTTGAGGAAAAGTTTATATGATAAAAAGATAATTGAGTTCTGGCATTGCTGAGCATACAAGATGTTAAGGTTAATAGGATGCTCTATATATGCTCTATATATATATATGATTGTCAGGATTTTCCTAATTAGCTTGGGCAATTGAGCATGTTTCATTATATCAGGATGGGATAAGACATGTACAGTTTATAAGAATACCAATTGGTACTTTATTGCGTATATAAAGTCATTAACGCATTGCATAACACACCATATCACATGAAAAGCATTGCATCGCGTATCTAGTCCAGCTGAAAGGGGAAAAATGACAGGAAATGTAATGAGCATAGGAGTATCTAAAAATTAGAGGCAGATACTAATGATAGATAGATGAGTTTGTTATGGTTATAATTGTTCGTAAATAAGATTGAGTTTAAAAATTTATAGCATTAAAGATATAGATGATATGTTTGAATTTCGAGGACGAAATTCTTTTAAGGAGGAGAGAATTATAAGGACTCAATCATGGCCTTAATCGGATTATAGTAAAATCACGAGAATTATGGTTAATTAAGGCAAATATTGAATTATTTTGCATTGTTAAGGTTAATTCCCATTAGGGGTATTTTGGTAATTTTAGCATGTATGTAAATTACGTATGGTTAAAAAATTAAGATAAAGAAGGATATAGTTGAAACAAATAAGAAGTTTGAGTGTTAGATGTTAAGAAAATAAGTTGTTGGGGTTAAGATGAATAAGGGCAATTTTGGAATTTCATGATGAGATATTTTAATAGATTCTTGAAGAAGAAAAACAAGGGTTTTAAGAGGGGGGATCGGCATTTTGAGGGATAGCTCTCTCTCTCTCTCTCTCTCTCTCTTTACTGGTTATGGGTTGGAGAATGGGAGCTAGGGATTATGAGTTAAGATTTAAGGAGAGAGGAGAAGCAGATAGATCAAGACTAGGAAAAGGAAGAAAGAGCTAGATTTGTGGATTTTTGAAGGAGATGAAGCCGGGATGAGGTACGGGAATTGGTTTCATCTATTACTATATATAATTTTTCCTCTTTTGTGTATGGGTATTATTAGTAAGATTAAAGGCTTAATCTAGTGAATTTTGATGAGTATAAGATGAATTGAGACTTGAATGATCATTTAAGTAAGTGAGGGTGAGGGTTGTGATTTAATTTCATGTTTGCATAATTGGGAAATTTGGGTTTTGAACCCTTGCTGCTGAGTCCCTATGCGTGGCCATGTGGCCTGTCCCTTCTTCCTCTGCGTGGCCACACATGCCTTTGTTTCCCCTTTTGTTGTTTCTTTGAGTGGCCACGTGATTTCCTTTGGTTTTCCATGTGTGGCCGTGTGTTTCCTTTGGTTCTCCCTGCGTGGCCAAGTGATTTCCTTTGGATTTCAATACGTGGCCGTGGGTTTTCTTTGGTTCTGCATGTATGGCCACATGATGGCTTGGGTCTCTCCTTGTGTGGCCGCGCACTACCTTTGCCTTTCTTCTTACGTGGCCACGTGAATGGCTTACTTCTCCTTCTGCTTGGCCACGTGTTTGGCCTTTGTTCTTCTTGCGTGGCCGTGTGTGCCTTCTTTTTTTTCTTGGGCACGACCACTCGCATGCTTTCTTTTATTGGTTCTACTTCACACTCTAAGCTATAAATTCTTCATGAATCATGAATCCCATATTATAAAATATAATTGGAGAGAATTAAGTGAACCATAAGTAATGGACATAATGATTATATTTTTTTTTGAGTGGTGGTTAAGAGACTATACAATTTCTAAGGGGGCAAATGAGTGGTGAAGTTTTTCTAAGGCAATACTCAGTAATATAGTTAGATGTTAAGTCCATATTTGAATACTTTCACCAAGTGTGTGACATCGAATGCATGTATATAATGTATTGGATAAATTGAATAGACAATGATTAAAGTGAGTATGAAGAAACCAAGGAATTGGTATTGAGGAACAACTCAGGTATGTTCTTTTTTAGTGAGTATGTTTTATGTGTGGAATCATGTGCTCATGGTTTATACGACTATATGTATAGTTTTATTCTCATGAACTACCATGACCGGTATAAGCATAGTCAATCAAGAATTTAAAAAGCATGTTGTCACTTCATGAGCATATGTTCAACGATGTGTATTGCATTTAGCTTTAAAACATTGATTTTGAACTAGTGTGGCATGATACTCAATTACTATTATGCTAAAGCATCCTAGTACATGATATAAGTTATCTAGTAGCTATGCAAGTATATGAACAGGTAATATGTATCATTGAATATCCAGGCTTTAAGCCAGTGTTGCTACGAAAATGAATAATATGTGTGTTCAATTATGGAAAACGGCTTTGAGTAAATGTTATATTAAATAAGAAAGAATATGATGAATGAAAGATGCTCTTAAAGTGATAAAGCTTGTGGGTCTTAGTTCGATTATGGATTAGATAGGCATGCCTAGAGGGATTTTGCAGCTACCATAGTTGACCCTCTTTAGGTCTTGTTCCCTTATGAAACCATCGTTCGGCCCTTTTGGGTCTATTGTTTGTTCCTTGCTGGAACCATTAATGATCCTGTTTGGGTCTAGTGTTTTGTTCCTTTATGGAACCATAGTTTGGCCCTTTGGGGTCCATCGTTTGGTACCTCGGTATCCATTGTTCCCGTTATCCAACCTTGAACTAGTACTTGGCAGGCTATTAAAAGTTTAAAAGACTCGGCAATTTACTCGAAATTAAGAAATTTATGTTTGTATGTGTGTGTGTGTGTGTGTGTGTGTGTGTGTGTGTGTGTGTGTATGTGTATGTGTGTATATATATATATATATATATATATTATTTGCTTCACCTATATAATGTGAAAATGATAATGGCCTACTATATTTTTTTGGTTTAAATTTCTTTTTGGCCAAAATGATTTCAATGAAATGTAGTTCTCTGCTTTGTATTATATAACTATGATTGCATGACATATGTGAAGTATTGACGCCTAAAATAACTCTTATTGATGATGTATGATATATATACTCCCTTATGTTTTGATTGAACATTAAAGGCATCTTATACATAATAAATGTGATTAAATGCTTACGATGAAATCTGTACTATCGATTACTATGAGGTCTAGATGATTGTTAGTAAGAATAATACTCATATTTAAGATTGCATATTTATTTGGTATAATAAGGGTGAGATAGTTTAATATTGTAGAATTATATGTTTCCTTAAATTTGAAGGGTGTAATGATTTTACGATATTTTATTAGAGTTTATCCTTGGAGTTGGGTTCCCCACTAAGCTTTATAGCTTCGCATAGGTTTGTTATCCGTGTAGGTACTAGTTAAGCTCTAGTGGATCGATATCTGGTAGCTAGTCAACCTTTGAAGAGAAGATCTGGCTGAGTGTAGTTGCTCGAGGATTTTATTATGTATTTTCTTTGGCATTATGTTAGGCCTTTTTAATTATAAGTTTGTTTTAAGTTATTGTGGCATGTAATTATTATGGCATGTGCTGTTTATTATTATCCATGCCTTGTCTTTGCTAGGTTATGATTGTGATTAATGTTTTTACATGGTTAGTGGATTAGGGTGTCACAAGGATAGTCTTTACAAACATGGTGTGGCGAAATTGGTCTAAATGAGCTTAGGGATCTATGCTTTCGTTGTGCCTTGACAAGTTGGGTAATTGAATGCTTAGGAAAGGTGATGCTAATATTGCTTTAGACAATAGGGAGCATAAGCTCCTTTGATATTGCAAGGTGTTTATATTTTTGTGTTTCAACAGTTTCTCTTCAAAAAGCTTTGTGAACTCATCCACATACATGGCGATTATAGGAGCTAGATTTTGTGGGGGAGATGCTGTGTTTGGGTTGACATTTGTTAGGGTGGTTGTTTAACATGATAAGAGAAGTGGTGCTTGAGGTGCTAAGTTTGACAATGTTGCTAAGAGGACCTGAGCCATTTGTGGGATAAAACCAGGTAGAGGGATTGTTGGTGTCATTGGAGGTAAGTTGATAATGGGAAATTTGGTAGAGGTACTTGGCGAAGTAGGTTCCAAAGGGGGAAAAATAGGTTAGTATGGAAGCAAGAGGTACCATTTCGATTGTTTTTAGTCTAAGCATTTGATGTTTCTCGATCTTGAGGATTCATGGTGTCATGCTCACCGCACCAAATAATAACAGTTCAAGTTACCATACTGTTGTCTAGGTCAAGTTTGGTGAAACTTCCTTTTAGACCACTTGAAAACAAAGAAACCCAATAAGGTTTTTAACGGGAGGAAACTTCAACGATCAAGTTAGAATAATGCTTTTCAGAAATGATTTAGGGTAAAATTAGCCAACAGAGAAAAATACATGGGATATTATAACTATTTATAGAGATAAAATTCCTACTTCTGGTAGGATACAGTTTCCTTGTTAGGGTGGATTCCTATTGTAAAATAAGAATCCCACTTAGGAAGATATTTTTATTGACTAAAGGATTGAGCTGGAATACCTAAATTGGACTTTTATTCTCTTTAGGTAATGAATGTCCTTGTCTTAATATAACTTCAAAAATGACTAACTTGTGTGTTAAGGCAAAAGTTCGGATTCGGGATGAATCAAATAAGCAAGTGACCGGACTACTCGAGGGAGCCTGATTAAAGAGCTCGGTTATCACTTGATAAATGGATGCCTAATTTTTATTTTTTGAACCAAAAAAAAAAGCAAACCACTTTTAAAATTACATCCAGACTAAGAAGCATGAAAACATTACAAATTCATTACATATAATTTAATAATCAAGAAACCTAGAAAAATTGTTTTCATTTACAAGAAAGAGTCCCAAATAAGTAAAATAAAAATAATAAAATCCCATGAATTTGACTAAAAGAAAAAAATTCTTCACCAACATTTTCTATCTCAAAAATATAAAAGATCATAATTGAACAATAATTTTGTTGAAACAAAATTCAGACATCACATGCACTATTCTTGAACTCAAAAGTATTTTTCTTCAAACAATTGATCATAAAATTTAGTTAGATGTGTTTGAAAAGAAGAGATGAAAATGAGTGATTTTGTGAGAGTGAAATAGAAAGAAAATAGGAAGGAAGAAGATAAGAATGAAACAAACCAAACATCTAATTTTTTTGGTTCTGTTATTATTAGGTATTTATTTTATATAATAAATACAAATTTAAGTGGTAAAATTAAACACATAAAAATTTGGATATTAAATGCAAATTATTTTTTTTTCACAAATACGGATATAAAGAATTGTATTAAGCCATTTCTTATATATTGGTTTATGTTATATATAAATATAAAACCTAAATATATAATTAAATTATACTTTTAGTTATGTATATCATAGTTAAATATTTACTTGTTTATTCATGGTTAAATATAATTAAAGAAAAATCAAGGCTAATTATAAGTATGTTAAACTTTATTAAAAAATATTAGTTACAATGACTTAATTTAATATAGTTTAATATTTGATACTAATTTATTATTATTATTATTATTATTATTTTGTCATAGTTCAATTTAGTTTAAAATAAATAAAAGTCAATTATAAATATACTAGTCATTGTGGTATAATTTACAAAGAATCTAATAAATTGAAAGTTAGTTTGAATTTTTATGGAAATAATAATAAATAAGTTAAAATAACAAAATTTAGTAGGATAAATTATAGTGATATTAGAGTCATAGGGACATGTTATAATTAATTAATTTAATAGATTAAAAATTTAAAATGTTAATAAACTGAAAGGACTAAATTATAAAGTAAAAAGTTTTAGGTATTGAAGTGCAAAACTTGTATCTCCCAAGTCACAACTCACATCACGGATCATGGTTTTATTACATCATTTTTGTGTGGATCCACATTCTGCCTTTTGCACAAATTATTGAAAATTTGGAAAATTATTTTGGAACCAAATTATCTTAATTTTCATCAACGGTTGAAATTCCACCGTCCTCCCTGTCGAGTACCGTAGGGGAGACCCATAATAAATACGCCAATATTGTATTCTTATTCTGAAATCTTTGAATGTAAGGTAAAATACTCATTTCAAATAGCTGTAATGTCTTTATCTTTAGGTAAAATATTTCTTGCTCTTCACACTTTTTCTTTATATTTCACAGTTTCTCCTTCTCTTCCATATCTGCACAGTAAAGATTAGAAGAGAAAGATCTGTGTGGTCTGTGAAGAAGCTAATTAAGTAGCCATGGCATCAAAACTGCTACTAATTACAGTCTTTATCTTTGATCTCATTGCCTTTGGTTTGGCTGTTGCTGCTGAACAGAGAAGAAGCACTGTAAGTAATAACATCGGTTTTCTTCTCCCTTTATGTTCATTTTTTTTAGATATACTGCTATAGTTTTTTGCCTTGATTGGTTATGAATGTATATTTAGCTTCTTGTTTTCTTGAACATATGTAATTCTGCTCATGGGTTCTGTTTGACTTCTGAGAAAATCAGAGAGAAAATGTTGTCAAGTATAAATAAAAGAAAGAGGGGGAAGTTAAATCTTGTAATTATGCATTTGGACAATTAATTTCTGTATGATTTGAACATAAATGCGTGTCTGTTCTGTTTCTGGGTTAAGAAATCGTGATTGAACTTTAACTGATTGAAAATTAAATCTTGGATTTATTTCTTTTGAATCAGAGAACAAAGATAGTTAATACTTGTTCTTTTGGATAAAAGAACAATTTCCAAGACATGATTCACTCTTATGGGATTTTCTTAGCAACTAAAATGGAAGGGAAATTATTATGGTATTAATATGTGGAACAGAAAATTTTAAACTCAAGATTGGCAATTATAGATATTAGCAAAGGAATCAGATCTTCATTGTTATACAATCATTATTCCTGATTTACTGAAACAATGTGATTTGTGATCTGAAATTATTTCTCACCGTAGCAATCAAGGCTACTTCCAAACAGCAACGATTGTTAGTTAATTAATTATTAGTGTTTTCTTTAACACTAATGGTTAGTACTTGAAAGCCCACACACTAGAGCCTTTGCTCTGGGTTCCCATCTCACTGTTGCTAGTGACAATTGTAGGGCATATTTTACCTTTCTTGGATCCTACATGATACTAATCTACTCCCAATAATCTTTCTTTTTTTTTTTTTTTTGTCATTGTTTGCACGCAATTATTTGGAACATTAGGCATTATTGTAATCACGCTGACAACTTCAAGACAAAAAGTTAATGTCTTAGAAGTTATAGTTTCTTTTTGATTGATTAAAAATTTTAAAAGGGGAGAAAGATGCCCAAGATTCTGCATTGTGTAGATACTGAAGATCTTTGGTTCTCTACCAATTTCCTGTGTATTAATTAAAATACCTTGTTGCAGGCTGTAATCAAACAGGATACTGAAGTAGAGCACAATTTCTGTGTCTATGATTCCGACATTGCAACCGGTTATGGTGTTGGTGCATTTTTGTTTCTAATGGCCAGTCAAGTCATTATAATGGTGGCAAGTCAGTGCTTCTGCTGTGGCAAGGCTTTGAATCCAGGAGGTTCAAGGGCTTGGGCAGTTATTCTCTTCATTATCTGCTGGTATGTAGTCTTGCCCATCAACAACTTGAATACCAATGGATGAGTTTGTGTTGTTGGATTCAATTGCTTTACTGTGAACTTGGAAGTTGATTCAGTGATATTTTTTTTTAGTGCCTTAAATGTCTAATTCTTGATATGCATTATAACCTATTCTAATTTTCTGCAATTGCTTGTTTCCATCAGGGTGTTTTTCTTCATAGCCGAGGTCTGTTTGTTGGCGGGTTCAGTCAGAAATGCTTATCACACCAAGTACAGGACCATTTTCAGTGACAAGCCTCCCAATTGCCAGACATTGAGAAAGGGAGTTTTTGGTGCAGGAGCTGCTTTTACACTGTTCACTGCTATAGTTTCTGGGTTATACTATGTTTGCTATTCCAAGGCCAAAGATGGTCACAACACATACGGTGGAGACAATGGTTTGGGTATGGGAACCTACAAATGAGCATATTTCAAGTCTGATAATCATGTATAGAAGTTACTTAGACTCTGTGCATTGATTTGGCTTCTCAATCACCTGCCTTTATCTGCATTTTCATGTATCAAGAGATTCTCTTTAGTTCCTTATAGATCACAAATTGATATTTTCCTTTTCTTATGATGTGAAATTTTGTGGTTATTCTACACGTACCTATAATACAAGACTATTGTTTGTGTATCAATACTACATTGGATTGTGAAGCTTATTATTTGGAAAAGTAAACATGTTACATTGATCTTCTATTATGCGCATATTTATTTGCTACTGGGTTGTGAATGGTCGGACAAATTTGATACTCACGAAATATGTGCAAAAGGTATTGTTCTTGAATTTATTGCTTGTTTGCCTTAGTTGAAAAGAGAAACACCTGGACCCACGTCATGAATATTCCATGGAATAACAAAATAATCAAAATATGCAATAACAATATAATCAAAATATACAAAACTTAAAATTACATGCGTAATTAATTTGGCATGCATAGTTGGGTATAATTAATATTCCGCATATTTGCATGTAGGTAATATTTGTTCCTCTCGGTAACATAACCAAAATGGATTAAATGATAATTTCCCTAACTGTTATTTATTTATTTTCATTAACCAACTATTTTCCTTTTGGAATATAATTCAACAAATTACTATAATTAGCAAAGATTCTCTTATCCTGAATAAGATTTTATCTTAATTATCACCCAAAATCAATTTTCTTATTCAAATAGGATATATTAATTTGTTCACAATTCAATCAACAATATATTTTATATAGAAAATAATTTTAACTTTATAAATATTAGTAATTAATTCGATTAATAAATAGAATTGTTAAATAGTTAAATATTGGCAATGAAGAGCCTATATTAATTATTAAGCTTTTTAAAGTATTCTTTTATCTGTTTGCCAAAACATAGTTAAATGTTTTTAATTTAAAATTAATTAAAGGATGGTAACCAATATTATTAAATAGACCTGGCAAAATTAATCCAAACCCATGGGTCGATCCAAATTTATTCAAAAAATTGACCCAAACCCAACCCAATTCATATAAATACCCATTGGATCAATTTGGGTTGACCCATTTTATTTTTCAACCTAACCCAACCCAATCCAACCCAACCCAATACCATTGAATTGACCCATCTCACTTTCCAACCCATTGGGTCATTGAGTATTAACCCAATGGGTATTTTCAAGATTCAAACATCTTGACCCATTGGGTATATAATGACATCAACACCGGACCAGTCCTAAATAGTACTTTTCGACAGTGAAGAGTATTTTTCGGGTCCAAAATGACACCCGAAAGTCAAAAATATGTTATTGGACCATTTGAAAGGAATAGTCAAAGTGAGCCTATGGTTGAAATTTGAAGTGAATTTGAGGTCAAATAGGCTTCCAAAAGTCAAAAATACGAAAAAGGTAACGAATCAATAATACGAAAAATATATTTTAAATAATTTACTTTAATGTTAAAAATGGACAAAAAAAGAAAAAAAAAAAGAAAAAAATTGATACAAAAAATAATCATATTTCAAATAAATAATTTAAAGATCTCATTATATATATACATAATAACAATTCTTTTTCTTTTATTTTATTTTTCGACAGTGAAGAATATTTTTCGGGTCCGAAATGACATCCGAAAGTCAAAAATATTTTATTGGATCATTTGAAAGGAATAGTCAATGTGAACCTATGGTTGAAATTTGAAGTGAATTTGAGGTCAAATAGGCTTCCAAAATTCAAAAATACGAAAAAGATAGCAAGTCAATAATACGAAAAATATATTTTAAATAATTTACTTTAATGTTAAAAATGGACACAAAAAAAAAATTGATACAAAAAAAATCATATTTCAAATAAATAATTTAAAGATCTCATTATATATATACATAATAACAATTCTTTTTATTTTATTTTATTTTTTTGAATAATAACAATTATTAAAATAAGCATTAAAAGTTAATAGCATTAAAAAATTAAATTATAATCGAAATATTACTCTTTATAATGACCAACTGTTATGCAGTATAGTATATTCTAATCATTTAATTCAACATAACGAAATATTAAATAAAAACTTTCAATATGTTTACGATTGGATATGTTTTTAAAAATAAATATTTAAAATTAATCCAAACCTGTGGGTCGATTCAAATCAACCCAACCCATTAATGACCCAACCCATTAATGATCCATATTTTTTAACCCATTAATGATCCAACTCATTAATGATCCATCTATTAATGATCCAACCCAAACCCATCCAACCCGTCCATTTGCCACCTCTATTATTAAAATTGAATTTGATCGACCGGTTGAACCAAAATCGAACAAATGATTCGATTGATTTAAGTACTGAAAATAGAATTAGCAAAAAACTGAATTAAATTGAAAAAAAAAATAAAAAAAAAATCGGAAAAACCGGACTGAACCATGTTGTTTGCTAATTTTCGAAAACCTCCCCATTTAATATTAAAAAAAAAAAACATTTAAGGGCTAGGGTAATTCTCGCTTTAATTATTCATCTTCGTCAGTTTGCCATGTTCCTTCACTTTCCTATTTTACATATATCAGTGGCCCTTCAATCAATTGGCAGCATCATTCAAATCAATCTCTATAAAACCCAAAAGCAAAACACCGCAAAGAATAAAGTCTGAATAAAGCCATAAACCAGGTATGTTTCAGATCTAGCAGTGAAGATGCGAGGGAATAGTACGGCGAGAATGAAGATTGAGATGAGATCTAGCAAAATGTATGCAGGTGAGGAAGAGACAAGAGAACCGAAGTCTGAAACGGAAGTTGAAAAGAGAGGACAGCTCGGTCTTCGACCTGATTCTGGTAGCGGTGGTGAGACTGGCGATATGGTGGGAGGTGAAGGAGAGGCAGAATTCAGATAGGAAAATGATATGGTTTTCTTTTTAGATTTAGTGGTTTTTAATTTATATTATAATTTTATTTGTAAGTTACGAATGTATTTTTTGTTTTATTATTGAAAATTTAATATGCGTTAAAAAATATTATTTATCTAATATGAATGCGGGTATAATAGAAAATATGTTTTTCCATTTAACTATAATTAATACTTAAAACTTTTTTTTTAATCTACATAATAATAGAAAATATTTCTTGGAACAAAAGCATAATATATATTCTCCAAAAAAAACTTATTTTTATTAAAAAAAAACTACTAAGTTCAGCATTTAACTAACATAATCAAACGATAGCAATTTTTTTTTCTTAAAAAGCTTTTGAAGAGGCCATATACAGTAATCTTAGTATAAAAAACATTGCATTTCAGGTGCCGATTATATATATATATATATATATAAACAAATTTTCTAGTATAAATTAATATTACGAACAAGAAAATAGATAAGTTCTATAATTGAAAAAGCACAGGATAATTGCAATCCTATGATGTACAGAATATATCTGAGTTCATATTTTATGATTTTTTTTTTCAGTTTTTATATAGTAGTATTTATAAAATTATATTAATTAATAATATTTTAAAAAATAAAAAAAAATCTGATTAAATTCGATTAGACTGGTTGAATCACAAATCTTCAGACTTATCGATTTTTTATTCGATTTGATTTTAGTGGTAACTGCTAATTAGTCCATCTTGACATCCTCAATAATTATTTTATTGCATTTCTTTATGGATCACAAAAAGATTTTAATTAACAAATAGAAACAATAATAATTATAAACAAATTGAATAAAACTAATACGATTCAACTCATAAAAAAAAAAAAAAGCCAGAAGTGAAAGGAACATCGTTGCCCCGCAACCAGGAGCTACCCACAATGAAGTTAGCAATTGTAAATTGAGAAGTTTCAGTAGAGCTAATAATAATCTTAAGTATTGATAATATTTTGGGTTGCATTATTAGAAAAAATGGATTAAATAGTTGGATTATATAATAATCCATAATCCATATAAGTATATTTTAAATTTTTGGATGGATTATATGGATTATAATAACCTAATAAAAATATGAAAAAATGGATTAGATGGTTTAGGTTAAATGGGTTGAGTGGTTTATACCATATATGAACTCTCGTGACATAATCCACGGCCATTAATGGTGCTTAAATGAGCATTACATTGATATGATAGAGTTTATGGCTGTGAAATGAATTAGGAATTTAAATGTACAAATTTAATTTCAGAATTATGCACGCACGCAACTGTTGTGCAAATTTTATTCAAATGGGTTTCTTTTTCTCCCAATTAGAAATTAATTAGGAGTTGATAACAAAGATAATTTAATTGGACATAAAACTTTATGGTTTTCAGAATTCTAAGGGTATATAAATTTTTACCTTATAAATAGCTAAATCGGTTATTTTCTCAAATTTGATCTTTTCCTATTTTTACAGAATTCTCTCTATTTTTTATAATTTTTCTATGATTTTTTCTATTCAAAGGAACTAACTTGACCGTCGGAGTAGTGGTAAACCTCCACAGGCTGTTTCTCCTTTTTTTTCGACAATGTTATCATTGGTGAAGAACACACATTCACCGATATTTAGTGTAATCCCATGCATCAAAAAAAAAAAAAAAGAAAAGAAAAAGCTACATCATTTGGCTTGAAAAGAACCAAGTGAAAAGAGCCAAAACGACATGGTTTGGCTTGCAACCGTCTCTCTCTATCCATTTCATGATCCCTCTCCTGCCTCTCTCAGATCCACCTTACACCGTTGCCAGTAGCCTAGGGTGCCATGGCGAAGGCCATCTAGATCCATCGTCTCGCTGTCTAGATTCATTGCCCATCGCCTCGTTGTCAAGATTTGCCACCCACCGCCTCATTGTCATGAACCATCTCTTAACGATGGAGGGAAGCAGTCGCGGCCAATTAGTGCCACTTTGATTGCTAGAGCAACAACCACCACACCAGCCGATTAACCTCTCACTCACCGGAGATGAGTAGATCGAAGATGGAAGATCTCTCTAAAGATACAAATAAGAATAGTAAGGATCGAGGCAACTCTTAACCTAAACTTAGAGGAACAAGCATGCTTTGAGTTTATTACAACTCTTACATACTTTTTGCAAGTAAATTTCTCTTTCAAGTACAATTTTACTATACTTTTATACTTGTATCTCAACTCAATTGCATACATCGATTTCCATGAGCCTTCTTTAGCTCAATCAGCCATGTTTTCCATGAGCTTTTAGCTCACTAGGCATATTCGCCATGAGCCTTTAGCTCACTATGCATGTTCACCATTAGCACTTCATTAAAGCTCATAGGCATGTTCGCCACGAGCCTTCTTTAGCTCAATTAGGCATGTTGCCACAAGCCTTTAACTCAATCAGACATATTCGCCATGAGCATTTCATTAAAATTCATAGACATGTTCACCACGAGCCCTCTTCAACTCAATCAGGCATGTTCGCTACGAGCATATTTTATTTGTCAACTCAATTCAGTATATTTACCATGAGCATATTGCATTTTTTAGCTTATAGGCAGTTTCATCGGGAGCCATTTCCAGCTCAAATCGATATATCACCATGAGCACATTATAACTTTAAGGTCAAACTTGGTAGTTTTGCTACCAACTATGAAGACTTATTCGCTCACCATGGTTATACATGTCAAAGAACAACCCCCTAAAAATGCTGCCTCAAATGTTGTTGATATAAATGTAGCACACCGAGGGGGGGGGGGTGTTTGGGCTTATGATAACAAAGGTAATTTAATTGGACATAAAACTCTATAGCATTTTGATTTTTAAAGGTATATAAATTCTTACTCTATAAATAGCTATATCAGTTATTTACTCAAGTATGATATTTTCCTATTTTTATGGAATTTTCTCTATTTTCTATAATTTTCCTTTGTTTTTTCCTATTTGAAGTAACTAACTTGACCATTGGAGTAGTGTTAAAACTCCACAGGTCGTTTCTCCTTTTTTGCAGGGTACTATAAGCTCGGATCGAGATTTTTTCAACAATATTATCATGAGTTATTTTCAAATTTTAATTTGGAACCCTTTTCTAACTTGAATTATGATTGATTCTTGTACAAATGGGTCTTCTAAATATTTTGAAGGATCTGGTTTTCATTTCTCTACAAAATTTTTATTCATTGATTTTCTCACTATGCATATATTATAATTAATTAATTTCTTACGCTAGAGACTTAATTCATTGTTTTAATTAATTATTTTCTACATAACATTAATCGATAAATCTTCACTTTAAATACCTTAACTTAGGAGTTAGTAGATTTGGTCAATACTTGGAACTCGAAGGCTTTTGACCATATAGTGCATAAAGCGCAATAATCCTAAAGGTAAATTATCAAAAGAGTGATCCCATTCACTTTTATTGTTTTTAATTTATTCTTCTCTTCTTGTTGTTTGTTGCATAAGATTTAATTCTATAATTTCTAACATGTAATTGATCTAAGATTAATTGAATTTAATTGCTCTGGGCATGAAATTGGATTTAATTTGATGTTCATTACATGTTTGATTAATTCTTCATCTGGATCTATGTAATTATATATATAATTAATTAGTGTGTGTTTATATGTGATTATGTAGTTTTTATAAACTAAAAATTGGATTAAAAGTGAAAGAGTACATTATATAAAGATTAAAATTGTTTTTCACTTAAAAAACCTCAAATCTTGTTTTTGAGAATTCTAGAATAGCACGGTCTCACTGGCATGAATCAAAATCTATGGCCGTAAAGTAGGGATGAGCATGGACTGGTTAATCGTTCCATTAATAATTTTTTTAAACCAGTCCATTAATATCGGTTAACCTCTATATCGGTTTCGATTTTTAACTCGGTTTTTCAGATTGGTGTATCGATTAACTACTAAAAAATTTTAATATATAAATTTAAAAAATTATACAATTTATAATATTATTTTTAATAGTTAAAAATGCTTTAAAAATGAAAAAATACTAATTAAATACAATATCCATTAAAATAATCAAAATAAAAATAAAGTTTCCATAATTAGTTAAAAAATTAAAAATATTCAATATAAAAGTAACAATAGAATGCTAATTATGCACATAATTTTAATATTTATTTACTAAAAATATATATTTTAATAATATTTTACAGAATTATATATCATAATATTTATAAATTAGATAAATATTAAAAATATATAAGTATAAAATTTAAAATATTATTCATTATATATATATATATATATATATATATATATATATATATATATATATATATATATATATATATATATATATATATATATATATATATATATATATATATATATATATATATATATATATATATATATATATTCAATTTTGGTTTCGGATCGGTTAACCGTCTGTTTTTAAAGTAAAAATTATATATATTCAATTTCGGTTTTGGATCGGTTAACTATATGTTTTTAAAGTAAATATCATAAACCTAAAATTTCAGTTTTATTAATCTAAAAATTGGTTTGATTTCGGATTGATTTTTCGGTTAACCAAAATTTCGATTTTGTTTGCTCACCCTATCGTAAAGTATGCAATTTTCAAAAATCGTTCTTTTCTCATTTCTTTCGTTCTTTGTTTTTTTTTTCTTTTATCATTTGTCAATTTTGTTTTTTTTATTTCTTTTATTTGTTTATTTTATTTTATTTTATTTCATTATTTTCCTTTTATTGTCTTTATATTTATATTTATTATGAACTAGATTTTTAATAATGTATGTTTAGACTTATGTCCTAAGTTTTATTTTCATTTATTTATCCTTATAAAAAGTATATTTGTTTATTTATCACTTTAATAAAATTTATTCGATTAAAAATCCGTTTAGTGTTTTTATAATTAATTAATTCAAATGGTGTTTTAATAATCAAAACAAGTTTGTTTGTTTTCTTAACGAAAATTCACAATTTCCTAACCCTATTTTATTTTTTTTAATAAAAGGATCAATGTCCTAACCCTATTTTTCATGTGAAGACCAATGTCCTCAAATTTAATGAATTGAATGTATAAAATTTATTTTGAAGTGTTTTATGTGAATAAAGGCTTTCATACCACAAGTATGTTTATTTATGCGTTTTACCACTTTTATATAATTGTGAATATATTACAAAGTGTATTTTGTAAGAGAGGGGATACATCTAATAACTTAAATCAATTCAATATAATTTAATTAACTTGGGGCATAAAAAAGAGAGGAGTTGTGAACCTATCTTTGGTTTGGAGTTTTGAGATTTGTTCCAATTTGATTAGGTGGCAACTCATAAAATGAACCTATTTTGTGGTTGCATAATAATTGCAAATTCCTTTTATCTCATTAGAAATAAGATTAGGTTCCTTAAGATACCTTTTTTTGAGGATGGGTTAATTGGGTTGAATCTTTTATTATTTCAAAGTAAGATGGATCGAATATACACGGCACGAACAGTGGTGACTCTATTAAGGATCATGGGACTTTGCTCTAAAAGTGCCCTAAATTATATATTGAATCGAATCTTTAAGTTATTAGCTTTATTTTTTTTTAATAAAAAAAAATTGCTCGACATGCTATAACCTTATAATAAGTTAATTGTTCCTTTTGCTTTGGTGGCTGTAGACACTTGATTTTTAGGCTTATTTGTCAAACGAGCCAAATAATGAAACAATCCTACAAGGGAGCAAGAGACTTAGAGGATTTAAGTGGTTTTGGATTAAGAAGTCAAAAAGGGACTTATTTGAAAAAAAAATTATGGAAATGGTTTTGAAATGAAAATGTTTTCAAAATATTAGTTTTTGGAATCTCATGGTCATGAATTGCAATTCATAGCTTATTCATGCTTGAGAATGCGAGCGTCTCACACAATTTCACATTTGTTGCATAGGTAACGGTCACCTCACGGCCATGAAGTGGTCATCTTCCAAATTTGAAAATCCTAAAAATATCCAAAAATTTATGCATTTGAAGGGACAATTTTCTCTCTCCAAACAACAATATTTTCTCTCTTAAAAGACACTTAAAAAAACCCTCTAAAAACCTCTCGTTGATCTCTTAATCCAATCAAGAGCTTGGATTCTTTGATTTTTTTTCATAGACTTTTTAGGGTTAGAAACTTGAAGGTAAATTACACAAGGACCCACCTCTATAATCTAGTATTTTGGGGTTAATTCACTCATTAGTGAATGGGTGAATAAATCTGGATTATTTATTTTTAATTCTTTTTTATAGCTTTAATGCATGATTTATGAGTTTTAGATAATATGTTTAGATTTAGGTATTGAAACATATTTAATGGGTATTGATGCATAGTTGCTTGAGCTATGTTGGATGCTTTTAGTACTATGATCTTAATGTTCATATGTAAAAAATATTGTTTGTATTTTAAATGTAAAATCTAATAATTCTAATAAAATGAATTTAATTTATTTAAAATGTATTTTATGGTTAAAATCTAAATTTTGTTCATTCTTGAACTCATGAAAACTCATTTGTCAATATCTACATTGAAAAACGTGAAGAATAGCCCTACTCATAATGCTTCATGGCCATGACATTGAGTTTCCAATTGTTAATTAGTGCTCTTGATTTTTCGTGTGAGTTGGTGAGTTCCTAGCCATGAATCCATATTCATGACCATAAACTCAGATTTTCCAGTTTTTCTTTTTCTTTTTTTTTCCCTTTTCCTTTTTAGTTTTTTTGGTATCTTTTATTTATTTAATTTATGGATTTAATTTATGAGTTTATTTATTTTCAAATTTACTTTATCACATTTATTTATTTATTGCTTTATTTATCACTTTTGGAGTAGAATAGATTTAATTTATGCATTTATTTTTTTACATTAATAATAAAAGTGATTTTTACATGATTAATGAAAATATCGCATAAAAATATTCATAATAATAAAATGGGGTTTTCATTAATAAAAGGTACCAATGTCCTATCAAAAATAATGTTTTAATAAATTATAAAGAATTTATATTAAATAATTAATTGAGAGTTTCCCTAATAAAAATAGGACCAATGTCCTAGTTTTCATCCAACACAATAAAAGATTCTTTATAATTGCATAAAAGTACCCATATCCTCACCTAACTGAAATAAATAAATAACCCATTTGATGTGTGGCTATGCCATGCTAGTATATATTGAAATACAAGTCAAGATTTCATGCTATATCTAGGTTTTAAATCGTTTTCTAAGATGATTGAGTGTGCCTTATGTTTTTATGCCATGATTACACGTGTGAGAAAGATAAAATGATTAATTTCAAGAATCAAACTTAACTCGATATTAAGTAAGCGCATGAATAAGAGTGAGGATCCAAACCCTTCTTTTAGTTTGGCCTCATAAGGTTGCACTACTTTCTAATATTTTATTGGATGACAACTCCATAAAACTACCTTATAATGCCCACAAGATACATTTCAAGATTGATCACCAATAATAGGATAAGAATACCCTAAGTGTAACACCTTATATAAAGAACCTATATTACCCAATTCATATAGCATATATTCTCATAAATATATCAATGCCATAAAATCGTACTCATCTAGGACTGTTGGCTTAGGCAGAGGTATCATAATTTAAGTTGTAATTGCATATCATATACATGTCATATTTGTAACACCACAACATGTACCTTAGTAACATTATAACATGTTTGGTGTGTAGTAGAAAGTGAATATAAATAGTTAAGTGAATTCAAGTATAGTAAAGGACATAATTATTATTAATTTAAAATATATGGTAAATTGGTAATTTATTCATTTTTGGCATGGATATGAATAATTATACATGAGATATAGATTAAAAAGAAATAAAGGGCAAAACATCATATGCAATTGAAAAAAGAAAACAAATTGAGTGGTTAAACATGAATTTATCTAAAGATGACACATGAACCAATAAGATGCTAGCATGCGTCATATTTTATAATGATGCATGAATTTCATATATAAGAAAAGGAGAAAAGGATGATTCATTTGAGGAAAATGCAAAAATTTCTACTTTTCCTTCTTTCAACTCTTACAAACTAACTAGCATGCTAGGAATTTAAGGGATCAAGCTAGGTTTCTATGTAAGATCAAGGTAAGTTTATGTAAGATTTTATCTCATCCTTTATCTTTTTCTTAAGCTATACAAGAAGATGGAAATTTGGGGATTTAATTTGATTTATATATGTCTTTGACTATGTTAAAAGGGTGAAACTAGTAAGGGATAAGAGAAGGAGTAACAAAGGAACTTAAAGAAGAATTTTTGGCTAATTATAGGTATGGCAATTCATTTAGTTGAATTATATGTGTATAGCCTATTTTAGTGTGTATATATATTGAATGGGATAAGAAATGGTTGTTGGAATGTTTGTTTGGTACGATTTTGCATGATAAATAGTGTATATGAAATGAGAGTTGAGTTTGGTAGAATTCTCTCTATGGTTCACCTGAACCCATTTTGGTTATTTGATCATACTTTGACTATAGACCTCCAAATTGAGTGATTTCTAGTTAGAGATGAAAGATAAATCATGGACCTAAAACTTTTAGAAGGAAATAAGACCTAATTTAGCTTTTAAGATCTTAAAATATTTGCTTGAAGTTACTGACTTGATGTTACTCCTGTTTTGGAGTAGCTTGTGTTTTTAGTGTATATCTCATGATTTAGAAGTCCAAAAAACTAATTTTTGATTATGTGGAAACTAGAGATATAGTAAAACAATTTTATACCAGATCATTTAGCCTAAAATCTTTATTTTCTATGTCAAAAATGCTATACAAAATAGGCTTGGGAATTTATCTTTAGAAAATCTAAAAATTTTGCACTATATGACTGTTATGAGTAAGGTAACAACCATGTGTTCTGCATTCAAGACTCATTTTTATCTTAATATGAACTATATGGCTTTTACCTAAAGTATCCTAGCCATGTTGAATCCTGTTTTAGCTTAATGGTAAGTTTTCTCATTGAAAAGTAATTGAACCTCACCTGAACCATTTTTGAATGTTTATGAAACTTTGCGAACACTAGAAATAAGTGAAATATGATTCATTATATGTGACTTGGGTGATTGAATATTAAATTTTATAATTGAAAATAATGCATGCTAAAGGGAATTACATGAACATATATGATTTATTGCATGTTTTTGGCTTATATGTTATAATATGAACACATATGCTCAAATGTCAACTGTGTGGATGTAATAAAGTATAATATGGCATGTTTAATATTTAAATATATGAAATTATCTACTGAAATTATGTGAATGTTCGTAGAAAATATAAAATGCAATAAGATATGAATTTGTATAAGATGTACATATGTTAAGTTACATGTATATGTTATTATAGACACTAGATCCTGAGGTAGCTTCTGGTTAAGGTTACCTAATGAGAAAACTATTTCTCATGTGTAGATAGGGAATAAAAGTGCTAGGCTTTCCTCTCAATTTTTATATTTTGAAAAGGTTTTATTTGAGCTCTTTTATAGGGCTTTACTATTTACAAAAAATCTCTTTTTAGGTGTTTTCTTTTCCCTTTGTCAGTAGGGTGAAAATATGTTTTCTTTAAAAAAAAAAGATTTGAGTTATGGCCTGGGTGTGACTATCTGGTTGAGTCATGGCTAGCCCATGACTCATTCCCTAAAAAGCATTTTTGCCCATTTAAGCTATGAAATAGAGGATGAAAATGAAAAAAAAATATCAAAATTTGATCCTTGTATGCTCATGATGGATTTTAAGGATATTTAATCCCTATCAAATCACATTAAATAAGGGTTTTCTCTCTCTCTCTCTCTCTCTCTCTCTCTCTCTCTATTTCTTATTCTAAAAAATGTTCTTTGTATCTTGAATAAAGAATAGAGAAACCAAAAAAGTAGGAAAGTCACAATGCATCAAAATTCCCTAATCCTTGAGTAAACTAATATTGAAAGTATTATTCATGAACCTTAAAACCTTTTAATCTAGTGTTTGATTTCAATTTTATGCTGTCAATATTCACTTGCCATTTTTATCATTTTGTTCTTTGATTTTTCTTATCTCTATTTTCTTTGATGTAAGCTTGCAATCTTGTTATTTCTTGTGATTTATGAATGTTTTAGTCATCAATCCATGAAAGGCCATTAAAATCATGCAAAACTTGAGTAAATAAGGATTTTAAAGTGTTACTATTCATCATCTCCTTCCTCTCCCTGTTTCCCAATTTTCATGATTCATATTTTATTTTTTGAATTTTGAGTGAATAAGATGAATAATTACTATTCACTTTCTTCCTCCTCCTTCATTGTGCTTTTCATTTCTCATGGTGTTTTTTGTGTTTTGTTTATTCTTCCTAAAATCAAGTTTTTCATGCATGGGAATGAGATAAGTTAAGGATTTAATCATTTTGGGGCATTAAAATTGTTTTTTGTTTGATTTAAATGGAAATCTACATTTGGAGAGTTGTAAGAACAATGTCTCAACCTGACCAAGCTCAGTGATGGCTATCAGTCAACTGAGTCATGGCCTGTTATGTCGTTACAGGTAGTAGGTGCTTGTCTCATTTCTTTCCCTCCTTCCCATGAGTCATGCCTCTCCCATGTAGCCCATCACTTCCTTTTGTATGTATGTTTTGCATGCAATTCTTCATTTTGGCCATTACTACACCATTTTTCTTTTTGCATGCATGTATAATCTTGTCTGTCATGCATATTTATTCATTTATGTTAGTTTGGTATTTTGTTATTATTTATTATTAATGTTAATCTTTGGTTACTTATTTATTATTATTTCTTATTATTAATATTATCATTTACCCTATATACTATATATTTGCTATATATATTATAGATATTATTATTATTTACATTTATGCATTTATTTCTTTTATTTGAATTTATTATATATATATATATATATAAAATTTGTTTCACACTTTATTTAATTGCTTTAGCATAAGTGTGTTTATGCATACTTTGTGAACTACGGATGCATCATGCATTTCTATCTTTATTTATTTATAATTGTTAGTAATTTATTTAAATGGTTTAGCATATGTGTGCTTTTACATGCTGTACGAGTTCCAGATGCATCATGCATTTTATCTATTTTGTTTATTTTATTTCTATTATATCAAATTAATTATTTATATAATTTATTTTATTTAATTAATTGCTCATTATTTTATTTAATTTAACTCATTATTAATCGATATTATTTTCTATTATGACCGTGATTGTGAGGGACATACTGTATGTCCCTGAGCTAGGTGGAGTAGGATAGATGAGAATAACCTAGGACTTTATTTTAGCCTTTATTCATTTATTCGGGCCTATATTATTATTCTTTTACTTTCTTTATTTCTTAAAATTTATGTAATAATAAAGGTTTTTCGGACGTTAAAAGGAAAAATCCACACTAAAAAAGCTTCTAATTAATTGGGATTTTACTATAATAATATTGGACCAATGTTCAATTTTTACCCTAAAAATCACACTTAAAACAATAACCTTTTTCTTAATAGCATAAAGGAAATTTTACAAACCGACATGAATTTTCCTAATAAAATGGGATCAAACATCCCTATTTTTCCAAACAACACACATACAAAATTGGCTTTTTACATGCGGGAACAAATGTTCCCACCCAATATGATATCACAATAAATTCTTTAATTTATATATGATTTATTTATTCATTTATTCAAGTAAACATAATTATATATAGTAAGTTTACTACTTTCTATGCCATGCTTTCTCATTTTTTGATATAAAATGTATTTATAGCTTTCCAACATGCTTGAGTGCGCCTTTACTTTTCTAGCATGATAATTTATATCAGAAAAGAGATGAAATATTGGAATAATATATAAATTTCCCTTAAACTATCATCATTTAATAGATTTTCCCCTTAAACTAATTACGTGTCAGATTGACCTCCTAAACTCATTAAGAATATTAGATTAACCATTCAAACTTATTTAAAATGTCAGTAATACCCCTTATAATATTAAAAATGTTAAATTAATCCCCTAACCTAGCTTGTTAAAAAATGCAAAATTATCCCCTGTTACTGTTTGGTATGTGTTTTTCACACATTTTTTATGAAGTGATAAGTTTCCCTATAGGGGGTGATCTGACATTTTCAATAAGTTCAAGGAGATAATCTAACATATAATTAGTTTAAGGGAGAAATATGTTAAATGGTGATAGTTTAGGGGTGAATTTATATATTAACCCTAAAATAATTAATGCTAAAACTCACTTATATAACATTAATCGAGGTATAAATAAGTGTGAGGTCCCAAACTATCTCTACTTTTTTTTTCTCATAAGGTTAAAACTTATTTTTCTAATATTTTATTGGGTGAAAACTCCATGATACCTACCTTATGGTGACCAATATATGCCTTTATAATATGATCGCCAATAGTGGAATAAGAGTACCCTAAGATGTTATCTCATGCCTTTTTAAGACCTAAGACTTGGTGAATAGGGTTGAATCCTTATCCATTATGAAATGACCAGGCTTCACAAGTTAAATGAACTTTTTTCAATCTCAAACCTTAAAAATGATTTTTGAGAACAAGCCAGATGCTTCGGCGGTTTGACGCGCATCACAGTTATTCCTTTAAAACTAGTCCATGTGCATGTGAACATGTAAATAGATTATATAAATATAGGTATGAATATATACATGTATAAGTATATGAATAAGCATACCTAATGCTATCATAATAATGTGATAAGAAAAAAGGGGCATAAAGGGTATTATGTGGTAAGCTAGGGGTGATTTGGTAATTCAGCATTTCAACATGTGTGTGTATAATTAAGAAGTCTTAAGTAAATGCTAAATTAAACCAATAAAAAAAGTGATGAAAGATTAAGAAAATAAAGTTTATAAGGAAGCAAAAAGGATTTTCTCTTAATGGCCATAAGTGGACCAATATGAGAGTGATACATTTAATTTTAGAAGGAAGTAGAAAGCGGGTTTGGGAGAGAATTTAAGGTAAACAATTTTGATTTGGGTTAATTTCTAGCTTTTTTATACAAAGCTCCTACCATTCTCTCTTTAAACTATCATCTTTAATTTATTAAATTTCGATTGAAGAATAGAGGATTTAAAGATTATTGAAGTTCAAGGTAATCCCTTTCTTGCTTTTATTTCCCTTGCTCATCTTTAGTTTTTATAAGTTGATTCAAGGAAGAAGAATAGAGATTTACAAGGCTAAGCTTTGTTTTTGTATAGGAAGAAACAAGCAAGAAGAGGGGAAAATAGGTTATTAAGTAGTAATAAGGATTTCTTAAGCATCAAAAGCCATGGGAAACTTCCAAACATTCACATGCATACATGTGAGGTTAGAATGATAGTAAATGTTATGTAATCCATGTGCAACTTTATGGAAGTCTATGGAGTTTTCTAGGCAAGTAGGTTTATGGTAAGACTCCATGAAAATCAAGTATAGTTAAAACACCAGAGAGTCTCCATTAGACTAGCCTTGTTTAACTTGGAGCATAATGAGGATTCAAGAGTCTAAGTAGGGTTAAAAGTAATTGGAATTGATATTAGGCTTGTAAATTTAAATGTGTCTTGTTAGAGCTGGAGTTTAAAATATTCTTTACTACTTATAAATTATAAAGTAAAAGATTCAATATGGTGATAAGTTTACTTTGACAACAAGTTAAGTGAACTAAAGAATGAGTTCATTTTAATGTCTAAGATGAATTTTATACATGTAATTAGGGAAATTAAATGTGAGATATAGTATTGGATTAAAGGCTTATAGTGATTGAAATAATAAAAAAAAAGAATGGTTGAAGACTTGCATGAATTGGTACCTATAGAATTGGAAATTTTGCAATTAACCTAGCTGAGATGGTTCTTATCCTAGCCGGGTCCATACCATATGGATTCACACAGGATAACCAACTCGGTCGAGTTGATTTCCATCTCAGCCGGGGCTTTACATTCTGGACTGAGTGGAGAACCAACCTGGCTAGGTTGAGAACTGTCTCAACCTGGTCCCCTCCCCTCCCTTGTTACACTATATATATATATGTGTGTGTGTGTGTGTGTGTGTGTGTGTGTGTAAGCATCACACCCTTATACAATTAACTTATTAACTATATTCTATTAGTCATATTGACCATACTTTCCATCCCTACTATGCTTGATGTTATTAACCATAAGATTATTATGTTACTATTACTCATATCATGCTATGTCATATATATTCATATGGATGTTACTTTAACTATTTGCATGCTTATCTCATGTTTAGTATCATGCATACCATGTTATATATGTGTTACTTTAGTTTCTACATGCATGCATATACTTGTTTAGTCATTTCGTGAGTTGGTTACAATTCCATATACACATATTTAAATACCTCCTCATATGTCTAATAACCATAATACAAAATATTTCAAAATACTATTACAAAATCTCCCTACAATAACTCTTATCAATCTTGTGTTGGCTTTTCCTGATGCAAAAAACATTCCTGAGCAAAAGTCTTATCTACTGAACCTGCACGGATAAAATAACCCATGCTAAGCTATAAAGCTTAGTGGTGAAATAATTCATGATGTATGACCACTCACAGTGATTATCAATATACAAAATCAACATGCATTAGATGCAACATACTATATAAATATCAATGATAACAAATATGTAATTCTAGCAGCATCTCAAACATATGAACATTAAGGCAACCAAGATAAACAACTATCCCAATATACATAATTCATATCGTTGATTAATATACTTTGAACATTTAAACTTGAGATACAATTTCTGTAGTTAGAACCAATCATATAGTATAACAACAACATTTGAGCAAATCATGCTTTAATTCAAATACTATAGCCTTTACTATAATTTGAATTTTTAGCCTGCTTAGGTTTTAAATGTGGATAACGGTAATGGTAGATACATTTAGGTATCAAAATGGTGGATATCCAAAGATATCAAATCAGTAGACCTAAATGAGGCCAAACTATACATTAGATCGGTCAAGCAACCCAAACAGGGTTAGCTAATGATCCAAACGAGATCAACTGTACTCTAGACCCATCTGTGCCAAACTGTGGCAGCTGCAATTATCCCTATAGGCATTTAACTCTAGTAGCAGGCAATAATTTGATTATACTTAATTAATATATCGAGCTTGTATTTATATTATTCCACTAGTACATGTTTATGATCATGTAAATGATATACTGTCTCTAATGCATAAGCATGTATACATAGCTTGTAGCATAATTCAAACAATTTACTCATGTAAGAAATCAATAAAAAATTATACCATCTCTAGTGTATATACATGTATATGTAGTCTCATTTAAAATGTGATCATGTACTTTACTATATTATTTAGAATTGACATACTTCCATGTAATCATGCTTTATCAATTATTTCTTCATGTAGCAACGATTTCTATTATTTTATCCTTGTGACTAAACTTTTAGCATAAAACATATAAGCATGACAAAATCATCATATAATATTATATTCATGTTATTACAAATAGGCAAATAATAACTTAGCTTGCAATCACTATACATAACCTTCATCATATAATCATGTGATTTTAAAAGACACATAATACCTAGTATATAAACATATATTCTCAACCTCATAGAACATTTTAATCAACTTGTACATTAGCATTTATATCCCGGTAGTCATATAAATATATATTGACATTTTAATGTATAGACATGTCATACTACTATAATGTATAAGCATGTTTATGTTATATCACAAAGGTGAATAATAATATACCTTTATCATAAGTATGCTTCAATAAGTAGTCATGTTTACGTGCTTACAATATGATATTATTTTTTATATTTATGAATTTATCTCTCTTAATATGTTACTTTTCCATTATAAATGTGCTTAAAATACTTAAAATCATTTTTACATGTAGTCAAAATGATGTTCTAAAGATGTTTGAATTCATTTAAATTCTTAAAATATTCCAAAGATGCATACAATAATTGTGGTAAATTCTTCCAACAATTTTGTATAAAGATAGATTTTTAAGCTTATCTTTAGAGCTATTTTTGACCTACCAAAAGCCATTTTGGCCAAAATAATCTTCTACAAACATGATCCATTATGTTTCTAGTTTTAGGAACATTAAAAAATCACATCAATTTTATTTTTACATTTTAAGATATTACAAAAAAAATGAGGATCGTTCTTAGACACACTGCTGTAATCAGTTCCGAATTCAAGTCACAATATGACCTATTTAAAAGTATAATTAAACTATGCTTTATTCATATAAATTGTATACATATGAGTTAGTTTAACTATAAATTTGACCCATAGCATTTTCACTTCTATAGCGAGAGATACAATTAAATTACTAGAACCTGTTCCTGTTCTCTAGATAGCACTTTACTGTACCCAATTTAGTTTTTATTACCACTTAATAAATTCATAGAATAAAATAGGTACATAATTTTAACACCCTTCCTTCATAAAATTGTGCTCTATGAGTCTATTTTAACCAAAATTTTGTTTCAAAGGATTTTGACTTCTCTACAAAAATTTACAACAAAAATACAACAACATGTTCCAAACAACTAGGTAGCAGCTCAATCAGAATTCAAAGTTAGTTTTAAGAGCACTTAGAAGCAGAATAAAATGTATATTTCTTATACAAAATTTTAGGTCTAAATATTAGGAGGAAGTACCAACTAGATTTACTCAAATCCGAATTTTAAAACTCAAGATATCCACAAATACGAAAATAGGTTCAAAGGTCCTTACATGCATTCTTCCATATAGGTAAACCAAGATTTAATTTTCACAATACATACTTATAATATCATACAATTAATCCATATATTCTCTTCATTCTCTAATACACATGCATGCAAATAAAATACTATAATCCTATACCTTGGTCGAATCACACCTTTTCATTAATTCTTTGCTACTTCTTTGCCTTTATTCTTCCTAGCTTCTTCCTCTACAAATTACATTTCATGCATGCATCAATTTCCAGCATATTCTCACTTTTGGAAAAGCAACATAATAAGATAGAAGGATAAGAAGAAGAGATAAATTAAAGTCTTAAATCCCCTTACCTTGATGATTCACTCTTAAAACTTCTTAATCAAACAACATGCACGAAGGACTTCATGAATTTAGAGGGAGGACATGCAATATTCTTTTAGATGAAAGGAGAGAAGAAAATGAAGTTAAAAATCTGAACTTCCTCAAGTGAATGCCGTCCAAGACATTCCCACCATTTCTTTAATTCCTCTCTCCATCATGCATTGGTCTAAAGTTTAAAGTGAATGTAAAAATTTCCAATTGCCCCCTTAATTAATTGCATGTCATACATTAACCCTTCTTAATTATTCTTCTAGTAAATCATTCCCCACTTATTTACTATTCATAATTAACCCTAAATTCTTATCTCCACTTTTAAAATTTACCCACATTTTCTCTATTTATAATTGACCCTTGAATCTATTTTTCTTAATTTCAATTACAACCTTTTAAAATTGTTAATGCTTAATAACTTACATAAACAACATAAATAAAATTTCCACTCTGCCCTATTTATCCAAAATTGAATTTCTTATAATTAATTAAGTATTAACCATGAATATTACCATTTAATCATGCATTATACTAGGGTCAAAATTAGGGCCTTACAGTAAGCATGTGAATATAATACTTAATTATGATGATTCTTATTAGAAAATTCACTTGAATATGGGAAAATGTATACATATGAATATTTCAATCCTTTTGCCATGTGAATATACCTTGTTACCACCTTAGCATGAGTAAATGTGTATACTCACCCATGTTTACATACATTTCATGAATGTGATAAACTAAAAGTATGAAAGGTGAAATAATGCCTGTGTATAGTACTTAGTAGTGGATAGATAGGCATGCCAATAAGGGTAATCGCAGCTACTAGCATTTTGTCCCCGTTTGGATCTATAGTTTATCCTTGTTAAGGAGTACAGTCTTGGCCCCTTTTGGGTCTATAGGATTTGATACCTAGGGTTATCCATGTGACCAATACCTTCGGATATCCATATCACTTGATATCCACACCCATAGAGCTTGAGTAGGCATTAATAGAAAAGTGTTACTTTAAGGTGGAAACTTAAATAACTGGCTATATTTTAACCACACATAAATAAAGGATACTTATATGTATATATATCTATACATAAATTTACATAACAAATAATAAATGTAATGATAAATATAATTGCTTATTCAATGATTTCTTTTTATTCCCCTTTTATATTACATGAGTTAGTTAATAGTACCTTTTTGCATGCTTATTTGCCCCCATGTTTGGTAGCAACTATTGTGAGTGGTTGTTTAGAATTTATTATTCCTTACTAAGCTTTTTAGCTTAGCACATGTGTTTTTATCCATATAGGCATTGCAATATAGGTATCTTAGGGATCAGGCTTACATGTAGGGAGTCAATATAAGGCTTAGAGAATTTTATTATAAATCATTATTTTGTAACATTTGTACATATATAATGTTTGTAAGATGCCTATAATGTAATAGTAGAGAACAATTGTGTCATGCAAAATGTAATAATGCTTTTATATACATGTAAAAGATAACTACGAAATTGAGTGATGCATATATATTTGCATATTATATGATCATATGATAATTAGTTAGGGTCGGGTTATATATGAGGAAATGATGATGGAAATGTGTAAGAACATGTTGAATGATAATGTCAATGCATGAATGCTTGTGGTAGAGATGAATTTTAGATTGATTTGACCTTCCCATACTAAGCGCGTTACAAAGAATGTATGTGTTTATACTCACTTAATGTTGCAATGGAAATGATAATGAAAGGAAAAATAAGATATTTCCTTTACTAAATTGAGACCAAACCTTCCCAAATATATGAAACTTAGTAAAACCATATATAAGGCTACAATATGACTTAATAAATGAAAAACATGTGATATTGCATTAAAATGAGAAAATGCACAGGTACATGTATGGTGATTTAAATATCTATAATGAATATTTATACAACTATTTGAACTATATGTTTATGTCATATGTATATGAATATACAAACAAATTATATGAACACCGATAAGAATGATATATGAATATGTACGTATAAGTATGAATAGATATGTATTATCTTGGTGATGAAATACATGATAGACAATGTATGTGTAAAGTATTTTTATGCAAATAAGAAGTTTTATGCCTTTGCATAAATTTATAAGTATATGGTATGCATACATAAATATGTATCATGGTCCTGTGATCATATATATATATATATATATATATATATATATATATATATATATGTAGTGTTAAATTAAAGAGTTACATGAATATGCATCATGATCCTATTATCATAATTATATATACATGAATATGCATCATGTCAATAATGGAATGATAATAAAATGAAATGGATATGGATGCCTATGTCTATGTCTAAGTTATGGATTGATAGGCATGCCTATAAGGTTGGTGCCTATTATTCGAGACTATAACGTCTCTATAATTCGATACATTTGGGTATCTACAATATAGTTCGATACTTTGGGTATCTATAACCATATCTTTAGATATCTATAGTTCCAGCTATCCACACCCATAGAACATGTACAAACAAATACAAAAGATAATTAAACTTTCATGTGTAGATAAATGTATTTATGATATGAATGAAATGTATGACATGAGCAATATATAGAATTATAGATATATGTTTGCACATGAAAAATAAAATTGTATACTTAGCTTGTGATATTGTTAATGCTATCTTGAATATGTTTCATTACACATGTGAATTTGTTATGATTAGAATATAATATATAATAAAAGATTGATACAAAATAGGAAAATACACATGTTATGATCGTTATAAATGAATGCACGTATATCTTTTTTTTTGAAATGGAGATAATGTGATAGACATGTTGTAGTGTTGATATTATTTTGAATATGATTCAAGTTAGATAAAAATAATAATAATATATATAATATATGGTTTGTGTGCCCCAACTAAATGTAAATAGTTAAAATGGATTAAATGTCAAAGGAAGTACATGAAATATAAAGGAAATGATATGAGAATAGAATTATGATATATATGATGTATGTGTGAGGAAATTATGAGTTATTGATAAAGCCATGCAATATGTGAATGTTTTCTTTAAACATGTTCATGCATACTCACTCTTTAACTGTGCGGTGTATTTTGCATTTGTAAGCTATATCACATTTTATAAATTATTCCACAATTGGTAGGCATTAATACACGTAAAAGTGTACATCATATGAACTTACAATTGAGATAGGTAATTTTTGTATGATTTATGAATTGATAATGAAACCATGATCTAAAATATCTAAATGAACTAAAATAATAATAAACATGAAATTAAGTAATGTAATAATAGTAAAGTAGATACATGTCATCCATTTAAATGTATAGATTGTATGAGATTGTAATAATGTGTTTTATAGATTTGTAGACGATGGTAAGATATGTACCTTATATAAAACCTACTAAATTAAAATTGTATGTACGTATAACCTTAAATTAATCATCTATATTAAATGATAATCTAAATTTTACATGCATATATATAAGAGTCACATGGATATTTTAACCTAATTGAAATTAATAGCTCACAAGCAAGTAAGCTAAATAGGAATATGATACCTACTCCTATAGTCACTTTAAACCTACCAATTGCAAGTTCATAAGTAATATATGGGTTAAGTATTATATTACAATAAAAGGCTCATGGCAGAATGTAACTTACATAAACTAATGACATAGGGTAGGAAAACCATACAGAATAGGTAATTAGGGCAATTGTATGATTTAACAATATATTACTTGCATAATTCCATATAATGCGATGAACGTATTTTATGTAATTGATATTATTTTATTTTACACTAAATGGCATGTTCATATGTGTGTGTGATTTTGATGACTTCTTTGAGGGGTCATCTTTATGCGTTTGTTCCCCATTAAGCTTAGTTTAGCATGATTCTTTTTTACCTATGTATGTTTATGATATGAGCCTAAATAGCTCATATTTAATCCATATTTTGTTATCAAAATAATGTTTTGTTATATTTAATTGTGTTAGAATTAGGTGTGTTTAATTTTTTTTGTCAAGTTTTGTGTATGTAGGAGAAAAGGGAGAAAATGTGAAGAAGAAGCCTTGTCACGAATGCGACAGATGCCGCGAGCGCGATAGATGCCTCGAGCACGACAAGGGACGCGGGTCTAGGCAAGATATGAGGAAGAGAAAGGTGCAAAGAAAGAGACGTGTCCTGTCGCGAGCGCGATAGGAGGCGGTTAAATGCGGTTGATCTTGAAGAGTAATTTGAAAAGTCACCAAGTTTCATCAAGGGTTGAAACCATATGGAGGGGCACTTGAAGGAACTTGATACTTGGAAAATTATATATACCCTGGAAGTTATTTCAAGGATGATAGAGAATTTAGAGGAATCTATCATTTATTTTTCTTATTTGAAAGTGTAATTAGAGAAAATAGTTGTAGGTTTTAATTTTAGTTTATGGCTTGAAGAGAAGGCAAATATAATGAAGAAGAGTACACTTGGTGAAAGGAAGAATGGTTGAGAGATCCCTTCTTTTATTTCTAATCTTTTCTTCTTCTTTGTAACTATTATGAATTCTTTTTATGAACTTGAATGTTGTTAATCATATTTATTCATTTCTCTTTCATTTATCTTTATATGTAGTATTTGCTATTAAAGCTTTATTAGTATCATTATAAGTTAAGGAAGACGACCTTAGATGTGCAATTCCTTTTCTGAAAATCATCATAATGGTCATAAATAAGGGAGTTAGCGAGAGCAATGTCTTATTGAAAGTTAATAGGAAATTCATTATCAAAGCATAGTTTGAGAGATTGCATGTGGAGATAGTTGTTATAGGTTGGTTTTTATTCTTTGAATGTGTGTTTATGTAATTCTTGTCTAAATGCGAGAGCTGCGATTTAGAACCATAAATGCATGTTTAAGGCATAATCTAGTCTAGATGTGAGAGCTGCAACATAGAACATTATTACAACTTGGCTTGCATGATAAAGATTGAATTATAAATAAGAGAAAAAGATTAAATTCCATAATTATGTATATGTTATATTCATCATATTCATAAGTCTTCTCGGATTATCATTAAAGTAGGAAAATATTTAATTTAGTGTAGTGTAGTTTTAATAATTTTAATTTGTAAATTAATGAGCATTGTAAACAAGATTAAAATCAAGTAGTAATAGCGTACAATTTAATCAACATTCCTCGTGGGATCGATATCTGAAGTACTATAATTGGTACACCGTATACTTGCGGTATTTAAGCTTCTAGAAAAAGCATAACAATTTAGGTAAAAAAATTGATTTTAGGGATTATTTGTAGCATCAAAGGCTAGCACAAGTTGATATTTTTGTTTTACTTAATTTAAAGTTTGGAATCTTGTATACGTTATGTAAATACCATTTATAATTTTTTTTTGTAATAACACAAAGGGAGCTTATAGTATAAACTGTATTGTATATGGTAGTTAGTAGCACCTAAAAGATCAGTATGATAATAACTCATTTGTAAATGGTTTGACTTGAACATATTCATTACTTGAGTATCGGCTTAAACTCCTTAGTAAACATGTAATATATTATGATGTGTATAGGTTGTAGAAAAGGGTGTTACAATATTCATATACATATTCTTTACTTTACACAAGAGTTTAAAGGTTATTAATACATGTACATCTTCATTTAGTTAACAAAATATCTACTAATATGAAAATTTTAGTTACATATACAAATTTTACAACAAAAAAGATGTACTCTTAAGACATGGCAAACTTCACTTCATTTAACCTTAGATCCTATATAATATCCCTATATAGAAACTCTATTGCTTGGATCTACATGGATAAATACCTATGCTAAGCTTGTAAGCTTAGTTAGGAAACACTTAATTTGGACAGCCACTCATAATAGTCATTCGCCAAGCATATAAGTACAAATATCATATATTCATACATATATCAATGCATAACCAAAATATGAGTAGCTTTATAAAAATGTCTCAAATGTAATGTTCATATACTATAAAAGCTCATGTATAATCCATATATTCATACTTAAGTATCACATAATGCAAATTATTAGTTTTTCATATTGTTTCTTTCATTTATAGCCATTTAATTTTTTTTTCTGTATTAAGCCTGCAGTTTCCTGTGAGTGTGGATAATAAGCATCGTAGATACTTAAATGTATCATATATAAATATCTAAAAAGTATCGAACTTATAGATACCAAAAGGTATTGAGCATATAGAGATAATTCAATATCAACATATGGATACCATAGGTGTCAAACATGTAGCAGTTACACTATAACCCTATATACATGCCTATTGATCCATAACCAAGAAAAATAAGCAGACAACTATTATCATATCCCTTTTCCCAACATCTTTTTCATCTTTCAAATCTTTGACATGTTAATATATGCTTAATTATGATTATTTAATCAATATACATGCTCATATGTGCATGCCATATGTATATAGTTAATGTAAGTGCATAAAAATCAATCATATGTATGCATTCACTTTGCATATACTTTGTTTACATTAATATCTCAATGTGTTTTTTATATGTTAAATGCATATTTAGTCATTTTTTTTCTTTTAGCTATATGTTAGATCAATGTCATAAACATGGGAAAAATTCAAGAGAAGTGTAACTCAATTATGGATGGCATATATAGAGAGCTTCTATAGGTTAGATATATCTATATTTTTGAAATGGTAAATGCAATATTTAGGCTATGGTTTCTTTTTAAAAATTTTTAAAATATGTATTAATTTCCAAAAGATAAAAAATCATGCAATTTTCACTTGTAAAATAGGAGATATGGTTAAAATATTACAAAGTATTCCTAGGTACCTATTTAGAGACAGTTAATGCTTTGTATTGAGAAAAATTTGTGGAATGTTTAGGATAAAATTCTGATAAAAGTTACTCCATTATAATTCTAGTTTAAAAAAAAAGATTTACCTCAAAAGAAGTTTAAAAAAATAGTTATATCCAAATCGATACAGACTGCTTCAAACAAGGGGTAGATTTAGATCATTTACTTTAGCCCTAATTCAAAAACGTTAAAGATGAAAATGGGTTTTGGTGTCTTCATAAAAGTGTAGGTCTATGTCTTAAATTTTTTTATGCAATTGAAATCACTCAATTTTAAGATCTATAGGCTGAGAGATGGCAGAGATAATCAAAACTATTTAGAGTTTCAAAATATGTCACCAAGATAGAATTTTCTTCAAGCATTTCCTATGGATTTATCAAGCTAAATCAAATAATTAACCTTAATTCAACTTATAAACATCAATTACAACACATATATCAATCCAATTCATGTAAAGCACATGCACACAAATTAAATTTTTCCCATACCTCTTAAAGTGGCCAAAATGCTCCTCTAATTATGATATCATATTCGTCTGTATAATGAATTAATCATTTAATATTTAATTTATCTATTCACATATCTATAATTACCTGCCTATATTCTATGTGTGTGGATAATGGGTGCTGTGGATACCCAAAGGTATCGATCATGTGAATACCCATAGGTATCAATCCTATGGATACCTAAAGGTATCAAACATATGGATCAAAAATAGATCAGTATTATAGCCCCAAATAGGGATTAAATTATGATCCAAATGAGTTCAAGACTATGGCAACTATAACTATACCCTATGAACATGCCTATCTATCCATGACCAAGTTTTATATGCATGCATTAAATCATCTTTGATAATTTCTTTCTTTATCATGCTTATTCTATCCCAAATATGCACTTACATAAGTGTAAGCATTCACATGTAATCACTTTGTTACATTAACATTGTATATGTATATTCCTATACTCATACATGTCTATATATAGTATTTTAATTGCACTCTTATAATCTAATTACATTTTTATAAATGCATAAAGTTAATTTATAGGTTTAATGGTTACATAATTCCTAAGCTTATGTTTAGTTTTTATTCATATTTCATTGTGAATCATATATTTTAAGTGTAGCATATCTTGTTACAATCTTAACTATGTGTCTATAATGTTTTAGGAGTATTCAAACAAGTTTTGGCAAGGTTCGGTAACCTTTCAATGAATAAAACTCATTAATATACCAGAATAGGGGAGGTACATAATTGGATTGAACTTAATCCATTCATGTAGGTGTTAGTTTGTATTCAAGAAAAGTAATATGTAGACACCATGACCTGAGGCAACCTAGATAAGAGTTACCTGATGATGAGAAAATGATATATTACTGACAGCAGGTTCGGATATTGAAGCTCCAATTGTGAATTTCTCATGCTTTCTCAAATATGTTTATGATTTTCCAAGTGTTTTCAAGTGTTTTAACAAAAGATGCATAACAACTTTGGTTTGAGACTTCAATGGTGTCAGACACCCATTTTTGGCTCATTTTCTTCTGCACAAGCCATATTAAGGGTATTTTGGGGATTTTGCCTAAAGGACGGTTGTTCCTCAATAAAGGGTGCTTGTTTGTGGCTCGAATTCTAGAGTTTATTCATTTTTAGAATTCAAAAAAAGAGATAAAGGTTTTAAAAAGGATTTAATCTAGATTTTTTATGGGATAATACCTTTAAATTAAAGAGGTAGAGTTGGAATCTAACTCCAACTCTAACCCAAGTATAAAATCCAAAAACATTGGGTTTTAAAGGAAGAAGAATCATTATTTACAGAGAGAAAAACTTTAGGGAAGAAGAAAAGTCAATTTTCTCTTTTTCTCTAAGAACATACTCCGACAATTCTTTGACCTAAACGCATACGAATTTCATTGATTTTTCTAAAAGCAAAGAATCAAATCAGATTGGAGATTTGGACTATAAGGATTTTCGAGTTAGAATATCTCATGAGAGTAACATTTTAGGCCCTCTCTTTAATTTTATTTCCTTTCTATCTCTAGAATTTCCATACATGAATCATGTGAAATTTATTGAAATAATAATGTTTAAATGTTGCATATGATTCATTTACATGCTTAAATATGATACACGATGAATCTGAATTGAAATGGCATGTTAATGGTGTGTTTAGAATAAGATTCCTTCATTGTTGTAGTTTTAAGCTTTTATTCTCTATTATATAAATTTATATTTTAATATGTTTTTGTAGCATTTTATATATGATTTGATATTAAAACATTGCTTTAGTATGGTTTAGGGCCTGATAATTGTATGATTTGGGTTAAAATATGTTTTTATGTCTTTTGTATGAATTTGGCTTCAAAAACTTGCATTCTATTCTATCCTGTGGTGATGGATGGGAAAAAGATCCGAAGGATATCCATTTGTCAAAGCGATAAATAGGACATTGCGGGCCTTCCTCTCATCCTGTCCCTCGCCTTAGATGTGGTAATCCCTTGCCTATTTGGGGCATTTGTGGATGACTTTTAAGCTTTTTTTATGTATATTTTCATGTATTTTATGAGTCTTATGTCATTTATTTTATCTCCTTGATATCCATATGCTATTCTATGTGTTTTAGTTTGGTGTGTAATTAATTGGATGATTATCCTTGATATCCTTTATCTCCTTTGTTTATTTGGCATTTTGGATGTATTTTCATTTTGGGATGTAATAAGTAGTAAAAAGGGATTTTTTGTACATGTTTAAAAGAAAAAGGCATTTAAAAATGATTTCAACTAATAAACTGGGCTTTTCTTCAAAGCTTGGACCAATGTCTAATTTTTTTCATCCAAAAGCAAACGAGAGGAAATAAAAAGGATTTTTGTAAATATGCATGATAGAACCAATGTTCCTGACCTAAATGAATGCCTTGATTTATGTATGTAATTTATCTTTCTTACTGGATGATTTGTTTATGTAATAATTTAAGTAGGATTTTATTATTTTTAAGTATTTATTTGTCACTTTATTTGCTATGATTGGGATGTTTATTTAATTCTATTGCCTGCATCTCATAAGAAATGAGAGTGGATTAATTTTAAAACTTGTAAAACAAAACCTTACCAAGATGCCTAATAAGAGTGATGTCTTGAACACCAATCTCTGTTTAGGCATCAAAAGGTTGAGATTCAATTCCTGACGTTTTGTCAGGTGCCAACTCTGTGACACCTTCCTTTGTAGGCCCATTAGTAGATACCTACATGGGTTGACTACTAACCATAAATTGAGCTTGATCCCTCTTTATAGTGAAGTGGCCAAATAATGATTAAAAATGAGCCTCCTTTGGTCTTGGACCCTAGAAGCAGGATTTTGAAAACCTTACCGAAAATGAGTAGTGGCTCCAGCATGCATCATAGTGGTGACTTCACTGGGGATTAAAGAGTTCTTGCTATTAAAAGCATTCTGGTTAAGTTTTCTACAATTGGATTTTATTATTAATCCTATTTTTTTTCTAAATTTTATTTTTTGTATACATCTTAGAGTTTTAGAATTAAGTTAGGCATCCCTTTTTAGCCCTGATGCTATCCTGAAGCATGCCCTGCATTCACTCAATATAGGAGGTGTCAAGGAGACCCATCAGCCCAAGTTTAATACCAAATGGTATATAAAATGGTGATCCATCAGTCCTTATGCTCATTATGAGCTAGATCAATTGGCAAGGACCATACTTTGGTAGCCCTAAAGTTTCATCACCTTTGACTTAAGCCTATGTAATGACAAAAGCAACGTCCCCTAGGTTGTATAACCATAATAATATTTTTGTGCTATATGGACCCTTATGTATTAACTAAACTTAAACAAATTAAAAAGGTACCAGTCAAATGCTGCCATGCCTCAGTGGGTCCAACCTGATTTGTGTGAATTATTCAAAATATATAATGGTCAAAATCCATATGCCTACGCTTTTAATTAGAAGAGGTTATGCTACTAATTTTCTACTATGCACCATATGCATCCATTGGGTACCCTGTTAACCTATAGGCTAAGCCCATTTAGGAAAGAAATCGTAAGACTTCCTGTGTGGAAGTAATAAGGTTGGAAGGCTTTTATATATGCTTGTGTGTGATAATGATTGATACCTAACGGGATCATGCATTACATTCATGCTTCATGTATATACCATGTTCATGCATCACTTATAACATTTGACTCTTATAGCCATCATAAACTCATCTTGGTAGTCCAAAAGGTTAGATGGCCACTTGGTCCAAAGATTCGTATCCAAGATATTAAGGTTAAGTTTGGATTTGGAATTATGTTCAAAAGTCAGTTCTAAGTTGGGTTCAAGTTAGTTATCAGAAAGTAGTCAAGAGACTATATCAAAAATGGTAGATGATAAGTTTAATGAGATCAAAAGGGTGAATGAGACAAGGAGAGTAACTGATGACACAATAATAAGATTTCTATTCCTAAGGGAAAGGTTGAATGTTACTCTTGCAGGGCCTTTAATAGTATGGGATGATTTATATTAGAGGTTGGATAGGAGGTTTTAGGACTTTGAAGAGAGTCTTATGGCTATGATTGGTGGTATGGTGGCTTCCATAGCACCAAACACTAAAACTTGGCCTATAGCACCCGCTAGTGGAGTAGCGGAGCCAATGCATATTAGGGATGTTGCCATTGCTAAGGGCATTGTGCCTCGAGATCCACTAAGGAGATAAAAGGGGTATGATCCTAAAAAGATTTTATAGAAGAGAAAGATGAAGAATATATCCTTCCAACAATGAATATGAGGATTAGGGATCCTAATGTTGAGGATCCAGCTTTCAAAAAGATAGAGGAGAATATTGAAGCTATATCTAGATTGTTATCAACTGGTAAGGGTATAATCATTGAAGATATGGACATAGATGGGGATAAGCCATTGCCCTAGAGGTTTAAAATGCCTAACCTATAAAGGTTTGATGATATTTTAGACTCTTCAGCTTATATGAAGCAATATATACTGATCATGAAGTGGACTATCCTCATGAAAAAGTAAAAAGTAGAGTATTTTTGTCTGAGCTTGACTAGACTTACAATTGATTGGTACCATGGGTTAGATAGGCACTTTAAGGAGGATTAGGATTTATTAACCAAAGAGTTCGTAAAGTAGTATAACTATAGTACTAAAATAGAAGTAACCTTAAAAGACCTCAAATTTCCTTAGAAGAAGCATGATGAATTTTTTTATGAGTACCGTACTAGGTGGAGGAATAAGGTGATGAAGATTAAAAGGAAACACTACAAGAATATTCTAAAATAGCAACAGAAAATTAGCAATGGAAATAAAATTTCGTTGCTAAAATTGGTGGAAGTTTTTAACTTTAGCAACAGAAATTGAAAACGGTTGTCTTTCGTTGCTAAAAATGGAGGGAATTTTTAGTGCCAAAATTTACGATGGAATTTAGCAACAGAATAACATTTCCATTACTAAATAAGGTGCCAACAAAAATTTTCAATGAAAATCACCAATGAAAACAAAATTCGTTGCTACTTAATTTTCAATTGCTATTTATCTATTTTTGGTTGGTAAAATAGCAATGGAATGTGTTTTCAATTTCTATTTTAGCAATGAAAAACACATTCCGTTGCTATTTTAGCAACGAAAAAACATTTCATTGCTACTTTCATTTTTCCTTCGATATAATTGTTCCCTTTACAACTAAAAATTTTCCCCTGTTCATTTTTTTCTTCTCCTTATTCTCTCCCTGCCTCATTGTCTTGCATCTTCCTCCCTCGCCCTCACCTTCTATTTCTCCTTTTCCTCTTCAACATCGGTGCCTCCATTTTCCCATGCCTTTGCTTGCAATCAGTCTACTTAGTGATGGAGAAATTATATGTTTGAACTATATAAGTTTGACATGGACCATGACTTATATTCAAACAAGATATTATGTGAAAAAAAAGATTTTAAAATGTTCTATTGATTAGGTTAAAATCAAATTATTGATATTCGTATTATTTTGGTAGACAAAATGTTTTACTAGAGGCCACTTATGACTTGTAGGCATATGATGAGATTTGGCCCACTACCAATATAATATGAACCTATTGGGTCGCACATTTAGAACATGATGAATAGACTAGGGTTTAATTAGGCATTTTCAAATTTTAAATATGTTATAAAAAAATTTGAAATAAATTTTAATGATAAAATTATAATTCTTATTATTTGAATAGGAAATAAAATAAATCTTGTTTTGAACAAGAGATAATATATGCCTAAATTTTCTCTTTCCAGATTAGGGTTAATCTCACCATATATACATAGATATGTATATGTTTTTAGTGTGAACCTTAATTATTTAAAGAGTGAGCCATTTTTTGGAAAAAGAAAAATACATGCTACCACCTTTTGAGAGAAAAGGAAATGAAAAAAAAACCTAGCTGTAAAGAAAAAGGGAGTTAGCACCCCTTGCAGATTTGTTCATTCCATTCGAGTGTGGGTACCGATAAAGGATGGTCATTCCATAGAGTGGCACCTAATTTTTTTTCTAAGTATAAACAATGTGGAACTTATCAGAATTAAGGTGTTAATTGACTATTTCTGCACTTCATCAGGTTGGTAACTGATTAACTCCTCTTTTTAAATCAATTGGATTTCATTGATCATGTTTGGGATTTATTTATTTTCATTGTGCTTGTTTGTTAAAACCCAACACTAATAAACTTAGATATATATTTTGTGATGATAATTGAACATATAATAATATGTTAATGTTTCAAAGATGAAAACAATGATGATTAGAAAACTATGTACATGAACAAAATGAATATAATTGAATACAAGTATAAAGATATGAAAGTATATCCATATGCTAATATGATATTGTGACAAATGGATAATAGTAATAATGAGTAGACATGCATATATACATAAGTTATATGATTGTAAGTGAATATTTACAAGCTTGTTATTGTACTAAAGGATGAATAATTATACATAAAGAATAATACACTACAATGTAAATAGAGTACATATGAATTACGTGATATGCATTCTCGCATGATTTTAGATGTGTTTCATGTAACTATAATGATATGAACATCTTGAGGATGGATTGAATAATGAGATGATTGAAATGTTAAAAGAGTATAACTTTAGTGTCTACTTTTAAGGCTTGGTAGTAGATAGATAGGCATGCCTAGAAGGATAAAATGCACCTATTTATAGTATGTCCCAATTTGGGTAACATAGCAGACCCCATTTAGATCCACATGACTGATATTTGTTCGGTGTCCTTTGAGACTTTAATGTCTCCTATACTAGATGAATTATACCTTCTAGGTATCTATAGTTTCACCCATTATCCACTCTTAAAGAATGATATGTAGGCAAAATACCGAATTTATAAAGCCTATTTAAATGAATAAAATGACATGATATGAGAATAATTAAATGTAAAGAAATGATATGTTACAACAAAGAGAGGTATTTCTGAATTTTTGTATATGAAAGCATAAATACAGAAGTATTTCTAAATTTTTGTATGTGAAAGCGTAAATACATTTGTTTATGAATTGAAAAAGATTAGTTCACTTGAAACATAATATATGTAAAGAAAAATTGACAAGAAACATGAAAGAAATGCATAATGTGAACTTTGCATAAAAACACAAATATATAAAAATATACATATATATATATATATATATATATATTTGTATGATATATAAACAACACGAACGTGATTGTATGGTATATAGATGATACCTGATATAGGTATATGAATATGATTGAATATGAAGAAAGATTAACATAAAACCTAAAAGAAATGTATAGTATAAGCCTTACAAGTGAACATAAATACATGAAAATATGTATGCACTTGTATGCTAAATAGATGATATTTTTGTATATGATAATAAGGCTATTATTATTTTATTGTGTTTCATGTTGATGTGATCATATTATATCTATCTTGTGTGCTTGGTGAGTGACTGCTATGAGTGGTAATCCAAAGTTAATTGTTCACCATTAAACTATTTAGCTTAGCATAGGTGTTAATCCATATAGGTGAGAAGGATAGGAGTTTTCTCAGGGATAAGCTATAGTACCAAGGGCCAACTAATAGGGTCATAAAGATTTTAATTATGTATTTCTTTTGCATAGTAGTGTATGTAATGTAATTATTTTTTGAATTATATAATAAAATGAGATGTACATAAATGATTATGTATTTAAATACAACTTCACCATTATTTTATATGATGCATAAAGTGAAAAACATTTATAGTATGCAATCATATAAGTAATTACATGAATGTGACTCAACATGAGAGCAATAGGTTTTATATGTATAATGATTAGTATTACCCTACCTAAATTGATTAGAATGCTGAAATTAAATGATTTGATATAAGTACGTGGCACTTGGTTTCTAAGATGTCGTACAAAGGTTATAGAATCAGTATAGGGGGTACTTCTTAAACATTCAATAACCATTCAAATTAAACTTGAAATTTAACTAAATAAATAATAAGATGTATAAAAGATTAATGGAGAAAAAACTGTAACACCCTAATATCCCTTAGGAGAATAAATCGGTGTTCAACAATAAACCCTATCCATATAAAAGATAACAAGTGGTTACAAAGGTTTACACCTATACTAATTGCAAACTAAACAATAAGATATTAACCAATAATAATAGAAACTACTACTTTTTAGAAATTCAATTAAAAATTACACTTGATGTACTGCTATTAGGTCTTTACAAAATACACCTATTAGATAAATAGATGAACAAATAAATTTTCATGTCCTAATTCCTAACATCTAAGTTAGTCGACCATTGTTGTCCCAACTCCAACCTTAGCTTCTAACAAGTTAATACTTGCACGGATGAAAAGCCAACATGCTAAGCATAAAGCTCCATATGGATTAAATAATACATGCTGGTGACTACTCACAACAATCACAAAACACTTTCATACAAATGAGGTATAATCGTGAAATAAGCATAAGTAAGTATAGCATTAAATTCCTATATATCTAGAAAATGGAAATCAGAATCATGTAGTTTTACCCCTTTACATCACATCATTTACAATGGCCTTTATACTAAGTATCTTTAAGTATCAGTTGCTAGTATCTTATAATAAGCTTTAAAATTATTCACATATTTTACTTGTCAAAAATAGAAGGCAGGAAAACATTAAAATTGAAATTTATATTAAATGTTACAACTAATTATCAATTATAGAGATAAATTAAGCATTACAATAGAGTTAGTAATAACTAACCTTATATAGTCCAGAAAATATTGTTAATTGCCCAAAATAAAACAAATAAAAAATAGACTCTATATGGACCCGAAAACATTTCTAATAGATTGGGCCAAATAAGAACATCATAGAATTGTAGTAGTTACAATCCATATTCACTTGCTTTTCCTTTAGTGTGGGTAACGAGTATTAAAGCTACCTTTATTGGTATCAGTCAAAGAGGCAGAAGCAGAAGCCTCAAAGCAAGAGGGATATAAGTCTTGAAATAGAAGACAATGTAGTGTCCCAGAAGTAGCTACAAAACCCTTTATAGGCATGCCTCTTATCCACATCCAAGACTTTAGAAAAAAATGGCATGGATAACAGAACATAAATGATATTATCATATAGCATATACAGGAGATGCCTCAAAAGGCATCACAAAAGAGATAATATGTCTCAAAATATAAATTAGAATATAAGTTACTGAAGTATCAAGCAGAAGGCTCTAATGAGTGTCATAAAATCCGCTGTAACTCCTACAGGCATGCCCATTTATCCATAACTCAAATTAAAAAAGGCCTTTTTTCCAACATCATATCATATTGACCATTAGTAATTATCCACAAAATGATTTTCTTGCTAGAATATTATAAGCATTTATATTTACGCCTTTTTCTATATTATCATAAACAAGCATAGTGCACATAAATTTATATCTTCGATTACCTAATTCAAATTCAAATTCATATGTGCATGAATTGAACCATATAAATGTTATACTCATTCAAAACAATACACATTCAAGTGTTTCTCTTATCTTTCATGATGCAACAACATATATGCATAAACTAGTATCATTATTGTCTAAGTAAGCTTGATGTCAAAATGGTATAAGGAAATTCATATTTTAATGGAGAGTAGAAAGACCTCATAGTTAGCATAAAGTGTAATGCCCTTACCACACAAAGGTCCAACCAACCTATCATAAACGTCTATTACACACATTTATACATATTCTTGCCATAGTTTCATAATGCACAACTTGATTCCACTTGATTACCATATAGTCATATAATATATAGTTTTGCACACATCACACTAATCAACATATATTTATCACACATCAAAAACATTACTTTGCTATACATTACAAGCTATGTACTATTATTATTACAATTATAAAGTTTTTGACAATGCATATAAACATAGAAAGAGTGTCAATCAATTTTATATATGCAATTATCCCACTTTTCATGTCCTTAAGTTGACATATTTATAATATAGAACTAAGCATGGGTGAGTACACATGCTTAAATTTCTATTGTTCATAATAAAATGCATACCCATAAATCATGCTTATATAATAATAAAATACATTTCCCTAATAGGAGCTTTAGAGTACTCATATACCAGAAATTGTTATGTCCAAGTGGTTTTTCAATTATGAATCATAACTTAGTCTTAATTTCACATGCATAAATATGTGTATTTATACATAACTAAATTGATATTTAAATTCATATGTACACACTACCACTTATGTACTTTTAATTTACCCTACGAATGCTTTGATCATTCCTAATTTTCATGTATAATATTCATGTAAATTATACATTTATGGTCATATTATAACATTATACATGTGTTTAAAAAGTTTCATTATCAACTAAAAAAGTTCGGGTAAGGTTTAGTAACTTTTCGGGTGAGAAAAATGGCATTTTAACCAAAACATGGAGGGATCATAGTGGTCACCCATTCATGCTAGCGATGAGGGTTATCTCGGATTGAAACTTTTAGTCCAGAATGCATCCTCATGGTTGAAAAAATATATGCCCACCGTGACCCCTAAAAATGCACTTAGTTTCTCTTAGCATAATTCTTAGTTCAATTTACTTAGATTTTTAAAACATTTCTAGCTAAATTCAGACAAAATGACCTATAAAAACTGATAAAGATTAGAAGGAAGTTGAGAATAAAAAAGAAGTTTAGGTAATCACAAGAACTCTCCTTGAACTTCTTGATCATCCTTTTATGCACATCCTTTTATCATTACCTACTTAAGAAATAGTTCAAAACTAAGTCATGCTTGACAATTTACCACAAAATATAACTAAATAATTACATAACCTACTACATACTAATGTTGCTTTAGCCTATTACTGCACTAGTCAAAGTCAAACATGAATATTATTATACTCTTCCATAACTTATTCAACACTTAAACTAGATAGTTTTTGTATAACTATACATCCATGTTTACTATTCCCTCATTCCTACCGAAGGTAAAATTATTCATAAATCTTATATATAGTTACAACTCTTAAGTTATTGCTAACACTTAAGTACTTATCAACCCATCTATTACTTTGGTTTGGACTTGGAATAAACATTCCAAGCTTCCTATGTATCCTATATAAAAAAAAATTAGAACCACGTGATTCTAAACATATAACTTATACTTCGTATTTAACTAACATGTGATGAATCGGCCATATACATCATATCTCATCAACACACATACATATGGCATTACAATCAATACACACTCAACTCCACATATGTATTAACTATGTTACATATACACTAACTATACATAATTATCAGTTTAAATGGTAATATTTATTAATAGTTTATAATCTCCTAAATCATGCTCATCTCTAACAATATTTTAATTACATTAGTCACTTTTGTATCTTAAACTCGGTATAGGTGTGGATAATTAGGAGCACTAAATATCATATTGGTATCAAATCTCTATACACCATTATAGTGTCATCACTATATACCATAAGGTATGGGGTTACTAAACACCACTACGATAGTGCCAACACTAGATAACATAAAGGTATTGAATCACTCTCTCATATATGTCCACATCTATATCTAATTTAGGTTTTAAATGAAGGTTTCTCTCACTAAATTACTTCTTTACATAATCCCTTATATATACACTATACATTTCACTTATGTAATTAATCATGTCAACTACACTTCACTGCAATCACATATTGGTAAACACACTCATAAGCACTTAATTCTTATTCACTTCTAAGCATGCAACATTGTGAACATTTCAAGATACACTTTAAACATACACACGCTAAGGTTACAATTAACAAAAATGTAATAAAAACCATGTATGCATGTCATAATTCACTTTCGATGCGATCATTTAAACTCATTCTTTAATGTTTAGTTGCCTATCTCAAGCTTAGTACATCATATATTAACCCTAAATACGGATTTATAAAGTTTAATAAACATCCGAGGATGTTTTATTGAAATTTGGGAGCCTATCTTATCTTTTGCACATAAGTATCTATATTCATTTTTAGCACACATTCTTCATTTCAATGAAAAATTATACATGTCATGTATAATATATCATGTTATATCCATATACATATGCTAATAAAGTACTAAAAATGTTCAAGAAGGTTTGGGTGAGTTTCAGTAACTTTTCGATGTTTAAAACTCACTAATAGGCTAGAATAAGGGGCTTACCTGGGTAAATTGATCTTTAGTTCAATTAGGTAGGTTGCATTCTATCTAATCTAGAATGCATCAATACGACTGGATTAGGTTGACCCAAGAACCTAGTTTTTTCAGTAAACAACTTTTTGTGTTCAACTTCTATAGGATTTTAGGCATATAAGATGTGATTTTTTGGAAAAATGCTCTTCCCATATGTAGTTAGTTTCCATATATTTAAAAACCAAGCCATTGGGACTCCTATATCAAGAGATATAACTAAAATGATATAGGTTACTTTGTATGATAGGGCAGTAACTATCACTCCATTTTGAACTAAATTTTGATGCTTATAAAGGCAGAATCAGGTTCTAGTCTCTCATAATAAATTTAGGTATGTGAGTCCAGTTTATTCTCCAATTATAATTATAAAACCCCTAAATTTGCATCTGTCAGACATGGTACGATGTAAAGCATGAATAAGTATTCTAGGATAAATTTTGAAGTAATCAAAGTTGAATAAGATAGAGAAATTTGAAAAAGTATAAAGGTTAAATGTGCTCGGGCTGCGAGGATGGATGACCATACGGGAAATTTTTCCTAAGTGTAGTTTATGAAATCAAGTGTTAAACGGTTTTTAGTGGTATAAAATGAGCTTCGATTGACCCTTAAACGGAACAGAGAAGTTTTTATTTAGTTCCGTAAAAAGTATTGACCGAAAGTTTGACCGGACTCAAAATTTATGTACTGACCTTTAAAAATTATTCTAATTGCATAAATATGTTAAAAATAACATATATAAACTATTGGAAGTGAAAAATAAAGGTTCTGACAATTTCAAAATTTTGAGTTTCGGATCGACTGTACAGGCTGCTGAAGCTAGAAGTATATCAAAACAATATTAGAATAAGTTAAACTTTTAACCCCATGCTCTTAAATATTTTGGTTCACACAGGGTCAACTTTTGAAGCATTTTGACATCGAGAACACTAATTTCAGAAAAATGATCATGAAATCGGAAAAAAGGCTGACAATGATTTCAATGGGAATTCAAAAATAGTAAATGACCTTTAAAAATAACAAAAATTGCCAATAATACCTAAAATTATATGTAGAATATAATGGTATAAGAAATAATTTTTTGGTGATATAAAAAATTTGCTTATCGGACTGCCCTAGGTGAATTGAACTGAAAATAAACTTCGATTGGCTCGAAAATTTACTTAGGGGTATAAGTTCTTATTTTAAGTGTTGTCAAATTAATTAAAAGGAAATTTGGGCATGGAAAGAGAGAGAAATAATTTTTATGTGCAAAATGGGCTTGAAACTTTAATTTGGGCTTAGGTTAGGCCCAATTAGCTTGATTAAACCAACTTGGTCCATTAATTCAAGTATAAATAACCAAGGAGCTTCAGAACTTCCAGAGATTATTGTATCTTTCACATTTCCTCTTGGGTGTTTCTCTTGGCCGAATCTTCTTCTCCATTTTTCTTATTGTTTCTCCAATTCTCTTTAAGTCTCTCTCTAAATCCAAGCTTGTCCATGATATTTCAGACCCTCTATAACAATATGGCAACTTTCAATCTTTAATATGAATTATAAAAGTAGGATAAAACAAGGATTAAAGTCTAGATATCAAAATTAAGGTAAGTAAATTTAGAGTTTTTAATTTAGTTTAAAGGTTCTAGTGAGTAAATTGGTAGGTTTAGGTTATATTTATGCAGTTGTATTGAATTAATAGAGTAAGAAAATGATAGTTTCATGCCTTGGTGAATATGACCATAATACAAATCAAGAAGAAAGAAAGAGTTCTTAAGGAGAAAGATGGAGGAAGTGAAGATTAGGATGTGGAGAACATGAATTCAAGGTAAGTGGATACAAATTACACTTTATTTCATTTAAATTATGAATTTTGGTACGAAATTTAGGTTATGTAACTAAGTAAATATAAAGAATAGTGTGAGATAATTCAAGACTACGTAATAAAATGATTAATCGGTATATAATGATTCTAGAATTGAAAAGAAATTGATAAATAAGTGATGAAAGGAGTGGGGACATAATTATACATAATGGACAACAAAGTTATTAATTGATGTTAATCTATGAATTAAGCATAAATTGTGCTATATTAATTTAGAGGAACATAATTAGTGTAAATTGAGTATGAATAAATGTATGAAAATAGTATTTACTATGAATACATAATGATGCAACATTGTGAAGGAATATATATAATATAATAAAATTGAAAAATAAATAAAGATAACATGTTATAATGATAAAATAAGCCATTAAAAACTTGACTTAGTGGAGAAATTAAAATTGTAAGTGGAAGAAACCTTATAGGCCGAATGGAATACCTTAGTTTACTTTGACATTTAATTGGATATTTAATGATATTTAAATAAATTAAAGCGTAAGAGATGCACCAATGTTAACTAGAATGAAATATAAGGAATGTGCCTAATTATGTAATAGTTACATAATGATGAAAGTTAATGGAACTTAAAAAATTACATGTGAAATTGATATGGCCTACTATATTATGATTTAGAATGAATATAAAACTATATACAGTATGAAATCAGAGAAAGAAATATTTTGGAAGTGAGATTTTACTTGATGGGTGAATGGTATGTGTATGATATACAACATGATTCAATTATATTTGCTGGGTCAAAAACCCATATGTAAGGAATTAATGAGTAATAAGTTTAAATAAATATCACTGAAAGTATGATGTGAGTAACATAATAAGATTAGCATGAATAATGGTATAAAAATATTATGTGATACGAAAGTGAATAATGCCCTTAGTGTTTAGTGGATAATCCAGGACCCCAGGATAAAATGGCTAGCCATAGGGGCATATTTACCACGGTATTACTGTGAAAATATGATTATATTACTTGCTACCTTTTTATATAAATATACTAGAGAATTGGTATCATACCCTGGCTGCAAAATCCCTCTAATGCATTGAGATTATATGGTATACTGGGGAATTTGGTATCGTACCCCATGTTGTACGGTCCCCCCAGCACATTGGCTTCACTGAAGTCCTTATCTCGCTTATCTAGTTCGAGGATTTTCACTAGTGACAACTAGGGTTAAAATTTAATTTTTCATGTAAATCGAAAAAAAATAATTATGGCATTAAGTATATTAAGAATGTTAGTAAGAATTTAATAAGATTAAAACAATAATTATGTAAGAAAATGAGAATTTGGAATGCAAATTAAGTAATAAGAATATCATATAGTGAATTGGGTTAGAAATCGAATGGAAAATATAACAAATTAGTTAATAGGGAAAAAATCATAATTATGTAAGAAAATAAAGACCAAAAAGTAAATTATGCAATAAGAAAGCGATACATGAAAATTAAAAGAGCATTGAAATGGAAAATATGGTTAATAGACTTAAAAAGGATAAAAAGGTGATTACGTGATAGAGCCAGGGCTAAACTATAATTGTGCCACCAATATAGTGGTTAAAGAAATTAAATTGGGTGAGTAGGTAAAAAGGGTAAAATCATAAATAAGTTACAGTTCAGGGACCAAAAATGTAATTTGCCATCATAAGAAGAATTATGGGGATTAAATTGTAATTTATGTACCTAAATTGAATTAAAAGCCAATGAGAGTCAAATAGGTCAAAACTGAAGTCAAAATTGGTCAAAATGCTGGAAAAGTGAAATTTAGGGATTAAATTGGAATCTACCATTTAAATATGGAAAATATCAAAATTAAGTAAGAAAAAAAACAAAAGATAGAGAGATTTACGGTAAATTTTAGTATAATGAGAATAATTTATAGATTTGTGTAATGAAAGGGAATTATCAAGACTAAAGCGTAATTTTCTACCTAAAGGTAGTCATACATGAAAGTGAATAAGGAAGGCTATATATTAAGGATAAAGGAATATATGGTAAAGAAAACAAATTAAGAGAGAAATTAGATGAAATTAAAAATAGTGGATAATGAGCACAGGGGCTAATATGTAATTTTACATCCAATTGGAAATTTTATAGAATTTGGTAATAAAGAATGGAATATAAAAGAAAAAAATAAAAATAAAAATAAATTCATAATTTAGTAAAGTTAAATATGCAAAAATAAAGGATCCAACGACTAAATTGTAATTGGACATCAGAAGAGGTAATAAAATTTAGACAAGGAAAAGACAAAAAGAAAATTTGAAGAAATTTAAATAAATGATGAATGAAATTGTAATGTAATCAAAGATGAAGAAATAAAAGACAAAATTGTAGATCTGGTTAAGAGAATAAAATTAAGGACTAAATTAAAAGGAAGACAAAATTTTCATAGCGAAAAATATTAAAAGGAGAAATGAATGATAAACTAGTAATTACGAGAAAATAGTTAACCAATTATTGATTCAGTTAGGAAAGAAAATTTTAATTCTTTTAAATTCGATAAAAGTTAAGGATCCGAATGAAAATATTAAAAAAGAAGAGGAACTCAAAAATAATAGAAGGATGAAATACAATAAATTACCAATTAGTTAATGAGAAAGGCAATTATAAATAATAAAAAAATGAAATTACGTGACAAATGTACTCCGACTCAGTTAATTTGATTTAAGATATGATGAAAACAACAGAAAATTTTAGTTTAAATTGAGAAAAGTAAATTAGTCAAATTAAAAGGCGATTAAGAACCAAAGTAAATACAAAAAATATAGGGGTAAAAGCATAAAGTCATATGAAATTTCAATGACAAAAGAAGAAAGACTAGAATATAAAGTCAGTCAAAATGCCTAGAAAATTTAAAATATATAGGAGAAGAAAGAAGAAGAAGAAGAAGAAGAAGAAAATAATAATAATAATAATAATAATAATAATAATAAAACCAACAATAAAATTTGAGTTAATGAAATTTTGTGTAGTTGTATCCACTACAAGGCAATACTGTTGCTTAATGTGCGATTTGTTGACTGCACGCAGGGACAAGTACTTGAAGGCGATGAAGGAAGACCACTATGGAATGTACATGAAGAATGAAGGGATCTCATAGGGTTGAGTAATTTATGTATAGTATTACCCTTATTGACTGGAATTATCACTATATATGCAAGTAGTATTGTAAATACTATTTTTATATATATTTGAATATCGATATGTGCATAAATGATCTATGTTAATAAGGTTATAATTAAGTAGAAAATGAGGAAAATAATAATGAATTGAGGGAGTCACAGTAAATGGTATCCGTGCCAGGCTTAGGCGGTCCTAAGATCGGAGTGGGTAAATAGATGAAAAAGAATGTTGAAAGTAACACATGTATATGCCATAAGGAATGAGTGAACTCAAAATGCTAGCCTATTGATATCTGTCCCTTTAGATATATCGATTGGTAGTTGTGACTTTTAGTTGTAACCAAATGAGTAAGTTAGCGATGAAGGATGGGAGTGGGACTTCTGGCTAGTTTGATAATTTATGAGATAACATTTATCGATTGATTCCGTTAACCTAGCTAGTATACACTACCACTAGTACTACGCGTTGGTTATTTATGCGTACATTTGCATTTCCATTCACGCATAGATATACAACATACATGTATACAGTCCAAACATATAGTCACATATTACACATTAAATATATGCATTTTTCATTACACAATCATTCAGTTACATGTCTTACATATAACATGGTCAGTGGTAGGTTTGTTATACTAGTGAGGGATTATAGTGGAAATCCGTATATCTTTTGTTAGTTACGATGAAGATGAACAAGATGCTTGATTTTTATTAGTTATTGAACCAATCATTAGTGAACAATACAAGTAAAACTTCTCTTAGTAAAAATGACCGCTTATACTAAAAAAAAGAGGATATGTGTATTAAACGATATGCAAAATAGAGGAAATATTCTGATAAAATTTATACATAGGTTGTACATTATGACATTATTGAATTATATTGAACGTGAAAGTAAGCGGAAGTCAAACATCGAGATTGCGTAGCAAAAGTAGGAAAAAACTAGAGCTAAGAAGAGTAATGTAGTTAATGAAAAAAAAAATTAAGAAGATTGAAGAGAGTTTAGCTATAATTAAATAAAAGATTTGTCAATAGATGAAAAACTACTGATAACCCGGGTAGGTGGAGTAGTCAGTTAAAGAATAGGCATACATTATATCAAATTGCTCTAAACACATCATGACGTGGAGAAAACGATTATGAAATTTGAGAAATCATGAGACAATAATAATTACGATTTCTCTATTCATATAAATTTCAAGGACAAAATTTTTTAAAAGAGGGGGAGTACTATAACATCCCTAAATTTTCATTTTTCGGATATGGTACAATGTAGAGCATGAATAAGTATCCTAGGATAAATTTCGGAGTAATCAGAGTTGAATAAGACAAAGAAATTTGAAAAAGTATAAAGGCTAAACGTGCTCGAGGCAGGAAAATCCGAGGATGGATGTCCCAATGGACAATTTGGCCTATGAGTAGTTTATGAAAGTAGGTGTTAAATAGAATTCAATGGTATAATTTAAGCTGAAAACGAGCTTAGATTGATCCTTAAATGGGATAGAGAAGTTTTTATTTAGTTCCGTAAAAAGGGTTGAGCTAAGGTTTGATCGGACTCTTAATTTGTGTACTGATCTCAAAAAATTATTCCAATTTCATAAATATGTTTGAAATAACATATATGAACTATTGAAAGTGAAAAATAAATGTTCTGACAATTTCAAAATTTCGAATTTCAAATCGACTGCACAAGCTGCTGAAGCCAAAAGTATATTGAAACAATATCAGAATAGGCTAAAATTTTAACCACAAGCTTTTGAATATTCTGGTGAACATGACATAAAATTTTGAAGCATTCCGACATCAAAAACATTGATTTCAGAAAAATTATCAAGAAACTAAGAAAATGGCTGACTAAGATTTTAGTGGAAATTTAAAAATAGTACATGACCTCTTAAAATCACCAAACTTTCCAATCCTACCTAAAATTTTACGTAGAATATAATGGTGCAAAAAATAAAATTTTTGGTGATATCAAAAATTTGCTTATCAGACTGCCCTAGGTGAATCGGACCGAAAATGGACTTTGATTGGCTTGAAAATTTACTTGGGGGAATAATTTATTATTTTAAGTATGGTGGAATTAATTAGAAGGGAATTTGAGCATAGAAAGAGAGAGAAATAATTTTTGTGTGCAAAATGGGCTTGAAACTTTAATTTAGGCCTAGATTAGGCCTAATTATCTTAATTAAACCAACTTGGTCCGTTAATTCAAGTATAAATAGGCCAAGGAGCTTTATCCATCACTATTCCGTCACTAAAAATATTATATAGAGAAATTATGCAGAAATAAAAACAAACATTTATGCACAAATAATTAGGACATTCTTGTTAATAAATATTGATAAACTTGTGTTTATCTAGCTTTTTAAGAAGCTAAGGTATCTAAATGACCAAATACTACACCACTAGCTACAACTACATAATATTATATCATTCCTTGTAATTTTATATTATTTTTAGATTAATTTCTAAATTAGTTCTAATTTTTTTTTTCTTTTTTACAGTTTATCCTCCTCAAAATTTTTAATATTCTATCATATTTAAAATTTGGGCCATATTTTGCGTTTGTCCATGTGGAGAATCTTTCTCAACTCATAGTTAGAGGTAACTTCCGAGGCATACTCAAGGCAAGGATAAGGGAAGCTTGCAAACTTTGTGGGTTCTCACATATTTTATAAAATGTCATTTGAATTTTCTTTTTTAAAATTTTATAGTTTGCCTCTTCACTACTGTAAAACAAGCCTATTGCAGCATTTTTTAAAATGTTGCCTTAATTTATACTAATAATTCAACAACATATTTAAAATACTATAAGCTAATAACTTTTGTAATAAGATGCTAAAACTGTTATAATGACTTAAGATAACAATAGCAAATGCAACGCTTTCAAATATGTTAAAATATATATTAAAACTATTACAATAACCTAAAGCAATAAGGTCGAATACAACACATTCAAATGTATGGTCATATGGTTATACGTCTATAACAACAATTTTAGCATCTTATTACAACAATTATTGGCCTGCAATATTTCATATATGTTGCTAAATTGTTGTCTTATATAAATTGAGATAACATATTTCAGGCATATGCTGCTAAGAATATGTTATCTTATGTGGTAATGCTCAATTTTTTTGTCCTATGTATATTGTATTTTGACATCTCTTTTCTCTTCATCCTACTTCTTGCAATCTTGGTCGGTTCAATTTTTGGTGTGTGTATGTGTATGATGACTTCAAAAGCAATACAAATAATTTGACTTAATAGTTACCTTGTAATTCTCTGCTTCATAAGAGCAATTTTTTCAGCAGGAGTAGATATGTGGATGAAGAACTCAACAACATCACCCATGTCTGGACTACAATAGAAGTTACAGATTGGCTTTGTAGCCAAAACACTATTTGGATATACAATCTTAAGATTGTCTGCTCTTAGGAAGATTGTAGTCAAGATATTCATCTTTTCAACTATCATCTGCAATGTTAGATTTGAAGATATCATACAAGTAAAATGCTTCATTTTTTGTAAGATGAAAGGACATTAAATGGAAGAAACAGAAGTCTACGATACCTAGTCTCCATCCACTTCACAATGATCGCCAACATCAAATGGGTGGATTAAGAAGAGAAAAATAATTGATTCAAAACAAATTATTGGCAGTATTTCCAAAAATGAAGGAGACGACAAGGAATTGTTATCCTAAGAAGACAACAAACTTGCTGGTCGCATTTCTAAGTATGACAAGCCATATCACAAAGATTATTACACTAATGATCATGTTTACAACGTGATGTAGCTTGTTTACTGCAGTCTTTGTGTCATTCAGCATTAGAGAAAGTGTTCTCCTCTTTCTAAAAGCATTCACCTGATAATGATTTTTTAAAGAAAATGGGAGTTTAATTTTGTTAACATGCACATAAAATAATTAATTGTAGGTCAGTTCTTACCACCCAATCCTTAAGAGATGTTTACTGATCTTGCTAGTCTTAGATGCTCCTTCAAAGGTACTCATTGTCTTTAAAGCTTCATCTTCTCTCATAAATCGTAACAAATCCTAGAAGTATATATACCTTTAAAACAAAATATAATTAAATAAATGATAAATTAATCATGCTATTATACCCATATTATTTAATAATTTTAGCCTTAGAAACAAACTCAGAATAGGACAACTTTTGTCATTTTTTCCTCTTAATTTTTGAGAAACCATTCAAATTTCCTCTATTATCACACAAGAAATTTACCACATAAGAAATTGCATTCAATATAATACTTTAACAGCTATGAGCTAAATATAGATTAAATATAATACTTTAACAACTATGAGCTAAACATGGATTAAATATAATACTTCAACAGCTAAATCAATAGCTTGAATTTCGATATGACATTATGCCTAAATAACACAACCTCTTCAGTTTCTAAATTGGAAAAATGCTAAACAGAGGCAAGAGAATAGAATAATCATGAAATAGCATCCAGATGCCGGGGAGTAATTCTGTTAAACTAGAAAATATTGACAACTAACAAAGATGCAAACATAAAGAGATCCAATTCGATCAAGTTATGACAACTACCAAGACTTGGAAGTATGTTTCCATGTAGATTGTTGTTCCCCATGTAAAGCACACTCAGCCAAGATAAATTACCAATTAATGATGGAATTGTTCCAGTAAATTTGCTGGTGTTCAATATTAAGATCTGCAAATTTATAAGCCTGTTGAAATTAATATCTATTGAATCGCAGAGATAATTTTGGCCCAATAATAGGAATTTCAAATTAAAGAGGGGTTTAATACCCAAAGGAATGTAAATGTGCAACTGATTATCGGAAAATTCTAGAAGCCATTTTTGTTTTGAGAGATTGGCTATAGAGCTCGGTATAGACCCTCTCAGAAAATTATTTACAGCACTGATGCCATATAATTTAGAGCAATTGGTCAAAGAATCAAATAAACTTAGGTTATTACTTTAGTAAAAAATAAATGAAGAACAAGTCACTACAAGTCAAAAAGTAAGAGAAAGAAAACCCGAGTTCATTCCAAAAGAATAGATCTCTAGATCTCCAGAAGGATAACCATATGATTTTCCGGTTAGACCTCCAAAAACAAAAGCGATTCTATTCCATTCTCATTTGTCCCTCACTAAAATCAGGCCAAACATTCACTCCAACTGAAATAATGATTGATTTTGTTTTAACATAGAAATTTTGAATACAAAGTGGATTTGTGGAGCATTAGAGATGATTAATATTAAGGATTCATAAACATGAGAGAGAAGAATATGAACGTGTAAGAGAAAGACAAAGAGAGATGGAGGAGCAGTTGTTAGGGACTGGGAGAATAGAGAAAATGCAGGAGAAAGAAATTAGGGTTTTTACTAGGGTATTTATAGGGAAGGTCAAATATGTAAATAATTAAAAAAATAAGGATATAAATTAAAAAAAATTAATAAATAGTATATAAGAAAAATCTTAATATATTTTATTATATACTTAATTATACTAAGTATATTACTTATTACTATAGACTATATAATTTAATATAAAAATTTAATATAAATAGTAATTAAATATATTACTATATAATATTAATATATAATAAAACTATAAACTATAATAAGATATTTGATTTTTTTATTAAATTTTTATTAGAATAGTTTTTTTTATATTTTAAAATTATAACTTTTCCAATTATAACATTCAATAATATATGTATTTTATATTTTATAACAATTTCAGTACATACAATGTATCAATCGAAATATCAACCAAAGGATTCTTTAACTGTTTATATAGTCACTAAATAAAAATTTACATGAATTTAGTTTAGACTAACTTATAGTTTAATTAATTAATTGACTTAAACTAAAATTTATAATTTCATGATTTTAAATTAAAGTCAGAGAATAAAAATGAGTTTTCAATTTTTTTAATTTCCTTATGAAAACATAATTTCGTAGGGAATTTACCTACGGAATCGTATTTTTGTAGGAAAATTACCTATGAAAATGTGGTTTCGTAGGTAATTTCCCTATGAAAAAATAATTCCATAGGTAATTTACCTATGGAACCATAATTTCTTAGGAAATTTCCCTACGAAAATACGATTCTGTCAATATTATATGTGTCATTTCTTATTATTTTGAATCTTTAAACTTTTCATTTAGATAATTGTTCAGTCATTTGATTACCAAAGTGTATGAGAAAAGAAATTTTCAAATGACTTTATATACTTATTTCTAGAAGAAAAAAGAAAACTTCATAATAATTACATATTTATAGGTTAAATTTTTTAGATAAAAATTTATTATTAATATAGTCACTAAATGAAAATTTACATGAATTTAGTTTAGATTAACTTATAGTTTAATTAATTAATTGACTTAAACTAAAATTTATAATTTCATGATTTTAAATTAAAGTCAGAGAATAAAAATGGGTTTTCAATTTTTTCAATTTCCCTATGGAATGAAATTTTCGTATGGAAATTACAAACATAATTATGGTTTCGTAGGTAAATTACTGATGGCAAATTATTCTGTCGGTAATTTACCTACGGAAACATAATTCCGTCGGGAATTTCCCTATGAAATCATATTTTCGTAGGTAATTTTCCTATAGAATTATTTTTTCGTAGGTAAATTACTGACAAAATATTTTTCATCGGTAATTTACCTATGAAACCATAATTTCATAGGGAATTTCCTTACAAAAATACGATTTCGTCAGTAATTTACCTACGAAAAGAGGATTTCGTTGGTAATTTACCTATGAAAAATAATTCCATCGGTAAATTTCGTGTAAAATTTTAGCCACGAAATATTGGCGCCAGATTTAGGATGGATTTTTATAAATCTGTCGCTAATTTTCATCGATAAATTTGGGTGGTAAATTTCCCTCCATTATTTACGATGAATTTATTATTCCATTACAAAATATAAATTTTGACATTTTTCCCTACGAAAAATATTTATTCGTCGGTAATTGCCTATGAAAAATTTTTCGTCGGTATTTGAGATATTTCTTGTAGTGTTATATACCTAAATTGAATTAAAAGTAAAAAAAAGTCAAACGGATCAAAACTTAAGTCAAAATTGGTCAAAATGAGGGAAAAATCAAATTTAGTGACTAAATTAGAATCTACCATTTAAATATGGAAAATGTCAAAATTAAGTAAGAAAAAAAAAACAAATGATAGAGAGATTTAAGGTAAATTTTAATATAATGAGAATAAGTTATGGATTTGTGTAATAAAAGGGAATTATCAAGACTAAAGCGTAATTTTCTACCTAAAGGTATTCATACATGAAAGTGAATAAGAAAGGCTATGTATTAAGGATAAAGGAAAACAAACAAATTATGAGAGAAATAAAATGAAATTAAAAATAATGTATAATGAACACAGGGGCTAAATTGTAATTTTACATCCAATTGAAAATTTTATAGAATTCGCTAATAAAGAATCGAATATAAAATAAAAAAATAAAAATAAATTCAGAATTTAGTAAAGTTAAATATGCATAAATAAAAGAGCCAAGGACTAAATTGTAATTGGACATTGAAAGAGGTAATAAAATCTAGATAAGGAAAAGGCAAAAAGAAAATTTGAACAAACTTAAATAAATGATGAATGAAATTGTAATATAGTCAAAGATGAAGAAATAAAAGAAAAAATTATAGATCTGGTTAAGAGAATGAAATTAAGGACTAAATTAAAAGGAAGACAAAAATTTCATAGCGAAAAATATTAAAGGAGAAATGAAAGATAAACTAGTAATTACAAGAAAATAGTTAACCAATTATTGATTCTATAAGAAAAGGAAATTTTAATTCTGTTAAATTTGATAAAAGTTAAGGATCCGAATCAAAATATTAAAAAAGATGAAGAACTTGAAAATAATAGCAGGATGAAGTACAATAATTTACCAATTAGTAAACGAGAAAGGAAATTATAAATAATATAGAAATGAAATTACGTGACAAATGTAGTCCAACTCAGTTAATTTGATTTAAGATATGATGAAAACAATAGAAAGTTTTAGTTTAAATTGATAAACGTAAATTAGTCAAATTAAGAGGCGATTAAGAACCAAAGCAAATACTGGAAATATAGGGGCAAAAGTATAAAGTCATATGAAATTTAGATGACAAAAGAAGGAAGACTATAATAGTCAGTCAAAATGCATAGAAAATTTAAAATATAGTAGAAGAAAGAAGAAAATAATAATGATAATAATAATTATTATAATTATAACAACAACAATAACAAAATTTGAGTTAATGAAATTTTGAAATTTTATGTAGTTGTATCCACCACTAGGCAATACTGTTGCTTATTGTGCGATTTGCTGACTACGTGTAGGGATAGGTACTTGAAGATGTTAAAGGAAGACCGCTATGGCATGTGCATGAAGAATGAAGGGATCTCATAGGGTTGAGTAATTTATGTATAGTATGACCCTTATTGACTGGAATTATCATTGTATATGCAAGTAGTGTTGTAAATACTAGTTTTTATATATATTTGAATATCGATATGTGCATAAATGATCTATGTTAACAAGGTTATAATTAAGTAAAAAATGAGGAAAATAGGAATGAATTGTGGGTGTCACAATAATTATCCCATTTTAAGCTATATAACTTTAGTTATCGGTAAAATACTATCTATAGGTCGCTTGAATCCTGTACAAAATTTCACCATCTAACATCCCTCTCTAAAAAATTCCTTAATTATGCAAATTTCACTTTAGCACTCATTCATATATCATTTAAACACTCAATCATGTATACTAGCGATTAAATCAAGCATGAACACATATTTACCAAACTCCCATACCTTGTTTGGAGCCTATTTCTCTCCTCTTTTTTTCTACTTCTCTTCTTGGTCCCTATCTTGAATTTTTTCCATTTGATCTAAAAAAAATATTTTCTGATCATTTATCTACTATTTACTTAATCTAAAGAGGTATTAAAAGAAGGTAGAAGAGACAAGTTTGCTCTTACTCACCTTAAGTAGTTACAAAATCCCTTTCTTACTCTCTCTATAATCTACAATTCTTTCCCTACTTGGAGCAGAATTTTAGAAAGCTTGAGAAGAGAAGGAGTAGAGAAAAATAGATAGAAACCTTGATGTATTTTATCCAAGAAAGGCTAGCCAAGCTTTCTTTCCCCCTTATTTATTCTTATCTTTTAAGTTCATAGAAATACTAGTGTCAAGTCCCCATTGTTCAAACTTTTTGTTCTTTAGGTATTTATAAATTGGTCCTTAATCTCTCTTTAATTTCTTAATTGCATGAAATCTTAATTCTCATAACATATAAGTCCATGATTTTCTTGTATTTCACTTATATAACATACTTATATTAAATTGCAGAATTATCATCTGATAATTTCATTAATATCGATTATGCCCTAGAACGATCTCTAACTTATGTAACCATTATTATTCTCTTTATAGGCATCCATAAACATGTCATATTCCTAGTAGGGTAATAATTGGGGCATTACAAAATCTCTTTGTGTCCTTTTTCCACACATTTTTGAATATCATCAATGAAGTATAAAAACTCATCTAGGTCATATGAGGGATGTTTCATTACTTTGTTGACATTAAAACTCATCTCCTCATCATTTAATCTTAATATGATATTCTAACTATGTACAAAAATCAACTCTTATGCAATATTCAAGAATGGGCTTCACATGATCAAAGGCACCTTTCGATCCTCAGCCATGTCCATTACCATAAAATCCAATGAGGATATGAAATTCTCAACCTTTGACCAACAAATCTTCAAAATGCCCTTCGATTGCTTCATAAATCAATTTGCTAGTTGCAGCGCCATTCCAATCTCTTTGATATCTCCTAATTTTTAATTTCTTATAAATAAAATAAGACATCAAATTAAAGCTAACACCCAAATAACACAAAGCATGCATAATAAAATTCCATCTTAACTCATATGGTAGCATAAAACTATCCTAGTCTTTTAATTTGGTTGGAATTTTGTTTGTCAAAATTGCACTATAATTTTCTTATAATTGCACAGTCTTACATCCCTTTAATTTTTTCTTATTTGAATGTAATTCTTTCATTACTTTGCCATGTGTAATAAAGCTTTATGAAATGGATGATTCACAAGTAACTTTTTACAAATTTCTAAAAATCTAGCCAATTGCTCATTTGTTTTGTCGTTTCAAGCTAGAGAAGGAAATGGTAATTTACTTTCATCAATGTTATGCATATCAGATTTAAAAATACTCTTACCTTTATCCATATTATTAGGCACTCAAACATAACTTTTGAATTAGGATCCATTACCTCTTTTATCGGTTCTATAATTTTTGGAGAAGAGATTTCTTTTTTAGCATCATTTATCTTCTTAACACTCTATATCATGATAACATTTGCCCATTTTTAAGGTTTATATCTACATTAGAGGAGAAAGTACCCAAAGCATAGTTTGATAATGAGTTAGCAATATGCCTTAACTGAGTTTCCAAATTTTTGATGAATGTATTTTGGTTTCTCATCCATAAATCTTAAGATTTCCACTTGCAACCTTACTTGCCATGAACGTGGATTGAGAATTCATAAAGCTTTCAAACATCTCTTCTAAATTAATATTTTTCTCTTATAGAGGTAGTGGTCTAGGCTAAAAACCAAAAGGTTGGTAAAGTTGTGTTTGGCTGAAATTGGGTTGGTTTTGGTATGGAGCTTGGTATGTTGATTGAAAATAAGTTTGAGTAGGTGGTTAATAAGCTTGGTGGTGGTTTGCATTGTGGGATTTATTTAAACTGTATGAGGCTTTAGATTTGGCGTTGGATATGGAGACTTAATTTCCTTCTCTCTAAAAGAAATTTGGGTGGTTTTCTAACAAAGATTTTAACTATTACTTGATGTCATGCAATTTAGCACTGCCATTTTGGTTAATCATTTTATGAGTTTAATGTTTGTGTTTATATTTCATTTATTATGTCTTGTGTTACTTTTTTTGTTTTCTTTTTTTTTAGTATCTAATTGGATTAATTGAGGCATAAATGAGGGATTTTTATTGAAGAATTAAAGAGGAAGAATTTATAAAGGTTTTAAACCCTATGCTAACTTATACCAGCATGTGTCGACTTATTATAGTAACTTAGGATGCTAGCTCATCCCTTGTTGAACTAATTCGTGAAGCAATTAAAAGTGTACTAACATGTAATCATAGTGCCAACTCATTAAAGAGCTTATCCATGCCGACTGAACCATCTTAGCACTAGTGTGTCCAATCATCACCAAAGCCAACCAATGTAACCTTTAACACGCCACTTCAAGATTGCATCCTACTCTAAAAAGATATCATTTGGGACACCTTTGGTCATATAAATACATGAAGATAACTACATTTTAGAGATAGAAAAACTACCAAGTAACTTACAAAACAATTAGAAAAGTTTATAATGAAAAAGCAAACTCCAAGGAAGAAGAAGTATTGAGGAGTCATCAACCAATTTCTTCTCTTTTCTCTTTATCATTTTGCTTGATTTTATTATTCTTCTTTGTGCGTTTGTTTTTTTTTGATAATATGTATTTAGGCTAATTGTATTTGTTATAATTGAAAGTTTTAATTGATATATATTAATACAATTCTCTTATTTAATATATGAATGATTTAAGTTTAATTAGGTGCTTAATCTATTATGTATGCTTGATCACCATTTGTAATGTGTTAATCAACTTATTCACAATAAGAATTGGGGAATTTTGGTTAAAAAGCAATTGAATTTACTCAAATTCTAGAAATCACTCAAGAGATAAAGATTTCACTTTGAGGGGTTAAAGAAAAGGCATAGAACTTCATTTTTTTTATCTATCTCCATAATGACATGAGAGTGCTTGTGGACTTTCGATGGGAATGCCCTTATTTGATAATGAGAGTTGCATTTAGGGATAGTGGGCCTTACTTTCTAATCATTGCATGCGTATGTGTTTTATTGAATCTATATTTGATCAATTTATGACTTGTAAGTCTAATGTCTTATTTAATTGTTTGGTAGTTATAAATTTAGATGGATTATTATTTTAATTTAGTAAAAATTTTATTATAAAAAAATTCATTCAAAGTTATTATTGTCTATCCATCTTAGTATCTATTAAGTTAATAGAAAACAACTCTTATATATATATTGACTCCTAGAGTTCGACACCCAACTCACTCAATCTAAGTCTTAGAGACTAGGGTAATAAAATTTACACTGCAATAAGTTTTTTGAACTATTTTTAGGGAGTCAAATAAGTGATTGTTTTTATTAACTTAGGGTAGAAAAAGGTTGATTTAGGCATTTTCTCTAATTTTCTTTGTTAGTTTGATTAGTTGTAGTGGTTTGTTTTGTTTTGATAGTTTTCTTTATTTTATGCGTAGAAGTAATAATAGAGATAATCTTCTTCTATTTGATCCTAAAATTGATAAAACTTTTTCATGCTTTGTGCAAAGATTAAGGACAACACTAAAAGAGGAAGATCAAAGTTCAAGTATCATGGCTGATCAAGATAGGCATACTTTGGACGATTTTGCTATGCTCAACATATCAGGGAGTTTTGGATGAATTATGGTGCCTAAATTGCAAACAATAACTTTGAAATCAAGCCAAGTATTATCCAAATGGTGTAAAATGATTAGTTTGGAGGTCTCCAAGGAAAAGAACCTTATGCCCACATATTGGCCTTTATCAATGTGTGTACAACATTTAAAATAAATAGAGTGATGAATGGTGTAGTTTGACTTAGACTATTCCCTTTTTTTCTATCAAAAGTATAATTATGGCTTGCTAGTTTGTCTAGTGAGTCTATTACTATATGGGATCAATTAAAGTAAGCATTCCTTCATAAGTATTTTCCACCCCAGAAAATAGTCAAATTCAGAAATGAGATTACAACCTTTAGACAATATGCAAATGAGAAAATTTATATAGAATGGGAAAGATTTAAGGAACTCTAAAGGTAATGTTCTCATCATAGCTTCCTGAATTTGATGATTCCTCAAATATTTTATAATGATTTGATGGATGAAAATCATAATATAGTTAATACAGCCTCAAATGGAAAATGGATGGACAAGATAACCAAAGAAGTAGTTTAATTGCATGAAAAACTTGCATCATAATAACATATAGGAGATGAATAAACTATGGCTAAGGCAAGAGGAGTCTTAGAGCTTGATACAATCAATTTGTTAATGACAAATGTAGATGCACTCACCAAATTTCTAAGTAAATCTCTAGTTAATCTTGTTGATAGTTCAAGTATTGCTTGTATATTGTGTGGAGGATCTCACTACTATGTAAAATGCATAATAAGTTTTAGTGAAGAGGCAAATTTTGTTCAAGGAGGTTTTAATCAAAAGGGGGATTAAATTTTAATTCTTATAACCCTCAATGGAGAAATCACCTTAGTTTTTATCGGTCCAATACCTTATCACAACCAAATAACCTTATTTCTAAACCATAAAACTCACTGGTTTTCTAATGAAGCACCCTTTAATCCTTTACAACCCAAATCTCATCTTGAATTTCTTATAGAATAATTTATTAACAAATGAATTACCACAAATAAAAATAATAAGAAGCAATTTAAGCAAGTTAATGCAAAGCTTGAGCAACTTGCTACTCATAATAGAAACTTAGAGATACAAATTACCCAACAAGCTTCTTCTAGTTCTCAAACCAGGGGAAACCTACCTAGCCAACTCGAATTCCTAGATAAGGAGACTTGTCAAGCAATAACTTTGATAAGTGGTAAAAAAGTTGAGTATAATGAGGTAAGAGGTAAGAAAGTGCTTAGTCAAGATGATGAGTTAAGTGGTAAGTCTAATACATCAAATGAGTATGTTATTGATGTTAATAGTAAAGATGTTTTGGAGTTTAAAGATGATAAAAAGAAGCATGACCATTCCAGTAAAAAGGATGAACCTAAATTGGATATTAAGGCTTTACCTTTTCCTCAAAGTTTCTTGAGGCATAACTTAGATAAGCAATTTGGTAAATTTTTAAATTATCTTAAGGATATAACCATCACCATTTCATTCATGGATGCTATTAGAGATATTCCATCATGGGTAAGTTTTTAAAAGATATTACTACACATAAGAGTCAATTAGAGGAATATGTTTTAGCTTATATAGTTGAAGAATCTAAGGCTATGTATTATAAGTCTCCACCAAAGCAAAAGGATCCTGGTTGTTTCACAGTTCCTTATGTCATTGGTGGTATTCCTTTTGAAAAAGCTCTTTGTGATGTATGTGCTAGTGTGGGTCTTATGCCTTATTCTATTTATAAGCATTTGGATTTAGGTGAACTCAAGCCTACTAGTATGTATTTATCTATGGCTAATAAAATGATTACTCATCCCTTTGGAATTTTTAAGAATGTTCTTATAAGGGTAGGTAAATTTGTTATCCCAACAAATTTTTTTTTTAGATATGGAAAAAGACTTAGAAATTCCAATATTATTTGGAAGACCTTTCTTAGTTACAACTGGTGTTATCATTGATATGAAAAAAGGTAAGATAAATTTAGAGGTGAATAATGAAAAAGAAGAATTTGATATTTTTAAGATGATGAGATCTTCACTTATTGAAAGTGTAAGTAGATTTTATTTTCTTGACATTATTGAAGACTGTTTTGATGATGTTTTGCATGATTTTTTGAGGTTAGACCCTAATGAGCCTTATGTTGATAAAGATGGTCATGTGTATTAGTTTAAGGATAATGATAATAGATGAGCAAGTTAATACATCTAGTAGTTTAGGTTACCTAGCTTTGTTTAGATAAGTATTTCTTTAACCACATTTTTAGTTGTAGTAGTCTTTAGCATGATTTCTTGGTTAGTTTACTCCTATCATTATACTATTATTCATTTTTACACATTATTTTTCATGGTCTAATGTTTTTATTTGAGTTTTTGGTTTTTTTAAATTTTTCAACTTTTAGACAGGGTGCGCCGACTCGTTATAGAAAGCAACGGTGCTGACTTAAGTGGACCATGCTGACTTATTAGCAAGCATGTTAAGTTATTCTAGAACAACCATATACCAAGTCACAAATGGTCGTGTTGATTCATAAAGAGTTGCATCCGTGCCGACTCATCACCAGGCATGACTCATTATAAAGAGCACATATACCGAGTCATTCCATCTGTGCCAACTTATGATAACCCTAATCCTACATAAATTTTCACTATTTTTCAATATCTTAAATTCCTTTTTTTTAATTTTATCTTTTTGGTGTTTAAATTTTGTCATTTTCCAAATTACTTTTTGAAATTTATTTGAAAAGGTGTGAGAAGCCCTAAAGGGGTCATGACTTTTCCTATTTCAAGTCATATCGCTTCTTACTTTTTCTCATCCTCATTTAGATTTTCCTTCATTATAAATATTAGTCTTCATATCAATTTATTGTTGTAGCCTTGTTCCTTTCCCAATAGAGTTATTTCCATATAAATATACCCTTTATTTCTTTCTTTTTCTTCACTTTTTATTAGTTTTTTTCTCTATTTATATGTTTTCATTTCTCTTAAAACCTCCATTAACAATTTTTTATTTTCTTCTTTTTCTCATTCACATGTCCCATTAGTAAGTTTTTTTTTATTTTTCTTTTGGTTATCATTATGTATATATATATATATATATATATATATATATATATATAAGAGTGTTTACTTCATCACAGCCTTAAGAGGAAGTTGTACAAGATGAGGATTTTACTTCCACTTATAAGGCTTTATTCCCAATCTATTCTCTTGAGGAAAGTGTTAAATTCATTTCTCTTATGCCTAGAGAGATTGTGTCATGTAAGTATCTTTCTCCTTTCCTCTTATAAAACCTTGGTATATTGAACCTTTTACTTCTATTTTGAAAGCATATGGTCTTGGTAGATTTGCTTCCATGCATGAGCCTATTATTGTTAAGTTTTTGATGGAATTTTATACAACTTTCGAAGTAAATGAGAATGACTCTAGGGTGTTAGAGTTTTGTATGCTAGGAGATAGACACACACTTACCTATTCCTTTATGCATAGAGTTTTTGGGTTTAAGAGGGATGGAATGTGTGACCCTCATAAAAATTTTAATGTTAATGAGTTTTGGACATTTTTAACTAATTTGAGAATACCTTTTTAATCTAAAAAAGGTAAAGCAATGTTTATAAAAGAATTGAGGTTTTGGCTTAAAGTTCATGCATGTGTGTTTTTTTCATAAATCTAAGTTGAATAGGGTTTCTTATCAAGAATTATTCCTTATATTATGCAATTATAATAACAACCAAGTATGTTAGACTTATTGGATTTTCAATCAAATGCTTACATATGCATCTAGGAAGGAAAGCCTTATTACCTATAGTTGTAGGGTGACTATTATTGCCAAAACTTTAAATATTAATTTGGATGATTTTACCCATTTGATTGAGTGTTCTTATTTCACAAGGAAAACATTGATAATAGGTGAAGTGATTGATGCCTCAATGAGGTTCATTCCTGCATGTTCACATTCATATTAGAGAGGATTGGCACCACCGTCACCACCTTAAGAGGGGGAAGAGAGTAAAAAGAGGTGGAAGAAAGTAGGGATGAAGAACAAGATTTTGGTATACCTCATGAAACCTTGGTTATCATTCCAACCCCTTCTTATGGAGGTGAAGGTGGGCCAACATATGGTACCTCTTATGGCCTATCTTATGGTTCTTCTAGTTGATCCCCAAGGATTTAGGAGCAAATGCTTGAAAACCAATAATCCATGTAATGTCAATTAAATTATGTGAAAACTATGACTCACCGTCTTACTAGGAGGAAAAGGAGGATGGAACATAAGGTTGATACATTTATTGCTGAAGTAGGCCATGTGGTAGATTCACCTTCACCTTCTCTTTTGGATGATTAAGGGAAGTTTTTCTTTTCCTTTCCTTTTTACATTTTTGGGTTCACATTGGGGATAATGTGAAGTGCTAAGTATGGGGTAAGGGATGTTTATGTTTTATGTTTTTTATGTTTTTGTTTCATGTTTAGTGCTTAATTTTTTGTTTTGCATGCATGTATTATGCTAAGTTGATGCATATTTATTCATTTATCTTTATTATAAGTTTTCTCTAAGTATATCTTAATATGATTGAGTTTATATTAATGCTATTTCAATAGCTTGTTTTGATGCTCAATTGGTAGAATCTTAAGTTTCATATAGTATAGTCTTTAAGTTTTTCTTACTATCTCTTATTGTTATTTTCAAAATTTATAAGATGTTTTGTCAATTTTCTAACTATACTTAAGATTAGGATGACATGATTTAATTTTAGTATTTAAGAACTTAGATGGTCTTAGGTAAACTATAGCCATAATATGTATAGCTCACCCTTCAATAATGGATAAGGACACATAAAAGAAAAGAAGAAAAAAATCAAAGTCATCTTATAGGATGGAGCATAAAATGCACCCATTGAGATTGATGAAACAAAAAGAGTGGGATAGAGCATAAAATACACCCATAAATTTCAAAGAATTTATAAAATTTATAAGTATCTAAAAATGCCATGGGAATTGTGAGTTAATGTTTGGGCTTAACTTTGTCCCAATGGATACGTTTGTTCTTGAACTTCTAAGTTTAAAGATTGTCCATCCTAGTTGAATAGTTTGGTTAGACTAGTAACTCTATGTTCTTGATTTTGATTTTAATAACTTAAGATAATGGGTTAAATTTATTGACTATACTATACAACTTGTCTACTTGATCATTATTGATGCATTGGAGCTAGTTGTTGGCTATTTTATTTCAAGTACTCATTCTTATTAAAGATGATTTTAGGGAAGCTCTTCTCTAACTTAGAAGATAAATTCTTTTGTTATTTCTTCCAAATGGATTTTTGTATTCTTGTTTGAGGGAAAGCAATGTTAAAGTATGGAGGAATTTGATGCCATGCAATTTAGCATAGCCATTTTTTTAGTTATGCATCATTTTATGAGTTTAATGCATATGTTCATGTTTATTTTATTATGTTTTGTGTTACTTTTTATGTTTTCTTTGTTTTATAGGTAAGTGTATCTAATTGGATGAATTGAAGCATAAATGAGGGATTTTATTGAAGAATTGAAAAGGAATAATTTATAGAGGTTTTAAAGCCTGTGTCGACTCATGCCAACTTGTGTTGACTCATTACAGTGACTTAGGATGCTAAATCATCCCTTGTTGAATTGAGTAGTGAAGCAATTGAAAGTGTACCGATGTGTGATCATGGTACTAACTCGTTACAAAGCCTATTCATGCTGACTTAACCAACTTGACATTAGTGTGCTGAGTCATCACTAAAGCCAATCAATGCCACCTTGCACACACCTTTTCAAGACTACACCCCTCTCTAAAAAGGTATCATTTGCAATGTTATTAAAACCGGACCGGTCGGTTGAACCGGTTTAACGGCGAACCGGCAGGCCATCCGGTTGGTTTGACTACTGAAAACCGAATTGGCAAAAAACCGGATTGAACCAGAAAAAATCGGGTAGAACCGGAAAACCGACGAACCAGACAAAACCGGGTTTTTTGCTAAAAATGTAAAAAATCAATTTTTTTTTTGAATTTTTTCACCCACCCACATTTATTTATTTATTTAAAAAACTTAGTATTTTAAATTTTAAGTATATCACTTAATAATTTAATATATTTATTATATTTTTGATTCATTATAATCAAATATATATATATATATATATATATATATATATATAGTATATCACTTAATAATTTAATATATTTATTATATTTTGATTCATTGTAATTAAATATATATATATATATATATATATATATATATATATATATATATATATATATAATTTTTATTATTTATTTATTTGAAAAAATTAATATTTTAAATTCTAAATATGTCACTTAATAATTTAATATACTTATTATCTATTTGGATTATTGTAATAGTATATTAAATTATTAAATAATATCTTTAGAATTTAAAATACTAATTTTTTTCAAATAAATAAATAATGGAAATTTAAAATATACATACATACATACATACATACATACATACATATATATATATATATATATTAAAATTTTATTATTTATTTATTGAAAAATTAGTATTTTAAATTCTAAAAATGTCACTTAATAATTTAATATACTTATTATCTATTTGAATTTATTGTAATTAAATATAATTATACTCATATATGCAAGGTTAATATTTTTTGTGTTCACTTTATTAGTACTCCATCTAAACATGAAATTATTTTCATGATATGATTGTATTTTTATGTTTCTAGCATATGATATTCAATAATCCATAATTAATCACTTGTAATAATAAAATTAAAATTATTTTCGTAATTTATTATTAAAATATTTGTGATATATATTTAAAATTTGATGAATATTTTTTTAATTTTTATACAATAGTATTCAAAAAATTATAATAATTATAATATTTTAAAAATAGAAAAAAACCCGGTTGAACCAGTCGAACCACGAACCCCCAGCCTTATCGGTTCTCTATCCGGTCCGGTTTTAATAACATTGATCATTTGGGACACCTTTAGCGATAGTAGGCCTTATTCTCTAATCATTACATACATATGTGTTCTATTGATTATATATTTGATCAATTTATGACTTGTAATTCTAATGTATTATTTGATTGCTTGGTAGTTATAAGTTTAGATGGATTATTAGTTTAATTTAGTAAATATTTTAGTATAAAAAAATTCTTTCAAAGTTATTATTTCCTATCCATCTTAATATCTATCCAATTAATCGAAAACAACCCTTATATATATATTAACTTCCAGAGTTCAACACCCTACTCACTCTATCTAAGTCTTAGAGACTAGCAAAGTAAAATTTACACCACAACATTACTATATGGATCACCCCTTTGGTAGTCATTCACAACATTTACATGTACTGCTTGACATGCACTGAAGGGTCTAAAGTACTATCAAATCTTAGCAAGTTAGGCATTTTAAACTTCTAAAGCAATGGTTTATCCTTATCTAAATCTCGATACAATCACACATAAGTATAACAATAGACTTCTAAACTTATTACTCCTATATAGGAGGTTATGTAGTCTTTTTCTTAGGTGGGCGTAGCCCATGGGTTAAGAGGGTACCCCATGAATGCATATCACGATGGAAATTTGTCAACATGACCTCTCTAATTGAAATCACAAGCATATGGGTTTTGACCGTTATGTATTTTGACTAACTCATATAAATTAGGTAGGTTCTGCAGGGTATGGCAGCCTTTAATTGGTACCCTCCTAATTTATTTAAGTTTGGTCAACATAAAAAGGTCTAAATAGCTGGTAAATATTATTATGATTATACAACCTAGGGAAAGTACTTATTGTCATTAAGTAGGCTTGAGTCAAGGGTAATAAAACTTTTAGGCTACCCAAGTATGGTTCCTGCCAATATGTCTAGCTCATCATGAGCATAATGATCGATAGGTCACCATTTAATATACCAGTCGGTACAAAACTTGGGCTGGTACTCCTTGACACCTCCCTATATTTAGTGAATGTAGGGCATGATTCAAGATAGCATCGGGGATAAAAAGGGATTCCTAACTTAATTCTAAAGCTCTAAGATGTATGCAATTTCAAAAGGAGATAGAATTAATAAGAAAAACCCAATTATAAATAACTTAACCAAAATGCTTTAAGGAGTAAGGTCTCTTTAGTCCCCAATAAAGTTACCACTATGATGCACGCAAAACCCATGCTTGTTTTTGGGTCCAAGACCGAAAAAAGCTCACTATATCTCTTAAATTTTCTACTTCACAATAAAAGGGATCAAGCCCAAATAAACTACATAAATAAATCAAGGCATTCATTTAGATTGGGAATATTAGATGCCTCATGCACATTTTATAAAAAACTCTTATATTTTTTATGTGATTTTTGGTTGGAAAACTGGAAATTGGTCCATTTTACTTAGGAAAATTCCAAATTGATTAATACAAATGATTTAAAATGACTTTTCCATTTAAAATATATAGGATAGCAATTTTATTACTACTTATTACATCCCTCAAAAAGAAATACATATAAAATAAATAAAATCAGGCTAAATAAAGCAAAATAATAAATAGAATGAATGTAAATAAAGCAAACTAAATCGATAAGGAAAGGAACCAATTGGGGGCATGGCTCCTAATGCATGATCATCCCATAGGATTCTCCAAATGCACATCGGATTAATTACTCACACAAAAACCATAAAGTACACGAAGATATCACAATATTAGGCATGCATACATAAGAAAAATATACATAAAAATGAATTAACACACCAAACATCAATAAAATAACATAAAGAACAATAAAAAGGACATAGAACACTTTAAAAATAACCATAAAATTGGCCACATATGGCCCTAGATAGGTGACGAATGCCCTTGACCAAGGAGGGATAGCATGAAAGGAAATCACTACAATGTTTCTTCTCGTTTATCACTTAAAGAACAGATACAAAAAGTTAAAAAAAAATCAATACATAACACACTAAAATCTCAAATGAACCTAGATATTTGAATATATGGATCTAAAGCATGCCAAACCTAAGATTCTAGCTGTAAGGACTCAAAATAGGCCCTAGTAGAATTCAATGGTAATTACATGTTATTAAAGTCTAATTGAGCATTATTGGATAAATTATTAGTAGTTAAGATATTGATTGAGTTAAAAATGTTATTAAGTTATAATTAATTATGTGATAAATGTGTGAATTAAATGGTATGAATTTTATAAGGGCATAATTAAATTATTATGTTGGTATAATAATATTCAAGGTTGTAATTAAAGTATGAAGTATTAGTTTAGGGTTCAATTTGTAAATACAACATCTTAAGGGTCAAATATGAATAAAAGAATGAATTGAGAGGTTGATTTAAGAGAAGTAAAAAATGGAGAGGTCAAGGTATAATATGCAAGAAGATGAGAGGCATTAGTGTAACATGCAAAAGCTAGAGGGAAGTTAGTGGAACATGCAAATTTTTAAGGGGCCAACAAGGGAATTTTCCCTTAACACTATATATAGTCATTTTTAATGTTAGAAAGAGAGTGTATGGGAGTAAGGGATGGCATTCTTGAGAGAAGTTTCAGAAATTTTCTCTCCTCTCACTCTTTTATTCATTGTTAAGCATATCTAAGAAATCCTTAAAGAGAAATGCACGCATGTTGAATTGAATCAAGACAAATTACTGTGTAACAATAAGGGAAGAAGAAGAAAAAGGAGGAAAGAGCAAATACATTTTGATCAAGTAAGAAGAGTAGATGTTTGATAGAGGTATGGGATTTGAACTTTGAAATTAATTTGCATATATGTGATATTTTTTTCAACTATAAGGTATGGTAATTATTTCAATCTTGCATTTGTTTATAGTGATGAGGTAGATATTGAAAATGGCAGGTCATGTATGTGTAGATCATCAAATGATTTTGCATGTAAAGTAATTAAAATATTAGGCAGTGTTGTCCAAAAAATTCGTATTGACCTTCAGTGACTATTTTGATCATAAGTTGAGTTTTTAAACTCCGAATTTGATGATTCTTGTTGGGATAGAACCAGAAATCTTTGCCTACGAATGTTACAGAATACCAATAACAAAATTTTGGCAGGTCAAAAATGCCCAAAATAGTAGCCCTTTTCAGTTGGCAGGTCAATGGAGCAGTCCTTAGTGATTTGCCAATAACTTGAGTTAGAGAGATGATATTAAGATGATTTTAAATGTTATGGAAAATAGAAACATGGGATAATAATTTTTATTGAGATCTCTTGGCCTAAAAATGATATTTTATATTTTTAATATTGGTAACAAAATGAAATTTGAAATCTACTACTGTACAGAATGTTTGTCATGGCTCCCTTGTTTCAAATAAAATTTACTAAAATGTCTCAAAATGATAGTAAAGCTTATTTATACCCCCTTGAATGTTTTATAGCATCTTTGTTATATAAATGAACATAAGCTAGAGATAAGTACATGGAGTATGTGATGATATCATATTGTAAAGCAATAGGCATGATCAAATGATTATGTTTATGGGAATGACAAGATCAGGTATGTCAACAATATTTATTTATTTAAGAGAAAGCATGTGAATGATTAATATCATATAAGCATGTGTATGTCTTAATTAAGATAAAATAAGTATATGGGAATGTATAGACATGAATAATGAATGATCACGCATGAATGAGATCAAATCTTGACATATGAGTGACATGTATGGGAATAGCTCTTGTGAACCTATTTCACAAGCTTAGTGATGAAGTGTACAAGCATAATAAACATGCATACTTATATATGTATAATAGTTAAGAATGTATATATATACATAATACATGAAATTTATGCATGGTAAAGTGAACAAATGAGCATTTGAATTAATATTATTCCTAAAAGAAATTACATAAAGCATTATGAACTAATGGCTGTAATTTCAGCATAATTTGAGTTAGAAAATTTAAATTGAGATTATTCTAATTTCTAAGATTACATAACGTATATGCCTACAAAATTGTAGAAGGAACCTAGCATTGAAATTGCCTTTAAGACATCCAAATAATTAATTGAATTTTCTTTAAGCTGTTAATTTCAGTTTTGGAATAGACTAAAGTAAAAATGATGTATCTTTGTGTATATTACTCATAATACTATAAGATCAAATCCTATGCAAAATAGACTTATAATTGAACATTTTTTATGAAGGAATATTTGTTTAATTATGTTTGTATGAATTAATAATGTTAGCTTGAAATTCATGAAAATTGGTTGCACTATTAAGGAACATATTTTGGTATTTTGGACATAAATCTTAGTAGAGGAGTCAAAATGCTATGCTGTAAAATTCTTAGTAAACTAGACAGCTAGGATCAGGACTTTGTTGAAAGAAAGTTAGGTTGATTCATTCCCCATCTTATTCTAAAAAGTTTACAATTGGTTACAATAACTATTTTTGAATTTATGAACAGCCAATGGTGTTTCTTGAATATCTTGAAGTATAGATGTGATATTACGATGAATTTTGATGTGTTAGAAATTGGAAATAGAGGATAATGAAGTTGTCGAGGGCCACATGGTATAAAAATAACATTTACTAGATCAAAAAGGGCACCTAAGTTGGATCCAGAATGCAGCCCCTGTGCAGATTTGTGTAGGAAGAATTTTAATTTGTTTTCTATATTTGGTTTAAATATAGTTATATTAAATATGTGTTTATATGATTACACATTGGATTGAATATAACATATGATATGATTATTAATAAAAGTTCCTACATATATATATATATATATATATATATATATATACACACATACACACACACACATATGTTCACATATGTACTTAAGTAAAGGTGGTTGATAATTATATCAAATGTGCATATGTGATTGAATTTTTATACTTGTTTATTATATGTAAAATGACTTACAGGCATGTACTCCAATGAAGTATAAATGTGTATTTTTAAATGCACTCATACTATGAAATGAGAAATACATTAGTGTAACCATGTTCACATATAGTGCCTTTATGATAACATGTTAAAGTACTTATTATGATGATTTATGCTCAATGACTCATACTTGTATTGTTATATGCCTATATGAATTCATGTGTTTATACATATACTATTGATTATAAATCTTGTTACATGATCATATACATATGATGTGTTATAATGCAAAGTTCATATGTTAAGGCATGCTTATGATGAGCACTTGAATAATTATGGTACATTATGAGATATTTGATGATAGCATGATGGTAAGTATCATTATCACTTACATGTGAATGAACTATATGCATTTGAATTGATCAAGAGTATAGCTTATTTATGCTCGTACATGTATGTGATTAGAAAGAGAAATCAAAGGGATTTAATTGCCTGCATTGAGTCTAGGATGTGGATAGATAGACATGCCTATAAGGGTACCTTACAGCTACTTTTGAACAGTTTGACTTATTTAGGTCCAGTTGAAATTAAAAGTTACAATGACCCAGTTTGGGTTTAAAAGTTAAAGTTAATTTGAACAACCCCGTTTAGGTCTGCTTTACTGATTTATCATACAGTCTTATCCCTATAAGGGATCACCGTTTAATACCTCCAAGTATCTTATTTGTACCTTCGGGTGCCACCATTATAATCAACAGTTTTGTACCTTTGAGTGCTAACGTATATCCTGTTATCCATCTCTTTAGAATAGGGCAGGCTTAATTACAAAGGTTAAGAAAAGTTTATTGATGAATTTAAAGTTTCATAAAGCATAAAAGTTCTTATTTGACTTCATATTATTTCATGTGTAGAATTCATTTTATTGTAAATAGAATGTGCATCTACAAGAATACCACATAGTAAAAATATGTAAGCAATATTATTAGTATCAAAAATACATGCTAGCTTGTTAAATGATGAACTTGCATTGTATTAATGCTTTTTTACAATATATAATTTATGAAGAAACTTATATTAGGGTAAAGGGTAGTATATTATTATATGAATGCAATAATTGTCAAAATTGCATAAGCATAATCCGTACTAAAGGTTATAAGAGTTATACTATAACATCCTTTTTTTTAAATATTTTTTCTTATGATTATATATATATATGTGTTCACAATGTTTATATGTGCACACCTATTAATGTGTATTTATCATTGTGATCTAATGTATGCAAATCTAAAACCCATGATCTTGGTATGTAAGTATAGTCTGGTTATAATGTATAATTGATGTACTTGATTGATAAGCATCTTTTTATGATTAAATACTAATAAATAAACTAATCATAGGATAAAAAGTTAAATTTAAGGCCAAAGGATGTTGGAGCTTACATTATTATACATGGTGAATGAAGTATCAATGTAATTGTTACCGTTGAATTTTATGATTTTCATAAGTTGATATGAATATTGAATTTTATTCATTTATTGAAATAAATTATTGTTATAATTGAGGCATGATGTGTGCATTGTTGACGATCACTGTGAGTGGTCGTTTATCATGATTTTAGTTTTCTACTAAGCTTTATAGTTTAGCACGGGTATTTCATCCATGTAGGTTGTTGGGATGATATCTGTAGCAGGATGGCCAACACAAGTCAGCGAGAGAGAGTAGTGTAGACTTTTATTTTGGAATCTTCGTATATAATGAAGCATTTTTTTGTGATATTGGAAATATTGTATGTAAATATGTTAATTAGTTGTTATATTTTGTAAAGAAACTGTAATATATATTTTAAAGTCTTAATAGCATAAAACTCTTATGGATTAAGAATGAATATATGTTCTTTATATAGTTGGTATATGTTTATGTTGCATAGTTAAACATGTTTAATGAGTTGTATAAAGTGATATGTATACGTTATAGAATAAGAGTGCTACACTAGCCTTATATCATGTTTCAACTAAATAATAATAAAATTAACACCTAAAAAATAAATTTTAAATCATACATCTATGGAGGAAATCATGCCAAAATAATATTTTGTCATGCATATAGGTTCATACCAATATGGCATTCGATTAAATATCTGAATAAGAATAAATAACATATAAAGGAACATTTATCACACCATGGAACAACATGCACAAAAGTAGAATAAATCTAGAGAGAGAAAGAGAAAATGAGCCTAGAATATTAAATTCATAAGATATTCTGACTCTATATACCTTAAAGTTTGGATCTCTACTCTGATTCTTAGTTTTTTTCTTAAGAAAGAAAATTGAGTTTTATGTGTGTTTTAGTTGGATATAAAAGAAAGTGTTGGTTTTTTGGTCTTAGAGAACGAAGAATTGATTTCTTCCTCTCTAAGCACGTCATGTTCTCCTTTTTCCATGAATGATCCCCTTTTAAAAACCTTAATTTTTTTTTGTTTTATACCTGGGAAGGAGTTGGAACAGCATTCCAGCTCTATCTCTCTAAATACAGAGGGATTACTGCCTCTAAATCTGGGCTAAAAATTCCCAAAATAATCTATCTTTCCATTTTTGAAAAATAACATAGTGGGAAATCTAGAATTGTAACCAAAGATAGGCATCCTTCATAATGGCTAGCCATCCCTCATACGAAAGTTTTGAATTTATAAAAATGCCCTTAATCTAACTAGGGCAGGAAGGAAGTGATCATAGATGATCGTCCCTTATATAACAAACGACCGTTTATCATGGCAAAGGGCCAGATTCAAGGTTTTTAAAGCTTTTATATTAAAACCTCTAAAAACACTTGGGAAATCATAAAATTTTCATAAAAAATATGAAAAATTCATATAGAAGCTTCAACATCCGTGTTCTCCTTCAGAAATATATTGTTTTCTCATCATTGAATAACCTTAATCTAGGCTACCTCAAGTTACGGTGTCCACAATGGAAAGTTATTGAATGAAGTCATGGGCATTTTCTTAATTAGTAACCCCTTATGGTTCTTGACATCATAGTCATTATTTGAAGGTAGTATAGCCCCCGTGGGTTTTCACACTAGCTTTTCATATAACCCTATGCTTTATTTTTTCTTAAAAAATACCCAACCCATTCCAATAGCTTTTTATTTTGTATAACAAACTACTTGTTTCTAGGTTTTCACCCTACCTTTTAGCCTAACTTTTTCTTAAAGAGCTAGCCTTATTCTTAATGGCCTGAAAACAAACTTGGGAAAATTATATATACTCAATTAAGAGCTAGTTTTATGCTATTCTACTATAGATTCTTAACTCGTTTGGAATATTAGTGGGGCGATCTCTTAAAATTGCTTTTGTGATGTTAGAATCTAGAATTAAACCATGGAAAGCATAAATACTGGAAACTCTCTCTAGCAAGGAGTTAGCCTGAAACTTGATGTAAAATTTCTCAATTAATTCTAATAAATGAAGGTATGTTAATGTATGGATTTCAAACATTTTCTAAGACATAAGCTTGCTTAAGGAATTAGATGAGTATAATGTAGCCATGCCTTAGGACCTATTATTATTAAAAGATGTAATTGGGATAATTGCTACATTTATATCATAGTTAGGGTTGGTTTTGTATTTTGGTATATGAAGGAATCCTAGTGGGGGTAACTAATAGTCCAACCGAGATCTCTATCTTACTTATAACTTTAAGTTTCATGTTTAATTATGTTATTTAATTGGATATTACCTATATTAAATTCACATAACGATAACTTAATGGCATGTCGTTTATATAAATCTCAGCCTAAAATTCAACAAGTACACTATGAAAGTTTAATTGAATATTCTCTATCCTAACAAGTCTATAAGCATTTATATATGAAATTAAATATCTATTCTATCTGGATTGTGATAGCTTAAAGGTCTGGTAGTTAGATGGTAAGGACTGAACCTGCAAGTTCTATTTTTGAATAGGTTACGCATGCTTAACTCCTGATTACAGCTACTTCTGTGACACATTAATGTCTTTTAAATTTAGTGTATAACACCTTTTAAACTATGAATCTTGGGGTTTGAAATTCCTTTTGTTCGACACTTGTTATGGGTGTTTTCTGCTTTATGCCTATTTTTTAAAGTGTATTGATTATGACAGCCTATTTGTGTGTGTGCATATATATATATATGAGTATATCTACATACGGGCGATTGATTTGTGTTCATATACACTTAAGTTATTAGCTTGTATCCTTTACGTTAACATATGTGATAGCTTTTATCTTAATATTCTTCCATTTGCCACCTTAAACAATAGCAAGATACTTGATCGAGTTGTATCATGATTTTTATCGGTTACGACATGTTGACATCTCATTTAGGTTTCATTGATGCTAAATAAAGCTTAGATAGCTACCATAACTAAGTTACTTTTAATTATCTATTAAATTATGTATTATAGGCATTGATAATTTCTTTTAAGTTTTTCCTTAATAAGCTTTACCCATAGCATGGGCTTACATTTATGCAAGTAATTTATTTTTTTAAGGCATTTTGAGTTAGGATAACAACGGTTGGCCAACTTATGAGTCTATGATGAGAGCTTATATTATTTCCTTTTGTATTTGTCCAGTATATTGTAAAGATAATTTCATTAATTAATGTTATCTAAATAATAAATTATTTGATAATGTATGTGCCAAGTCTTGTTCCTGCCTCATATACCCTCGTATGGAGTAATAAGGCATGTCAACTTTAGGGGGAAAATTATAGAATTTTCATTTCCTTCTCATAAAAAATACACACGCAAAATTATGCCTCTATAAAAGGAATAAGAAAGGAAAAGCATGAATTAGTATAGTTTAAGGGAAATTAAGGTAAATTAGTGTGTTATTTTAGTTTTTCTTCCATTTTCTTAATTAACCAGCATCAATAATTATAGATGTATATGGTTTTTACCATTAATGGTATTTGTGTACAATTTGTGTATATGAGTTGGAGATAAGACAAGAGCAAAGGAGGAGAAGACATAATAGAAAGATGGGAATATTTGCAAAAGAATTATAAGTTTGAGAAACTTGTAAAAGGTTTAAAGAACCTTATTCATTTATAATATGTGATGCTTTATCTATGTTAAATGTGATACGTGTTGGTTTTTAAATTAGTAAAGTAAGTATCAGAACATGATTGACTTAATCTTACAAGTAAATAATGTGACAAATTGATGTTAATTGTTATAAGAGCAAAAGATGGTATTTTAGTTATAACTCTCTCTCCCTATAACTTTGATTGAGGTTAATTTAATTTCTATGTAATTTAGAGTCATAATAAAGTAAATTTTATAGAGAACCTATGCCCTAATTCTATGTTAAATATATCAAAAATTTATTCAAAGATAAAGTAATAATTCTATCTCAGAATAGGTATTTGGGATAATATATGGTGTTTTGGCTATAAATCCTATTTTATAGGTATAAACCACTCCATTCTTTATTTTTTAGAAATTTAATACATAGTAATACAATTCTAATGAGGGACCAGAATGCAGTTTTGTCTTAAAGATACCTAAAATGAGGCTTGAAGTTAGTGAACCAATTATACCTCTGCATTGGAATAGTTTATAATGATTTGGTTATAACTCATGCTTTATAAGTCTAAATTTATTGAGTCTTTAGAAATCTAATACATAGAGAAACAATTGTTATTCAGGCACCTTGGCCTAAAGGTTGCATTTTCAATGCTAAAGGTATCAATCAATCTGGACTATAGAAGTTGTCTCTGAGTCTGCCATTCTGGATTAAACCTCATGACTATCAAAGCTATGATAGCCATGTAAAAAATTTATGATAGCCATGTGAAATGATTCCATAACTCTTAAATTAACCCACACACTATCAGAAAGTTGTTACAATTGTGAGCCCTCTATTTTCCATAAAAACATGAAGTTTTCTTCACAAATCAACCTCGAACTTAAACCAAACTTTTCCCTTGATACATAATACATTTATGCCATATTTTTAAAGATGTATGATGAATAAATATATATGTAACATGTAATAGTAGATAAAGATATTGATACGAATAAGGTATATGGAAAGTATGCACATGTATATATTTGATATATATATGTTTATATTAATTATGTGTTTATATATGTATATATATGTGTGCGTATATGTGTGTGCATTTGCGCACAATTTGGAAACATACTTATTAAATGTGTTTTTCCATGTACATGTGTTTATAAATTTATAGATGCATTTGGATAACGATATTACATATCCAGTATTAGAAAGAAATCAAATAAAGAATTTTGTTTAAGTAAAAAGGTTAACGATATGTTTTGTCTTGCTTGCTTTAGTCTGCATTATGAATAAGCATTCCTATTGGGATTTTAAAGCTACTTTAGTAATGTTGGTTAGTGTCTTTTGTCAGATACTTTGATATCTTCTTATTTGATATATGATTTAGAGACATTTTCTCTTTTATGATGCCTTTTAAGGTATCTTCAGTTGATGTCGTTTTATGGTATTTTTCAATTCTCATTATCCAAATCTAAAATTTAAAAAAAAACATATTACTATAAAAGTATATGGCCTGCCAGAGTCTTGGATGTGGGTAATAAGAATACCTATAAGGGTTCTGCAACTACTTTTATGACACTATGGTGTTTTCTATTAACTAGACTTATCTCTCTTTTATTGACTTTTAAACATACTTTTTGATTGGTGTTTTTGCATCTTTTATGTTTGATGTTGATTGGAGGCTTATGCCCTTTTTATTAATACCTTTAAGGTATCTTTTATTGATACTATATATGGGTATCTTTTATGCTCGTTATCCAGGCCTGTAGAAAATAGTAGGCAAATTGTATTTGGTCTATTTCCATTTTGTTATATTTTGGCTTGTTAACTCTATCTTCTGATTTGATAATTGGCTATAATGTTTTAAATGAATTTTAGCTTTGTGCATATCCTTTTTTTTATCTCTAATAAGTATAAATGAACTATACAAATAGGTGAACTTGACATGTGATTTAATGCAAGATATGTTATATGATTTTCGCATTTGATACTTAAAGGTATCATTAGCTATAATGACTATAAATAAATTGATGATGTGAAATTATAGAATTATGGTTCTAAATTTTAACATAACGTTTTTTTATATAATGAAAGCTATACATGTTAATATTGTAAAGTACTAAGTTATATGAATAAATAATGAAACTAATGCATGTTGTTTTACTTAGTATAGCAACAATTATGTAAAATATATGCTCAAGATTAAGAAAAGTGAAATAAAGGTAACTTATAATAGGATCCGATAAGTAATGAATTTAGATAAAAAAAAAAGGCTAATGATTTGCCTACTTGTAATAATTTGTAATATATGAACATGACTCAAACATAGTAAAGTAAGTAAAAGTATTAAGCTTTAATGAACTTAAAAAAAGTATTAAGCTTTAATGAACTTAACCAAGAATAAATGAGAATATAATAAATAAATAAATAAATAAATAAATAAATAAATAAGGACAAATGTTATACAATAAAGGCATTAAAAAGGGTTAAGGAACAGGTGAAGCAATTAAGATTGGCATTTGGATAAGAAGTTTAAAAGTTTAAGATAAATTGAAAATAGAATTCTATCCAAAAGTTAGTAAACTTGTGATATGTTACTAAAGGTTATTTCTAATAGTCAGTATGATAAGGAATTAAATAGGTAGAATTATATGGTTCTGATTTCCATTTTAAGGATATGTAGGAAGCTTGGGATATTATGTCTCAAGTTCGAACCAAAATATATTTTATGCCTTTTTCTTTAATAACCTAAAGTTTTAATTTACTTCTATTAAGATAATTTTTTATTTACTTATTAATTTATCTATCTATATTAAGAAGTATACCATTGAGTATAAAATTAGCTTGTAGGTTTCCTTTCTGCAATGCAAATATGGGATAAAAGACTAGCTTGAAGTGAAGGTCAATTACAGTTGATAAAGATAAATCGTAAAGTGTAGGCAATAGATGTACCTTTTTATTTTGTGGCATACAAGTTGTAGAATTTACATTAAGTTATAATTATAAATATGTAGTCAAGCATATAAGTTTTGTTCAAATTATTAATATTGCTTAAGTTATACGTATTACATAATCCTAAGTTTAGTTTATAAAAGTATGTATGTCTTAGCTTGTAAAAAAAAGTGAATATAGTAGAGCAACATGTGAATTTTGGACTTTAAAGTTAAGATTTGATAACATATAATCCATAGATGAGCTTATATATAATTAGTTATAAGTTTTTTGTTGCACTCTTATTCCCTCCTAGGGAATATAAAGATATTACTCAATCTAACTCAATTCAACTCATATATAAAATTATACATCATTAACAACTCATATGTCAAGCTAATTCATTCAAAATTCCACACACATGATTGTAATTTAAGTAATTCGCATGCCTTGGAAAAATGACCAAACATATTTTTCTTTAACTTTTTTCATTATCCTTGCCTTTGTTTTTACTTTTTTCTTCTACTAGAACACATTTTAAACATAAAATTAGCCCTTTACCCATCACCCGACACAATCCCTTTAACTTTAGAGCATAGTAAAGATGAAAGAAAAGCTAAAGCCTTAAATAACTTACCTTAACTTTGCTTGTATTCTACTAACTCTTCCTTTTTATTCTTAACCTCCTTATAGATTCAAGTGTGTGTGTGTGTGTGTTTGTAAGGAAAAGAGATGAAAATTTTGAATTTTGTTCCCATTTTTAGTCAACTTATTAATTCTTCCTTTTGCATTTTTTTCAAAATTCTAGAAATATCACATGTCAACCTTTTATTTTTATGACTTTTAACTTTATACACTTATAATTTCATCGTCAAACTTTCTTTAATCCTATGTTTTAATGTGACCTAACTTCATTTACATATTAAATTAATTATAAATTTATCCCTTAACTTTTAGACTATTCTCATCTATGTCCCATAACCTTTCTTTAACTTACTTAACCTTTAATATTCACTTTCTAATTCATCCTAAATATGCCCTAATGCTATTAAATAACGCTTTACAAAGGAGAATCAAATTGAAAGAAATCAAAAGTTAAAAAATGACCAAATAAAAAAATAAAAGTTGAGGGACCCAATGGTAAATTTTGCTATCATTTTTGTAATGGAAGATTAAGAGTTAATTTAATTAAAATTTAATTTATTAAGCTAAATTGGCAAGCTAATAGGATGTATTAAAAGTAGTAAGAGATATTTTGGATAAACTTTTAGTATCAATTTATGAAAGAGTATTAGTGATGTAGGAGAGGTTAGAAATTTAATTTATTCATCTATTTCTTTATAAGCACTTAATTAAGAGAAAAAGGAAAAAAGCAAGAAAGAGAGAAATAAGCTTAAGTAACCTATGGCTAAGCACTCAAGACTTGAATGTAAACTAAGTGTGATGATAATGAAGACTTCATTATAAGGATTATCTTAAAAATTGAAAAGATAAAAATATAACGAAAGTCAAATAAATGCTACTAGAAAGGTGAGTAGAGAATGATATCTTTACTTTGATTTTTTATTTAGCTTTTGATAGAATTTATTAGATTTTCTTTTAAAAGAAGAAATACATGTTATATCTAGTGGAAGGAAGGGGAGTGAGTTAGGGAAACTAGACTTCGGTATCTTGAAGAATCTTTTATCTAAAAATGAAAATGGAGGAGAAAAGAATTGTAACGCTTAAAGAAATTGACTTTGGAAAAACAAGGCCACTTGTAAGGTTTATGAACCTTTTAATGCAAGTATCTCTTTTTTAATATAAATTCTTAAGTATGCATGTATTGTTAATTGTTGCTAAAGTTGTGAAATGGCTTACAATTGCTAGTATTTTAAGTAAAGGTGCCAATCGATATATGTATCATAACTAAGCATATGCTTATATAAAGACTTGAATATGACTTGTAATCTTTATCATACTTCATCAAGCCATGTTTAATAACCATAAAGATATATTGAATAAGTTCAGTTAAAGTATTGATATTAAGTTGATACTATGGTCAAAAATGAACTTGTACTTATTTAAACACCTATAATGGATTTGTGTTTGTTAAGCATTTAACATGAGCTAAGATTAAAGAGGTGTAACTTAAACTTGGTTATGTCAAGAAATTTTAACTGTTGTGGTGATTAGGGAGATGGAAGAGTCATATACCCTATTGATTTGAAAATGGATCATATATTAACAAGTCTTATGCCTAATAAATGCTAGCATAATCATGGTTATTGGATAGATAGGCATGCCTATAGGATTTTTGTTTTGCAATTGCCTTTGTTTTGGTAATGGTTATGGCACCCTTTGGTTTGGCACCTTAAGATTCCATTATGATTGTAACTCCCATTTGACACCTAGGGTACTATTCGATTTGGTACTAAACTTTTAGTACTTCTTACTTAAAGATAGAGATATCATCTTTTGTTTACTTCATATCCAACACTTATGATTTGTGCTAAGGCTAGGTTAAGCTACCATTAAAGAATGTGCTTCTAAATTATACATTCTGCTATAATAAGAACCCTATGCTTAAAATGTAAACATGTGTGGTTGTGTTAAAGTCTAATTGTTAAAATGTTAGTTGAAATACTTAAGAAGACTTGAAAGGTAAGATTGAGGACTACGGTGATTCATTTCCATTTTTAACATCTCTTAACATAAACATGGAAAATTAATATGGCTTGTTTCTAATGGCATAATTGTTTAAACTCAAATTAGTAAGTATAATACTTATGCTAGATCTAATGAAATCATCGTTAGTGATAGTTTGTAATTGGTATACCTATATGAAGACAAGAACAAATGTGCCACATCTAAAAATTAAAGATTGAAAAAGTGTTTATAAACACTTCTTGTACACTTTCAAATTAACAAGGTTGATTGCACTTTTTGGAGGAAAATTAAAATTTCACTATAAATTAATTTATAATTTATAAGTCAAAGATTGGCACTTGGGCACTTTGGTCTTAGGTCAAAGGAATTAACTAAGTCTGAATTTTTAATTAATTAACTATTTTTTATTTATTTATTTTAATTAATTATTAGTTGATAGTTGCAAGTAATTATTCGACTATCATTAATTTTCAAATTAAGTGCCCTATCATGTAAGGATATGTTAGTTAACATTTTTGAAGAAATTACTTTTCTTCCAAGAATTTTTTTTATTTTTTCTAATAAAAACTTCAACTATTCTTAGGAGAAATTATGGATTTTTGTTGTCATGACTTTTGGGTTTAGCTTTGAAAAATCCTAAAGGAATTCTACTATAGAAACCCAACAACAGTAATAGTGGGGGCATAAATTTATTTAAGGATACTTATTACACTATCCAAGGCTGTCCTTAATTTCTATTTTTTAAAATTTTTTTTCTAACAATAATTTCAATTGAAGATTAATGGTCTTACTTTGATTATGCTTATATCATTGAATGAATGTATTTGAAATCTTGTGTTGAGTTTAATTCAAATTGTTTGATGTTGAATTCAACTTGGAACAAGTTTAAAATGAGTTTTATAGATATATTTAAGTGTAAAAGAAGATCTCTAGCTTGGAGAGTTAGATTAACAAAAGCTAACAATGGCATTGAACTATTTTATACTATATACATGATTTTGACTTTATGTACTTAACATCTAATAATGATTTGTATCACATTGTTTTATGACGAAATAGAAGGTTTGACATGTTGAATATGAGTGCTAAATAAGGTTGATATATGTATTTGGAGGTATAAGATGTTTGTTTGGTTAAAAAGCAAAGTTGGCAAGGTTTAGCTTTTGTTCTTGAATATCATTCTGGAATTCTAGGCCTTCATGGTTGTGAGTCAAAGGGGGGTCATAGTCGTGATCTTCTAAGTGCTTATGGCCATAAGCCCTCAATTACTCAAAATTTGCCAGTTTTAACTCCTATTTTAATACTTTTTTGATATCCTTCTTTTGTAATCAAATTGATCTACTAAAATTGGAAAGCAAACAACTTTAAGGCATCATATTTTCATGGTCAAACTAACATGTTTGATAAGTTTAAGTTATGCATGACCAAAATTTGGACAATGAAATTGAATGCATTATTTTATGAATTTGATAATTTTGATTTATATGGATTTAGGATGACATCTTTGAGATGCCATTTACATTATGATGTACATCACTAAGCATATATACTTAGCATGTGGTTTTGCTATTTTCCACATAGGTATATAAGTAAAGTAGCCATTATTAAGGAACACTCACATTTGAAGTACTAGAGTCACAAAGAGGACCTTTTGCAGGTTGGCTTTTAATTTTTGTGTATTTATTAAAGTATGAAGATCCATTTTAATTTAAATGTAAATAATGATTTTGTAAAACCATGTAATTATTTTTGAGGTTATATGAAAATAATTATAGAAACATAAAAGCATGATATGGTGGACATTACGTATGTGATGGCATAGTGAGATGATAATTTAGTTAGTTCCTATAATCTCTAAACCAAAAAGAGATGAGGGGTGTTACATATGTCCTATCTAACCATACCAATAATAGAAATTAGGGAGGCATTCATGTGAAAGTAGGACCAAACTAGTCTCCTTTTATTATTTATGTTGGATTTAAATGGGTAAATGTATCATATACAAAATAGAAAAATTAAAAATTTAAATCTTTAATCTAAAACTATTGATATGAAATATACAAATCCTAACGAAGGGAATTCTAAAACCATTTTTGAGATTTGTTGAACAGTTGATTACATCTCATCGAGTTGTCACAAACCACAATGTCCATTGGTAAACACCTCCAATGCATAATTCACACCAACAAAAAAAAGGCAAAAAAATCAATATTTTGGTTATAGAGTGAGATGTGTGCTAAACCCTGTCAAGCATCTTATTTATTCCTAAAAATCCATTTTTAGGGCTCAAGATCAGATCAAGGCTCTTTTAACTCATAAAAACTAATCGCTTCGTAATGGGGAAGGATCCAACTTAATATGCAATGCCCCAGACCTCGAAAAGGCATGGGATAGCATCTCAAGGAATATTTATCCATTTACTAAATATTAACTTACAAGGCATCTACTGAGCATCACAATGCATGTATTATGGAGTCACCACCCAATAGAATATTGGGAAAGTGATTTCTTGCCTTATAAAGCCAAAACCAAAGATAGTTCAGACTTCACCCCTATTCATAACTTGGTTAAAAAGTATTAAAACAAAAAGTTTACACAACTATTCCTAGGTCATCTCAAACATTAAGAAGTTAAACGACGCATTGCAAGTACCTTGAAAACATTATATATTAATGAATCATACATAAATTGGGCAATTAATTTAATGGACATATTGGTCCAAAAGTCAATTATTTATATAAGAAAATTGTTCTTGATCTTATTTCTAATTTATCATTCAAAGGAAATATTTAATAAAAAATAAGACAATAAGATAAAGAGATAATCATTCATAAATCAGGATTTTATTTGAATTATAAACAATGGTTCCCTCATGCACACTAATGAAAATCATTTATGTGATTTTCGGAGTCAAATAGGAAATTGGTCTGTTTTATTAATAAAACACATTTATTGAATAAAATATTTAATATGAACTTTCCTAATTTTCGCACCAAAATCACTTTTTTACTAATTATTACAACCCATATAATACTAAAAGGCCAAATACAAAAAACTTAAATAAATTTAACTAAATTAACCAATCCGAGTTCAACTAGATTCCCTTATTTGTTCCAACTCCTTTGAATAATTCAAACATTTATACAAAAAAACATAATTGAAGTAAATGGATTAATTAAATAAGAATAATAATAAAATTAATATATTCTAAATATATTACTATAAATTAAATAAATATATATTAACATATTTAGTAATCATAAAAAAATTAAGGAAACCCATAAAACAAATAGAAGAAATGAGAAAAGGGATGGTAGAAATTGGCAAAGGAGTGAGTCACAGACTCTCTTAGGGTGGAAAATCAGTCACGGCCTAAGAAGAACAAGTCATGGCCTTGAGTGGAATGAGTCACGTTCCCTTAGGCAAATCACTGGCCATTTTAAAGCGAGTCACTGAAATTCAAGAGCGAGTCACGAACCAAAACCGTGGCTCACTCATGACTTAAGATCATTAGTCACTTATGGACTGTCCAGTAGCTACTGGAATAATGTTATGACCAAAGCTCAATGCTTTAAACTTATTTCTTAGGCTGAAAACACATAAAAAACACTTTTACACCCTTTAGGATTAGATTATACACCTAAAATAAGGTCTAAAAACACAAAACAACATCATTTACACCAAATCTTCTAGTGAGAGAATCATGCTCTTAGAGATAAAAAAAAGCTACCAAAATGCATAAAACTCAATTCAACTTATAAGACAATAATATATTTATGCATAAATCACAAAAACACATATAGACATGCAAATAAACATCATTTATACAAGGAGAATCAGATATATAAAGTTCCATAGAGAGTAAAAATAAAAAAAAAATAGCATGGCTATGGTAGGAGAATTCAAAATGGATTTTTTCGAGAATTAAAGTGTTAGGTTTACACCAAAGCTAAAGGTTTGCCTCTTATATTACCTTCAGTGTTGTTATTTTCCAAAACCAATGAGAGTGCCATTTTAGTTATCCTTCTTGCTTCTTATGTTCTTTTTTTAAAACCAGACTTCCTAAAAACAAGTTATTTTCTTACTTTTTTTCTTCTCTTCTTTTTATAGAGTTTGTTACTTGTTATCATCTCAAAAACATTCCATCCCTTAAATGTCTTGGATTAGCATAAAAAAATAGAAGATTTTTATTTTGAAATGACACATTGTTTTGCAAGAGAAAAACTATGATGTTGGATGAAAAAACCCAGTCACAGTCTTGACTAGTAAGTCACGGTTACTAACTCATAGTCTTAACTTAATAAGCCCACTCAGAAAAATCCAAAGTCCCTCTTTTAGATAGAAAAAGAGTGAGTCACGAACTAAAGGCCATGACTCGCTGATGAGTAGTGGTCTTAGGTCAACCTAACGACCTAAATTAGGGTTTGAAAGAAGTAAGTGAGTCACCTTTTCAGGTCGTGACCCATTATTGAGTCACGATCTTGACTCATGAGTTAAGGCCATAACTCATTTCTGAGTTAACCAACAGCCTTTAATCATGCTCAACTCACTTATTCCCTAAAAAGAAATCAATATATGCTTTTAAAAGATCATCTCTCCCCCTTAAAGCCTAGTAAAATATTTTCTAAAAAAAACAATGTAGGAGAAGATAGAGCATTGTTGCTTCCTGATTGTTTCTAAAATAGCATTATCCTTATTAGGTAACCTTGATAAAGGCTGACTCAAGTCCAATGTCTACAATTGCCCTTAAGTTTGGGATAGCTAGCACACTAGTGTCTAGGTTTGCCAAAGTTCAAAGCAAAGTGATAAAAGATGCATACCTGAGGCAGCAAATATCAGAATACAAACACGTACCATTCAAGATAGTGAATTTTTGGTTGAGTGGTTACCACTATCTTATCAATTTTTTAACTCTTGCTTGAGTAATGATCATCAGTTTATTGACATTTTAACCTTTCATTCGGTGTTTATCGTCAACTTGTTAACATTTTAACCTCGGATCAAATGAGTAATTATAGTTAGCTTATCAATGTTTTAACTCTTGATCAAATTAGGGTGATTATCTTTAGCTTGTCAACATTTTAACCTTAGTCAGGCCATCTAATCAGTGCTAGCTCATCAGCATATGAGATCAGAAAAAATGGGGAATTATATGTCATATAGGGGATCTTTTCCTTTTTATAGTCACATCACCTCTTGAGTGAGTATTAGTGCCTGCAAAAATGTTTAATGTCAGAACCCTGATGTAATAAAGCAAAATATTTACCTTTTATTGGTTTGCATAATTGTCTCCATGTATGTTTAATTCTAAAGAAAGGGGGTTATCCTTTGTAGGGCATGTTTAAGCATACTCTCGACACTTGTACAACCTAAGTGCAGGAGAATTTCATTTTGATCTGATTGCATATCATTTACGATGCCTAAGACATTGTTGATTTGATATTTCTGAAATGTGGCTACGTGATAATATGTCTCCTACTCAAACGAGACATGATAAATTAAATCACAATATATTGTTTAAACTCTTTCCTTCTTTCTTTATTTTCTCTTTCTTCTTTTTCTTTTAATACGTATCTTATTATTATTAATTGATTTTCACCTTTAAATTTTTATTAAATTTATTACAATCATGTGAACAATCATCTTTTCTTTTTTTTATTCATTACCTATTGATTGCCATGCTAATAGTTATGAAGAAATCAACACATGCATATTTGAGTAAAAATCACAATGAAAAAATATAATCCATACATCATTCGAGAAAAATAAAATAAAAGTGAAGAAGTGTAAAACATAAATGTAAATAAATTTAAAAATAAACAACAATCTATATATCAATTAATATAAAAATAAATAAATGTCTCCCTGAAGGTCATCGAAGATGCCTCGATGCGAAAGGACCTAGTGGCAACTTGGAGATTGTGAAGGCCTTTCTTGAGATGGATCTGCAAGTGATGGTGATTGTTGGGGCACATCAAATTCAAATCCCATCCTTTGAGATAAGGGAACCAAAATCTGGCCTATAAGCCTAGCTAAATGATTCATGCTCTCACGAACCTATCTCATGGCCATCTTCTATCGGCATACTATCACCTCTACCTAGACTAGACATACAACATGATGCTCACTGCTCTCTCTTAAAGTATTCCTGAGTTCAAAAACCTCTCTTCTAACCCTTCATGCAATCTATCCTATAGTAGCCACTGATGTACCCAATACATAAGAATTCCTACTAGAGATACGGCTAGATGTAATGATCGCCTCTTGAACTCTATATACAAGATACCTCAGACTCTCAAAGGTGGTATCTAAGCAAGCCAACTTGCTTTCAAAATCCACAGGAATACTAGAAGCTATAGCTAGTGGCATCATACTATGGGAAGTAGAAGCTCCAGGATCCCAATATGTATGAAACCTGCAAGCTTTATGCAGCCTACTAGAACTCCTAGATGGTGTAATATGGTGCCTATAGAATGATTGGGACTGGCCCTTATACTAGAATTTTGGGTGTCTGAAGGGGCTTAATGAATAAAAGAATGATCACTATGTACAGGACCTTCAATATGCTCGTATGCCTAATAAAGAGAAGGATGGGCACTATGTATAGAATACTCGGACCGCTTATCATCCATAGGCATGACATGTTGACACCTATGAATCTCAAACTTTCGCTCTACCTCTTCTACTGATAGTAACCTATAGACCCTTAGATGCGCATGTATAATCATATATATGTCTATCATAATCTCAAAGCTCATAACCACATCCCCCTTAGCCTATAGTCCTATCTCAGACTCAATAACTCCAAATGACAGTAATAACCGAGTGACTATACCCCCAATAACCATTGCAGTACCTGGAGCTTGAGCTATCCTAGCAATATTCTGTAGAATATCATATCTAATATTGAAATACTAACCTATAACCATACCCTATATGCTTTAAATATCTACAACATTCAAATACCCTAAGCTCCCTAATCGCCCCATATAAGAACATGATAGCACTCTCTGCAAATATCTCAATATTTGTGAAATAAACATGATCACCTTCGCAGTTGCAGGATCATAAGGAATGTCTGGCCTAGCAATAATAGCCCACTACTCATCTTTAGCTATTCTTCTAGTGATTGCTACATCATCAGCCCTGGGCAAACTGAAAACCTCAGATACCTATGCTCGAGGCATACTGAAAGGCTTTCCAAAAACTCAAAACGTAATAACTCCAGCCTTGGTGTTAGGGCGTTGATATCCCCTATAGTAAAATGTAGCCAAAAATTGACGAACTACCTCCAAATACGTAGCAAAGACAGGACAATAAAAATCCAGCCAACCAACTCACATAAGTAGATATTGTACATCCTGTCATATGCCAATAGTCTGTAGGAAGTGCTAGCTCATGGCTCGGCTAGCCTGAATGTACACACTATGTAAAGCTCTATATCTAGTAGCTTTCTCAGGTATCATCCACTCAGGCACTTGAATGTTTGGTTGTGGTTGAGCCTATCTGCATTGAGGCATCTGCATAAATAAAAAGTTAATTATTTTGTTCGACCAAACAAACAGGGCCAATAATCATTAACTAATGATTCTGAACTAAAATTTTCCAAAGTGAAATGTAACAATAATATATATTTCAATTTTCTTGATTAATATTTACTAAAAAAATAAAGAAATATCTTATTGAGCTGTTGGACTGATAAAACACAAATTCTAATAAATTTTGTTTAAAACAATGGGCTTACCACGTATGAATAATATTTTATATTATTTGAGCAACTTGCTTAGTAAGTTATCAGTGGATTAATTACGCAATTATATTAAGGTTGCACATGAAATTATCTACGTTAATTAATTAACTTGGTTAATTTAATCAATTAATTAAATTTTTTTATTTTAAAAGAAATTAGTAGCATAACGAATAGGTAGTATAAATTACAATGTGTAAAAATAGGACTGTAATCAATCATAAAATATAATTAAATCACAATTATAAGTACATATACCAATTTATATAGTAGAATGCATAGTTAAATCATTTTGTATAATTAAACTTATAATTAACAAACTCTAACCAAGTTACATATTTATTTTTTCCTTATTCCTTTTTATTTTGTGAAATTGTATGAATCACTTCATTTCATAAAAAAATATTTAATTATGTATATGCAACATTGAATTATGCATACACATAACCATAAGTTCATTAAAATCTAAATATACACAATTAAACCTTAAAGATTAAAAAACTTAACTAGTTAAATTAATATTTTTTCTTTATTCATTTTTTTTTATTATTATTATCCTTCTTTTTAGTTTATTTCTTCCTACTGTCTATAGTATTTTATTATTATACATTTTTTATTATTATTTTTTCTGTGGGCTTATTTTTCTATATTTTTTATTTCTTTTATTTCTTTTTCTTTTCCTTCTCTATTCTTTTTCATTTTCTCCATTTTCCACCCAATAGCACCTTTACGATTTTCCTTTCCATCTACTATTATTTTTCTAATTCTTTCACATGTTAACTAAACACCAAAGAATTAATAATGTTTGACTAAAATCATGAACTAAAAAAATTAGCTATATATAAAATGACACCCATAGTAAAAATCAAACAAAATATTAATAAACACAAATCTACAAATATTATACCCATTTCATGCTATTAATTAAAAAAAGAGGAAGGAAGCAACCATGAAACCTTAAATCGTAAAAAAAAACCTTAAAAATTTATAATATACTAACCTTCATCCTTTAATGGCGGATTCGATTTTAGGAGAAAAACTCGATAAAAGTGACACTAAAAGATGTGCAATCGAACAATGAGTTCACAAACCCAAAAATCATGAAAAATAGAGGGAAAATGAGGAAGAAATGGCAAAAAATAGTAGGGAAACTGTGAATCATGAGACACAGAAGAAAGAGAAAAAAAAGAAGAAAAAAGAGGAAGAAGACGACTCTTTAAAAAGGAATTTTTAGTGAGTCGTAGTGTAAGGATCCAACATTAACCCTATAAGGATTTATGATAATTATTATGATACTAAGGTATAATTAAGTTTAATTAAATGAAATATCATAAGTTAAGATATTGATAAATATTATTTTAAGTGATTGTGGGTAAAATAATTATTTTACCATGTGTATAATAGGAACAAAAATATAATTAGGAGGTTAATTGAGATATAAGTGTGATTTTATGAATTAATTATAATAAAAGAAAAGAATGTTGGGGTGTTATTAAAGGAAAGAAAGTTAGAATGGGTTATAATTGAAAGAAAGAAAATAGGTTGTGGGTCATTATGTAATATAATCATATATGTGCTCAATTTTAAAAAGAGGAAAGTTAAATGAGGGGTTAATTATTGAAAAAAAAATATATTAGTAGGGATGATTTCTTTAATGTTAGAATCGAGACGGAATATATTGTGACATGCAATAAATTGAAGGATCAAAAAGGAAACTTTTCCTTTATTATTTATATATTTAGTGTTTAAATGATGGAGAGAGAAATCAAAAACTTTAATGGGAATTGGGTCTTGGAAGATACTCTCTAGGAAATTTCCATATTTTTTCTTCTCTCTTCTCTCTCAAAAGATTCATATCCTCTCTCTTAAATTCTAAAGGAAAATTCCATTGCATATGGTGGAAAAAAGGGTCTTTGAAGTGAATTGGTGAAGGTAATAGGTTCAAGACTCTATCTAATCTCTTCTTCTTATTATTTCTTCTTGTTGTGTTGGAAATTGATGTATGTATGGAATATGAATTGTAGAGGAGGAAGTTAAGTAAAATAAGGGCAAAGAGGTAACAAGGGATTGAAGAGAGTTGTGGTTCGACCAAGGTATGGGAATTGATGTGTTTTTCATGCATGAAGGTTTATAGTATATTTTAAGGTAGCCAAAAACTAGAACTTATAGGAAAAAGATGAATTATTACAAAATTTAATCAATATAAGATAAATTAAATTCCACTCTTAAGATAGGTCATAGTTAAGGCAATGCGTGTAAGGAATCTTTAAACCAATTTTAGTATTTTTAACATATCTTGAGTTATAAAACTCTAATTTGGATAATTCTAATTGTAAATTACACTTAAGGCATGTATCTAAAACTTTGTAATATAAATATATGGTTATTTGAAGTTTGAACTCATTGAAGTTTATTTGAAGTTTGACCTCTTTTATTTGAAGTTTGAAATGAACTGTTGTCTTGTTGTAGTGGGTAGGTTGAAGTATTTTGAATATAGTTCTTGGTAGAAAAGTTTAATTCCTATGAGGTAAAATCCTAGACAATCTAAAAATATAGAAGTACAATATTTTTGAAGGAATGTTGTTTTAATTCTTTACCCATGTTTTTTTAAAAATTTTCTAAGTGGTGTTTAAAACTTGTTTTGGTATTGTGAACTACTACCTAGTGTCAATGAACAGGTTATAGTAATTTGGTAATAACTCATATTTAAGAGGTCAAAATTCTACAAGAAATAATTCTAGATAAACTAGACTTCCATATTTACATTTTCTATGATGAACACATAGTCTGATTCTAATTCTAAAAATGACAACTTTTGGCTTGAAATCGGATCTGTATGCAACCTTGTCCTTAGGAATAGTTTTCATTTTTTATCAATATTTTAAAATTTAGAAATGATATTAAGGTAATTTTTAATGTTCCTAAAACTAGAAGCATAGTGGATCAAGTTTTTAGAAGACAATTGGGCCAAAAATGTCTTTTGATAGGTCAAAAATAGCTTTATAAATGAACTTGGAAATCTATTTCTATGTAACATGTATCTCGTGAATAGTATTTTTGGTAATAATCATGATCCTTTCCTATGTAACTTATAATTGATTTTCAAACCTCAAATTGTTACTAAAGCATATCCAAACCTCCTTAAATACTTTCAGAGAGTCCTAAACATAAAACTATAGATAATTTATGGCGTTAATTACATAAGTAGCATATTGATATGTATATCTATATGTTTTATAATTAACTTTATGATTTTCTACAATGTCAATATTCGCATAAATATAGATATCATATAAATATATGAGATTGTATATTTATACATTTAAGGTATGTATCAATATGAATATTTGAATGACTTCGTTAGTTGTATTACCTTGATTATATGTACTTAGCATGATAATATAATATGAATATGTGATAGTATGTTTTAAGCATAAAATGCATAAAATACATATAGCAAATAGTATAAAGTATGCATTTATGAATTTATTTGTACAAGGGAGATAGTGAAGTGTATATGCAATATATGAGATTGGATGTACACATAAATATATGATGCATGAGTAGTTATTATTGTAGTGTGAACAAATATGAACATGTGATGATGTAATTATGTACAAAGTTATGGGAGATGGATATAGAGAATCATAAAGGTATGTTCTAATGTGATGATAACATGCATAAATGATGTTCATTGCACTAATAGTTTATATGATTACATCTCATTAATACAATATCATAGTACTTAAGCAAGCATGAATAATATAAGCATATTCAAATGTGTTTATAAGCATATAATATACATGGAAGAAACATGAAAATATAGATTTGTTGGCATGTATATATTTTAAATAGAGAAATTCAAATAACATGATGATAAATGATGTTATTATATGTTCATGGTGAGATACATGCCTTGATCTCCTTGTAAGTAAAGAATAGCAATACTCAAAAGTGGAAATGATCGCATGTTTTTACCTTACAGAGTTTCAATCGAGTATATATATATATATGCCCATACATATACATACACACACACACACACACACACACATATATATATATATATGAATAAAGTTAAGAAAAAAAGCAAAGTGAGTTTTTGTAAAGAGATTTAATTGCCTACATTAAGTCTAGGATGTGGATAGATAGACATACCTATAAGGGCACCTCACAGCTACAAATTTTCAACCCTATTTGGGTCACTAAATAGACATGATCCCGTTTGGATTATTTTCAATCTCGTTTAGGTTGTACTTGACCCCATTTGGACAACTAAATAGATATGGTCCCGTTTGGATCATTAATAACCATGTTTGGGTTGTATCCAACCCCGTTTGGGTCTATTTAACTGGTAAAACCATTTTATGCCTTTGGGTTATAATCCACCTATTTAGAATATTACAGGCTTTATGCAAAGGTTGAGAAAGCCTTGATACTAAATTTAAAGATTCTTGAAGCATAATATTTTTTAATCTGATCTCATAATACTTTAGATGAAAATTCCTTTTATTACATTGTAGCATGTATTTATAACTAGATTACATCATAGTATTACAATTATATTCTAGACTTATAAACGATGAACTTGCATAATATTAATGCTTTATCAATATCACTGGTTTATACAAGTTCTTGGTAATCAGATGCTTTATATTTGAATATGCATTACTAGTATATGTCAAAGTGTAATGTTATGTGTGGCTTCTAGCATGTGAACACAATACCTATGTGACTCTTTGTATATAAGAATAATCATACGTTTGATGGGAATATAGAGTTGACAAATAAGTTTAAAGTTGTAATTGACATAGTTTTTAAAAAGAGAGATGTAAAGGTTATCTTGATACTTATTGAGATGAAAATATAAGATTGATAATAGGTACAAATGCTAAGGAACAAAGAAGTTTAATTTGAGATGTAAATATTATAGGTATATGAATAATTAGTGATATAGGAAAAGTAATTATGTTAACTAATTGGATTGTTAATAATTGGTCAAGTAGTAAATATGAGTTTAAAGGTTTTGGATCTACATCTTGACTTGAATGATTGTAACCTTTTTAATATAAATGAATGAATTGTGAGCTTAAAAGATAAATATGTTCATACGATTGAATGTTTTGTATATAAGGCATCAATGTCGAATTTAATTACTATCATTAAATCATTTGGTTATCATATGTAGATTCTTATTTTATTTCTTGAATTTGTATCTCTTCTATTTAATCATAAGGTATACTTGTAGTTTATGGTGTATGCTTGTTGGCGACAACTGTGAGTGGTCGTTTGTCATATTTTGTGTTCCCCACTAAGCTTTATAGCTTAGCATTGGTTCTTTATTTGTGTAGGTTGCAAGGATAGGAATTTTTCATAGGACTGATATCTACAGCAGGTTGGCCAACATAAGTCTTAGAAGATTGAAAGTATATAGTCTTCATTTTGTTCCCCTTTTTGGTTATGGAGATTTTAATTGTGTTGGAACTTTTATATAAGTATAGATGTTTTGCATATGAAAACATTATAATGTGTTAAAGGACTCTTACATAATTAAAGTATTACTCTTAAGTTCATATGATATGGTTTGAATTTCTTTTATAAGTTATATATTAATTAATGTTCTCGGCTTGATAACATAATCAAGCATGTTTAAGGAATTGAGATTAGTGCAATAGCTAGGTTTCTTAAGATAGAGGCATTATGCATAGCCTTGGAATGTGACTCACATGCAAAATGACATAGCACAACTTAAAAAAAAAAAAGAACAAGTCCCGACCCTAGGGCATGACTCATTGAATGAGTCTGCGCTTTGGCCTATAACTCACTGAAAGACACTCAACTATCCCACTGACAACCATAAAGACCATAAATACTCATTATTACCCATTAATACATATTAAATTCTACTTATTAACACTAATTTAATTTAAACTTACTTAAATTTTAAATTAAATATCAAACTATTTATTCATTTATCATTAACACTAATTAATTAATCTTATATTTGTATTTTAGTGTTATATATTACACTCCCTGAATAAAACCCTCAAGTCCTTATGGCATTGTTGCGAACTTTTCCGTGTAAAATCCAAAAATTCAACAAAATTAGCTTTAAAGATGCATGCTTTATGAAGAAATGCATCATCCAGGTGGCATAAGAATGACTCTAGGTCCAAGGGAGTGAGTCAAATGAGTCAAGGAAGTGACTCACTCTTGGCTTATAAATACCACCAAATTCCTTCACTTTGCAATTTGAGTTCTTCACGTGGTCTCTTGTTCCAAGTAAGTGTTTCTATTCCCTAACTTTTTATTATTCCTATTATTTTATTATGATGTTATTTAATTTTGTTTTATTATTTTATTTAATATTTATGCATTGTCCTTACCTATTATTTACCATTACTTATCCGTATATCACTAATATACCAACTTTTTTTTAATTATCCTTTATAAATTTATATATTATTTTATAGATTTATTATTTTAAATGACTCGGCTTTCTTCACCAAAGTGCACAGGCTATTTGATGCCCTCAAGACCTAAGAAAACTCAATTTATGCCCCATACACTAGTCTAAAATGTTTTTGAAGAATCCGACTTAATGCTAATCTCTTCCTGGTAGTTTTCAAATGCTGGGACCTCCGGTTTCATGTTTTCAGGTTTACCTATCAGGAGTTATGTCCTTTAACCAAAGAATTCGCTAAAATCATCGGTGTGTATTTTAATCCTAGAACCTTACCTTGCATACCAAACTGTATACCAGATTATTCAAGAGATGCAAGACAAGTTTTAGGAATCCTACCCTCTATTATTCTCAGGCTAGTACCTCGACAAGGACCTATTTCTTTGGAACCATTGCTCGATGCACTGGATGAATTCTCTAACATACCTTTTTTCCATGTTAGCATTATTCTGCTAATCTGCCTTGCTCTATAATTAATAATGAACTCAAGGGAACCATCTGGCAATTATTAACTACTTAACATTATTGAAGGCGTACACAATGGTCTAACTGCCTTCCTTATTTTCTTGGCAGAAACCATCCTCGACTTAGATATTGTCTGTACTGATTTTACTGTAGCTTTTTTTGAAAGGCCCTTATTACTCTAGGTACAATCACTATTTTAAAGATAGTATACACCTTGTGGGTTTTCACACTAGCTTTTCTCAATGGAAAATGCATACCTTCGAATTTTTACGTAACCCTGGTGCCTTACTTTTTCCTAGGATGAACCTAATTCAACCCTAGCAGCTTTTCTTTTGGTTCTTTTTATTTTTGTTTCATTTCATTTTTCATCTTTTTCATTTTTTACTCCATTTCATTGTTTCTCTTTTCAGGTGTGGATGTAGGAGAAATTGAGGTTACTTGAGGAACCTCCTCCTAAAGTAATTAGCATGTATTCCTTAAGGCATTACCTTCCTAAAAGATGACTCTTAACTTTGACTCACCATAGAAAGGTTTTGTATGGCTAGCGATAGTTGGTGATGATAACAACAACTTTATGTGTGCATGGCTAGTACCTAATTATACAACTCAAGATGGTCATTCTAGTTGTCTTCCACTATTCGGCTTGCACAGAGCCACTTTTTGTGTAGTTTTTACTATACTAGCCAGTTTGGGGAGTGACAAGATGCCCATTATCATTTGAAGGAGGTACTTTATTTGTCGCTTTTGTGTTTGATTACCATCACCTCTAGACTCAACTGTATGCCAAGGCTGACATTTAAAACCCAACTGACTATAGCTTTACCACTTCTACTGTATATAAAAAATGGGTATCTATCCTCGAAGTCAATAACAGAACACACTAGCTAAGATAAAACTCAAGTGGGAGCAGTAGAGGATGACTTTTAGATTTGAACATATACAATGTAAGAAACTATGTACCACTTTTTATATTGAACAAGACAACTTAGAGTATGTATAATAAATTGCTCTTATATATATTAATGTACAAATTTGAATTACATATGATAATATTTCCATACATCTTCATTATACATGATCAATATTCTAACATTAAGTTCAAAAGTATGAAACTTTACTCATTCATAGGATTAAACCTTGAAAGCATCTTTCCCCTGTTATCAATTAGCCCTCTTAATTTTTATTAATTGAAAATTTTCACTCTGCATTTAATTTTTACCCAATATGCCTTTTTTTTATTTTCATCTTGGCGAGATGCCAAATTTTAGCAAGGTCACTATTTACAGAATTTTGACCCGCAAGCTATATTTTCTTCTTTTTTTATTTTATTTTTATTATATATTTTTTGAGCCTAGCCATGGAACTTTTTCAGCCTATCAGTGTTGAGTGGCTTTTTGAACTCATTTTCATCACTATCACTCAATGTTGCAGCCCCTCTAAACAACAGCTTCTTCAATAAAAATGGACCCTCCCATATCGATCTAAACTTACCTCTAATGTCAGGCAAGCCTAGCATTATCTACTTAAAAAATAGATCTCCTTCCTTCAAGGGATGCTTTTTGATCTTCTTTCTAAAAAATCTTGCCATCCTTTTCTAATAAATGTGATTATGATAATAAGCCTGCATCCTTTCTTCATCTAGTAAGTTAAGCTGAAGCAAAATCTATCTGGCCTATCCCATTTCTAGCAATTCAACTTCTAAAACCAATCGTAGTGATTGATGTTCGATCTCTACTGGCAATATGGCTTCTATCCTATAAATAAGTGAGAAAAAAGTGGCACCAGTTGAAGTCCTAGCTGTAGTTTTGTATCCCTATAGTGAAAAAGGTAACTTATCAGCCTAATCCTTATAAGTTTTAACCATCTTGGCTAAAATCCTCTTAACATTTTTATTTGTTGCTTCAATCACTCCATTTTCCTAAGGATGGTATGGTAAAGATTTATGGTGCTAAACTCTATACCTTTTGAGCATCATTCAATATTCCCTCGAAAATGGGACCCATTATCAGACACTATATGATGCAAAATCCTGCACCTGCATATCAAATTCTTTTCGATAAAACTTGCCATTTCCCTTACATCTAAAATTTTGAAAGAATCCACCTCTATCAATTTTGAAAAGTAATCAATGGCCACCATAATGAATCTACATCCATTCGATGTCAGTCCATAATGTCTATGCCTTAAGTAGGAAAGGATAATGGTAAGGTAAGATTGCATAATTCTAACATAGGCACATGTCTCAGATCAATGTATTATTAGCATAACTATCATTTCTTTACATATTTAAAGAAATATATATCCATAGTAAGCCAAAAGAATCCTTCACGCATTATCTTTTTAGCCATGGCTAAACCATTCATTTGAGCACCACAGACTCCAGCATGAACCTTTTCCATAACTTTCTTGGCTTTTTTCTCATATATATACCTTAATTATAGACCATCTACCTGCCTTTTGTAGAGCACGCCATCTATAGTGATAAACTGAGTGGATAACTTACATAGCATTCTCTGATCTTTTTTTGTGGCCACCTTTGAAAATGCAGATTTCTGAAGGTAATTCTGAATATCTTAATACCAAGGTTTCCCATCATCTACCTTGACATCCATCACTTGCTGCAGTTCAAAACATGGCTTGTCATAGGTAAAAATAAGTATAGGATTCATACTTACTCCTTTTGGATCATCCCACATCGATACCAGTGTTGCCAAATTATTAGCTAATTAATTTCCAACTCAAGGAACATACTTGAAGGCACAAACCTCAAATTGATCGCTCAATGCCTTCAAACATCTTACATAAGGTGCCAACCATTTTTCTTTCACTGTCCACTCACCTCTTACTTAATAAACCACCAGAGATAAGTCACCAAAAACCTCAATACTCTTTGCCCTTAGAGCTAATAAAGCTTTAAATCCAAAGGCAAATGCCTCATATTTTGCTCATTATTAATGGCTTTATGTCTAAGTTTTTTTGCTAAAGGCAGCTTTTCTCCCTCAGATGTTATCAAAATTACTCTTATTCCCATGCTCTTATTGTACACGACCCCACCAAAGAATACCTACCATCCTCGAACTATTATAGCTGCAATGTTCTCATCAGGGAACTCATAGGATATTTCCTTTCCTTCTAATAGCTAATCTGCAAAGAATTATACTACAACCTTTCCCTTGATGGTTTTTTGGGTGATGTATTTAATATCAAACTCCTGTAAGAAAATTAGCCATTTTCCCATTTTTCCCAACAGTGAAGGTGCTTCTAACAAATACTTAAGGGGATTTTGCTTGGCTTGTACTTGTATGAATGGAAGTAATGCCTTAATTTATTAGAGGCCTAAATGATCGATAAGTAAATCTTTTTTACATCCACATACTTGGTTTCATATGGAAAAAACTTCTTACTAAGATAATATACAACATATTCCACCCTAAAATCATCCTTCTAAGTCATCATAGCCCCTACTGAACTGTTCTTTATAGCCAGTTATAAAATCAAAGGCAAGGCCTCCCATCTTATAGCAGTCTCAACACTGGTGGATGTAAATGTTAGTGTAAGCCCTAGCCCCAATGCATTGTAATAAAGCACTTTGAATTAATAAAATGAGGCATTTGTTTTATCCTTTGTATTCCTTTGCATCTCAATTGATAAAACTATCCAAGAGTGTTGTTTCGGTTTAAGTTATCATTTGTGAGGCACATGGTTGTAAGACCTTGAAACAAATGAGACATCATTCTAAATATCCCTGGTCAGTCATTGTTATGGGAATAATAATGAATTAAGACTAGTATGCTCTCTCTGATATTATGAGTTCTGTCTTACGGATCATTAGGACAAGAGTGTCAATCAGAGATCATAGATACATGTTAAAGAACATGGTATCTGTATACGATCCGCTCATGGGAACACTACATGGTACTAGTCATAAGTGTTTCTCATATGCAAGTTTTGTATCGGAGTTCTTAGACCTAAAATCTCTATGAAACTCTTTATGAATTACTGTGTACTTTGACATACACCTAACGTGCTCGTAACAGAGTGACAAGTACGGGTATGATTGGGTATGCATTGATTCATGTTAGAGAGCATGAGAGAAGTGAAGGGATTACCCCTCTCAATAAGAGAGAAAATATCATCGGCCACTTGATCAGTGAACTGAGAAGTGTATGGCCATACCGAGATGAAATAATGAGTAATCATTATTTATCTAAGAGTTCAGTGTCACTGGAATATCAAGAAAGGAATTAATATATATAAGGATGACTAGTTCCATGCCTTATATTAATTCTGATATTTATGGGTAAGGAACTATGCAAAATTGCATTAGGTCACTAAATGCCATATGCATTTTCATTTAATTTGGAATGCTATAATATCTTGCTAGAGAATATATATAGCCTTTGAATTAATTTATTAATTCATTGCCAACATTAAATGGACCTATAGGATCGCACACAAAGTATTGGGCTTAAAATGTTTAAATTAAGTATTGGGCATTAATTTGGGCTTTTAATTAAAGTCAAATTAATGTATGTAATGGGTTATAAAATTGCTATTGGGCCTTGGTCCATGAGAGAGAGAAATTCAGCCCACAAGGTTTAATTTCAATTAATTAATTATCTTGTGTTAATTAAGTTAATTGAGTATTAAAGCCTAAAAGAATTTAAATTAAATTAAATCATTTAAATATTGGATGTAGTGGCCGAAATTCCAAGATGGAAATCAAGGAATTTCGGCACATGCCATTTAATTATGTTAAGTGATTTCATTTATTTAAATATCTTATGTTTTATTTCAAATTTGAATTTTAAATTCAAAGAAGTTTAATTCAAAATATATTACTTATCTTTAGGAAGTGATAGAGTTTGAATTAATTATCTTAGGATAGTTGAATTCAGATCAAAGACTTGCCAAATGATAAGCATATATATTAAAAGAAATAAAACCCTAAAGGAAGAGAAGTTGGCGTGAAAAAAAAACCCTAATCTTCTATGTATTTTGCGTGAACTCTCTCTCTAAAAGATTTTCTTTTAGCCAATTTTCACAAGGAGAAAGGATAGTTCCTCATTCTCTTGTGATCTTGGATAGTAATAGCAACCTAAGAGAAGTACAAAATCAAATTTTGTAGCTTCAAACCATTGCCTTTACACAATACCGAAAAAGAGAGCTAGCAATCTCGATTTTAAGCCGTCGGTGCAAGTGTGTGTGTGAGAATAGAGGGAGTGGCATAAAAGGCTGTTCCTTGGCATTGGTAATCGAGACCTAAGGCGGATAAAGTCACCTTAGCTGCTGGGCATCATCAAATTCTATTTTCAAAAGGCATCATAAGTTGTAAGTTCTACAACCCTAAAATTGCATGTTTCGTTTCTTGCTTCGGAATTGTATGGTATGTATGATAAAAAAATTTTTGTTTTCCGCTGTTCTATCATCACATTCATACCATGTCATATTCCTTCAGTAAAAGGTACTCTTTGGTGGTATCAAAAGCTACCTGGCAATTTTCATTCCACACCACTGGCTGATCTTTTCGAAGCAACTAGAAGATAGGCTCACAAATAGAAGTGAACTTAGTGATGAACCGACTAATATACTGCAATCTACCTAAGAACCCTAGAACTTTTTTTCTTCTTATGGTATAGGCATTTCCCTAATAGCCTTCACTTTATCAGGATCTACTTCTATCCCTCTCTGACTTACGATATATCCCAGGAGCTTTCTTTAAGTCACCCCGAACATGCACTTCTTCAGGTTTAGATGAAGGTTAAATCTATCAATCCTTTGAAAAAATTTCTTCAATGCCTTAAAATGACCTTCTTGGGTTACCTATATGATCGTCATATCATCTACACATACTTCTACCTCCTTATGGATTAGATCATCCAAAATCTTTATATCCATTCTCTAATAAGTAGCCCCTACATTCTTTAATTCAAATGGCATGAGTCGGTAAGCATACATACCCTATTCAGTAATAAATGTTATCCTAATCCTATCTATAATTTTATTTAGGATCAGATTAGATCCAGTGTACCCATCCAAAAAGCTATACATTGGACAAGAAGTAGCATTATCTATTAGGACATCTTTATGAGGAAGCAAAAAATTATCCTTTGGACAAGCCTTGTTTAGATCCTTGTAGTCCACACAAACTTAAACCCTTCCATCTTTCTTAGCCACTGGAACTACATTTGCCAACCAAGTGGGATACTGGACTTCCACCAAAAATTTGGCCTTTATTTATTTTTTTAATTCTTCCTTGACTTTCTCTACCCATTCTAGCCTAAGCCTTTTGAGTTTCTGCTAGACAAACTAGTATCCAGGATAAGTAGGGATGGCATGCTTAGCAATCGCATAGTCAATTCCCGGTATGTCTTTATAGATCTAGGCAAGTCTCTTTCATATTTTTTAATATTCTCTCGAATTCTTTTCTCTCTTTAGGGTAACATCAGATGCTATCAAGATCTCTCTTAGATTCTCAAGAGTACCAAGATTGAATGGAGTAGTACTTATTGAATTAATGATAAATATAGATGTTTTATGATCATGATCATGTAAAATGAAATTATGTAAAACATCACAAAAGGAAGCAAAATTATTCATATTATTAATATAAGAAGTGCCACATATATCATCGTTAAAAAGTTCAGGTATAAAAAATGCATTTACGAAAACATCCTTATCTACATCAGCTGAGTTTGATGCCTCAGATGAGCCTACCCCATCTCTTGCATCCTCTAGGGCCTCTTGGTCAACTTCCATTGTAACACCCTTCTTTATAGCATATTCTATTCATTAACATATAGTAAAGATTAACTATAGTTCATGATGGAATATGGCATGGCATATATATGATGATCACACAGTGAAAAATAATAAAATTGATAATACATACCATGCAATTCATAAACAAGAATAAAAAAACATGCAATTTTAGGGTTTTAAAACTTACAACTTTAGATGCACTTTAAGAATTGATTTTGATGATGACCAACAATTAGGATGAACTTATATGCTTCAGGTCTTGATCACCAATGCCAAAGCAACAACCTTTATGCCACTCCTCTCTATGTTCACACACACAATTGCAATGAAGGCTTAAAATTGAGAGTGCTAGCTCTATGTATAAATAATTGGCAATGGTAATGGATTGAAGCTACAAGATCTGATCTTGTACTTTCTTTAAGTTGGTATTGCTGCCCAAGAACACAAGAGAACCAGAAATAATCCTTTCCCCTTATGTATTTCGGCCAAGAGTATGAGAGAGAGAGAGAGAGAGAATCACGCCTAGGGTTTTTCTTTTGTTCACAAACCATATATAATTTATTTTGGTAAGTATTAATTCCAAAATTTACTACCTAAAGATAGTAAATTCAGTCTCAATCACTTCCTAAAATCAAGTGACATATATTAATTCAAACTCTTTTGAATTTTAAATTCAAATTAATTTGTAATAAACATAAGACATTTAATCAAAATAAATCACTTAATTTAGGGATGTGGTTGCCGAAATTCCTATTGAATTTATCCTTGGATTTTCTGTTACCTTATCTCTATTTAATTAATTTATTTTGATTTAAATGCCATTATGATTTAATACTCAATTAACTTAATTAATCCAAGATAATTAATTAATTAAAATTAATCCTATTAGGCTGAATTTATCTCTCTCATGGATCAAGGTCCAATATCAATTTTAATACCCATTACATACATTAATTTGACTTTGATTAAAAGCCCAAATTAATGTCCAATCTTTAATTTAAATATTTTAAGTCCAATGCTTTGTGTGCGATCGTATAGGTCCATTTAATATTGGCAATGAATTAATAAATTAATTCAAAGGCTATATATACTGTCTAGCAAGATATTATAGCATTCCAAATGAAATGAAAATGCAAATGGCATTTAGTGACCTAATGCAATGTTGCATTGTCCCTTACCCTTAAATATCAGAATTAATATAAGGCATGGAATTAGTCATCCTTATATATATTAATTCCTTCCTTGATATTCCAGTGACATTGAACTCTCAGATAAATAATAATTACTCATTATTTCATCTCAGTATGGCCATACACTTCTCAATTCACTGATCAAGTGGCTAGTGATATTTTCTCTCTTATCGAGAGGGTTAATCCTTTCACTTCTCTCATACTCTCTAACATGGATCAGTGAATACCCAAGCATACCCATACTTGTCACCCTGTTACGACCACGTTAGATGTATGTCAAGATACATAGTAATTCATAAAGAGTTTTACAGAGATTTTAGGTCTAAGAACTCCAATGCAAAACTTGCATATGACAAACACTTATGACTTGTACCATGTAGTATTCTCATGAATGGATTGAATCCAGATACCATATTCTAAACATGTATCTATGATCTCTGATTTACACTTTTGTCCTTATGATCCGTAAGATAGAACTTATCTTATCAGAGAGAGCATACTAGTCTTAATTCATTTGTTATTCCCATAACAATGACTAAATAGGGATATTTAGAATGAAGTCTCATTTATTTTAAGATCTTACAACCATGTGCCTCACACATGATAACTTAAACTGAAACAATATTCTTGGATAGTTCTATCAATTGATATGCACAGGAATACAATAGATAAAATAAATGCCTCATTTATTAATTAAATGCTTTATAACAATGTATTAGGGCTAGGGCTTACACTAACAATCTTCCACTAGCACTATCCCAATTGGGCATAGCCCTAATACCGAATGCTCTCAAATGAGCTTCGTGCAAATTTGGACGCAACTGTTTCGTTAAAGAATCTGCTACATTGTGTTCACTTGCTATCTTGCTAACCTTGACGTCCCCACTATCAATGATCTATCTGATCAAGTGGTACCTCTTGAGTATGTGTTTGGATTTCTGGTGTGATCGGGGCCCCTTAGCCTGTGCGATGGCCCCGTTGTTGTCATATAAAATTTCTAATGAATCTAGGATGCTTGGGACCACTCCTAATCTAGAAAAGATATTTTTAATTCAAATAGCCTCTTTTGCAGCCTTGCTTACTATAATATACTCAGATTCTGTAGTTGAGTCAACAACGATCTCTTGCTTCAAGCTTTTTAGCTGACAGCACCACCGTTCAAAACAAAAACAAATTCAGATTGCGATCTTGAATCCTGAGTGCTGGTCTAAAAAGCAACATCGGCATAACCTTGTATGACGAGCTCTTCTTGACCACCATACACCAAGAAGTGATCTTTAGTCCTTCGCAGGTACTTTAAAATCCTCTTTACAGTAGACCAATGCTTCTCACCAGGGTCTTACTGAAACCTACTGGTTATACTCAGTGCATGAGCAACATCCAACTTAGTACATAACATAGCGTACATGATAGATCCAATAGCAAATGCATATAGGATTCTACTCATGTTGTCCCTTTCTTCTTTGGTTTTAGGGCACTGTTCTTTAGTTATAGGAACTCCTAAAGCCAAAGGTATGTACCCTTTCTTTGAGTCTCCCATACTAAAATGCTTTAGTACTTTGTCTGTGTACTTTTCTTGACTTAGTCCCAAAAGCCGATTTGATCTATCTCTATAGATCCGAATACCAAGTATTCTCTCAGCTTCACCTAAGTCTTTCATTGAGAAACACTTCCTCAACCATTGCTTAACCTTTTGTAATGTTGTAATGTCATTCCCAATGAGAAGGATGTTGTCCACATATAGGACCAAAAATACTATTATGCTCCCACTAACCTTCTTGTATACACAAGGCTTATCTTTATTCTTGATGTAGTCAAATTCTTTAACTGCCTCATCAAAATAAAGATTCAAACTTCAGGATGCTTGCTTTAATCCAAAAATGGATTTTTGAAGATTGCAAACCTTCTTAGGATGCTTGGGACTGACAAAACCCTCATGTTGTGTCATATACACATCGTCAAGTAAATTTTCGTTGAGGAAAGCAGTTTTGACATCCATTTATCATATCTCATAATCATGATATGTAGCTATGGCAAGTAAGATCCTAATGGACTTGAGCATGACTACAGGCAAAAAGGTCTCATCATAGTCTATACCATGAGTTTGTTGAAAACCTTTTGCTATTAGTCTACCTTTGTAGGACTTATCAGCTTGGAGTTTAAATAGCCACTTGCATTCAATTACCTTAGCACCTTCCGGTGGATCAACCAAGGTCCAAACCTGGTTATCGTACATTGATTTCATCTCGGATTTCATGGCTTCAATCCAATTTTTCGAGTCTGGGCTCTCAATAGCTTTTCGATAGGTAGTAGGATCCTCACTATCTATTAACTCAATAGTGTCACTGTCAGTGATTAGAAATTCGTATCTCTCAATCTCTCGACATACCCTACCGGACCTTCTAGGTTCTTGTGTAATGGGTTTCTGTTCCACAACTGGTTGTGAACTTGATCCCATTTTCAACTCATCCTCTATAGAAGTTTGTGGCACTTGAATTTCTCCAAGTTCTACTTTACTTCCACTATCTTTCTTGAGAAGGAACTCCTTTTCCAAGAAAATAGCCTTGCGAGCAACAAACACTTTGTTCTCGGCTTGTGAGTAAAAGTAGTATCCCTTTGTTTCTTTGGGATAACCCACAAACAAGCAGACAACGGATTTGGACTCTAGTTTATCAGATGTTAATTTCTTAACATGTGCTTCACAACACCAAATCTTGAGAAATGACATATTGGGTTCTTTCCCAGTCTATACTTTATATGGTGTTTTCTCAACTGCTTTAGTTGGAGTACGATTTAGTAGAAATGCAGCAGTTTCTAATGTATAACCCCAAAAAGAGACAAAAAAATTTGCTTAACTCATCATTGATTGAACCATGTCCAACTGAGTTTGATTTCTCCTTTTGGATACACCATTCCATTGTAGCATTCCAAGAGGAGTGAGCTGTGAAATGATTCCACACTCCTTCAGATGACTGTCAAACTTTTGGCTTAAGTATTCGCCACCTCGATCTAATCGAATGGCTTTTATACTTTTGCCAAGTTGTTTCTCTACTTCGTTCTTAAACTCTTTGAATTTCTTAAAAGTTTCAGACTTATACTTCACTAGATATACGTAGCCATATCTACTGAAGTCATCTGTGAACGTCACGAAGTAGCTAAAACCACCTCTAGCTTGTTTACTTAATGGTCCACATACATCGGTATGTATTAGCTCTAATAAGTCATTAGTTCTCTCGCCTTCCTTTTTAAAAGGACTCTTTGTCATTTTTTCATGCAAACATGGCTCGTATGTATCATAAGAATCAAAGTCAGATGACCCAAGCACTCCAAATTTGTGGAGTCTTGAAATGCATTTTTCATTTGCATACCCTAAATGACAATGCCAGAAGTAAGTAGGGTTCAATTCATTTTATTTAACCCTTTTTGTAGTAATATTGTATATGGACTCTTTATTTTGTAGATCAAGGATAAAAAGGCCATTTTGCAACATGGCATTGCCATATTAAATGCCTTGGTGATGAATATGAGCATGGCAATTATTAATAACAAAATCAAATCCGTCCAAATCCAAACAAGAAACTGAAATAATGTTTCATCTTATAGCAGGCACATAATAACAATTTTTCAATACTAAACAAAGTTCAAAAGGTAAGGTGAGTTGATAGTCGCCTATCTCCATGGTAGCAACTCGTGCTCCATTCCCTATACGGAGGTCCACTTCATTCTTCCCAAGTAACAGCCTATTTCTTAGCCCCTGTACATTTGAACAAATGTGAGAACCACAACTGGTATCCAATACCTAAGTGGTAGAAATAGAAAGGTTAATGTTAACAACAAAAATACTAGAACTGGATGCCTTGGCTCCATTCTTCTTTTGTTCTTCCTTGAAGAGAGCACAATTCTTCCTCCAATGCCCTATCTTGTTGCAATGGAAGCATGTGCTCTCGTTCTCCTTGAGCTTTTGTGCCTTAGGCTTGGATTGGGCCTGAGGTGCACTCCCATTTGACTTGAACCGAGCCAGGTCATTCTTAGGTTTTCCCTTTCCCTTAGCGGGTCCCTTCTTAATACCCCTTTGAACCATAAGTACGAGATTGGTCTTTCGAATGTTCTCTTCAGCATTTTTAAGCATCCTATGAAGCTCGATGACTGTCTTATTCATTGTATGCATGTTATAATTCATAACAAATAGATCATAATCATCAATCAATAAACCTAAGATCAAGTCAGTGGCCAATTCCTTTGGGACTTGTACCTCAAGCTTCTTAAGAGTATTAAGATACCCTTTCATCTTGAGTACATGGGTACTAACAGGAGTACCCACAGCCATCTTACAAGAAATCAAGGCTTTTGTTTTCACGAACCTCTCGTGACAAGCTTGCTCTTGGAACATCTCCTTGAGGTGCACCATGATTGCATAAGCCTCTTGGTCCATGAATTGCTTCTGCAAGTCAGGCACCATAGTGGCCAGCATCAGACAGGTCACATCATTGGAGTCGCTCTTCTTGGTCTCAAAAGTTTCCTTTTGAATTGCAGAGGCGTTCCTACCAGGTTCTTCAGGCAAGGGTGCATCCAAAACATACGACTTTTTCTCTTAAGAACTATTTTTAAGTTTCGAGACCAGTCTATGAAATTGGTGCCATTCATTTTTTCCTTTTCCAGGACCGATCGCAATGAAAAGTTGTTGTTTGAAGATGCCATTTTCAATCTAGAATAAAATTTAGCAAGATTAAATGAGGTCTTATTATAATTCCATAAACTGAATTAATATCCCTTTAAATAATTTGCGTTAGTGATTTTAATGTGGGCCAAGATCCACTTTTCACAACAACTTATTAGTCAAGTTGAGCTTGTACACCTAACAAGTTAAGTTACTTAGGTAGAAAAACTCCAATCATGTCTTGTACATGACTCTTGGATCAAATGGGCTAACATCTTAAGATGTTATAGCACAAATCCATTTATTAGTTGCCTAGGTCCGGGTATCCCTTTCCATGTTAAGTCCAACCTACATTCACAACCCATGCCTCACAAAGATAATCGGGCGCACCTAGGACTCTTAATCTATGTGTCTGATGATCGATGCCTTGACATGTTTCGAATTAGGAAGGCAACTTTGTGACTTACTATTTTAGGGATTCATTTTATTATGGCTTACATGGCATACACTTTGTCATCCATTCATAGCATGCATATATATATAGTTGCATAAAGTAAAGCGTGACAAACATGGGCCCATAAACCTACAACTAAGATTCTATACTATTACATAAGAATCTTTGAGTTGGGCTTCTCCACTTTGGTGGGCTTCATCTTGATTTACAAAGTCTTCAAATAAATTCTATTCTAAAAAATAAATGAAACTTTTACAATAATACATAATGGCTCACAGGCCATATTTAATTACAAAAACCCAGGGCCCATGAATGCACCATGCATATCCATTCATCATCACACCAAACAAGCAAATAAATATACATAACAATCATGGATCAAACAAAGTCCAATTTTAATTAATTTAGCCAAGCCCATTAATGAAATTTGTGTACATGAACTTTTAATAGAAGACCCCATAATGGGCTTAGGCCGAAGCCCAATGGACTAAATCCTCTTTTTGAATAAGTTCTCTTAAAAGCCCAAAACACTAACTAGTTAGATTTGTGCCATAAATTAACTCTAGTATAATTTTCGATTTTGCCATTTTTAATTTTATGTCATACAGCCCATAAACATTAAAAATACATATATATATATACCAACATGAATTAAAGCATAAAATCATAAAGAAAATATATCATACACGGCATTCATACTAAAACAAACAAACAACAACGAAACTAGTTGTTTAATGCTCATATAATGCCACAAAATGCACAAACATTTAAAACAATTTTATGAGTCATTTAATAATTTAAATAAGGTCATAAATATTGAGTTAATGTTCTGTACCGATCTCATCTAAATGTGTTTTTACCATTTTAATCAAAACAAAACAAACAATGTTGATTAATATGTAACAAACACAAATTAATCATAGTTTTAAGTGATTTTAAAATTAATCAATTAAATTGTCATGGACCAGAATTAAAATCAAATTTAAAATATGTCCAGACCTGATATTTAATCTTTAAAATCACTTACAAACATTCCAAAATCATTTTTACATTTAATTTTGAAAACTAGTTTTTAAACAAACACTTATCATGCTAATTAGCACCTAGTTTCAAGATTAACATGTACCATCAGGTATTTATAATTAAATCCGACCATGAATAGCTCTAAGAATATATTAGGACAATATATTAACATGTCATAATAATTATAATACCTATCTAATCATTTAAAATCTTTTTTACACCAAAATAATTCAAAAAACACAAAACAGAAAATTTCAGCATTGCATGTTTTTAAATGAACGATTTTTTATTAAATATTTAATGCATCTAAAGCACTAAAATAAGCATTTCAAGGCTCTGATACCACTGATGGAATATGACATGGCATATATATGATGATCACGCAGCGAAAAATAATAAAATTGATCATACATACCATGCAATCCGTAAACAAGAATCGAAAACATGCAATTTTAGGGTTTTAAAACTTACAACTTTAGATGCACTTCAAGACTTGATTTTGATGATAACCAGTAATTAGGATGAACTTATATGCTTCAATTCTTGATCACCAATGCCAAAGAAACAGCTATTACGCCACTCCTCTCTATGTTCACACACACAATTGCAATGAAGGCTTAAAATTGAGAGTGCTAGCTCTATGTATAAATAATTGGCAATGGTAATGGATTGAAGCTACAAGATTTGATCTTGTACTTCCTTTAGGTTGCTATTGCTGCCCAATAACACAAGAAAATAAGAAATAATCTTTTCCCCTTGTGTATTTTGGCCAAGAGTGAGAGAGAGAGAGAGAGAGAGAGAATCATGCCTAGGGTTTTTCTTTTGTTCACAAACTATATATCATTTATTTTGGTAAGTATTAATTCAGAAATTTACTACCTAAAGATAGTAAATTCAGCCTCAATCACATCCTAAAATCAAGTGACATATATTAATTCAAACTCTTTTGAATTTTAAATTCAAATTAATTTGAAATAAATATAACACATTTAATCAAAATAAATCACTTAATTTAGGGATGTGGTTGCCAAAATTCCTATTGAATTTATCCTTGGATTTTCGGTTATCTTATCTCTATTTAATTAATTTATTTTGATTTAAATGCCATTAGGATTTAATACTCAATTAACTTAATTAATCCAAGATAATTAATTAATTGAAATTAATCCTATTAGGCCGAATTTATCTCTCTCGTGGATCAAGTTCCAATATCAATTTTAATACCCGTTACATACATTAATTTGACTTTAATTAAAAACCTAAATTAATACCTAATCTTCAATTTAAATATTTTAAGCTCAATACTTTGTGTGCAATTCTATAGGTCCATTTAATATTGATAATGAATTAATAAATTAATTCAAAGGCTATATATACTCTCTAGCAAGATATTATAGCATTCCAAATTAAATGAAAATGCAAATGGCATTTAGTGACCTAATGCAATTTTGCATTGTCCCTTACCCTTAAATATCAGAATTAATATAAGGCATGGAATTAGTCATCCATATATATATTAATTCCTTCCTTGATATTCCAGTGACATTGAACTCTCAGATAAATAATGATTACTCGTTATTTCATCTCGGTATGATCATACACTTCTCAGTTCACTGATTAAGTGGCCGGTGATATTTTCTCTCTTATCGAGAGGGGTAATCCCTTCACTTCTCTCATGCTCTCTAACATGGATCAGTGCATACCCAAGCATACCCATACTTGTCACCCTATTACGAGCACATTAGGTGTATGTCAAAGTACACAGTAATTCATAAAGAGTTTCAAGAGATTTTAGGTCTAAGAACTTTGATGCAAAACTTGCGCATGAGAAACACTTATGACTTATACCATATAGTGTTTTCATGAATGGATCGAATCTAGATACCATGTTTTAAACATGTATCTATGATCTATGATTGGTACTTTTGTCCTTATGATCCGTAAGACAGAACTCATCTTATCAGAGAGAGCATACTAGTCTTAATTCTTTTGTTATTCCCATAACAATGACTGACTAGGGATATTTAGAATGAAGTCTCATTTGTTTCAAGGTCTTACAACCATGTGCCTCACATATGATAACTTAAACTAAAACATTCTTGGATAGTTTTATCAATTGATATGCACAAGAATAAAATAGATAAAATAAATGCCTCATTTATTATTTAAATGCTTTATAATAATGTATTGGGGCTAGGGCTTACACTAACAGTTCATTGATCTAATCTTTACTTAACAACACTATTATAACATAACTTACATATGAGTTTCTTTAAACTTTACAATATTACATATACTAAACCTCTATACCATACAAAATTACCATTATGATTTAAAAAAATGAGAACTATACACTTTCTAGTCTCTTTATTTTGTGTTGGTCATCCTATTGCAAATACTATCCCTAAAAAGAAGTCCTATCTTGAAAACCTATATAGATAAAAACCCGTGATAAGTTATAAAGCTTAGTGCAAAACATAAAACATATAAACAACCTCTTTTGAAAGTCATCAAAAATGACAACACACATTAAGACATAATATGAAACATATAACTGATCAATAAAATCATAGTAATATGGATATGACAATTTCATATAGTACTTGATCTTATAAAATTATTATACCTAACACCAATTACTACTAACAATCCATTTAGTTATTTATTCGTAGAAATATTCATACACATTCAGCATACTTTTAAAATTCCTATAGCTAACTCTTAGCTAGACACATTGACTTAATTATCTTTCTAGAATACATGATAATACCAATCTCAATTGATAGAAAAGCTTATTAAATTTATAACACTTAAAATTTAACAAACTATAATCCCTATGCATAAATGAATACTAATAATTTCCATGTCATCAACATAAATATTTCCAGTTTTATTTACTAAGGTGTATATTAAGAGTCTTTATTAATTGTTATTCCAATTATACTATTTCATCCTTTTTTAAATATAGTTTTAGTTTCCTATCACCTAGAAATATTAATTCATCTTTATCCCAAACATATAATGACTACACATACTATTAGTTCATTATCCATTTAGGTTTATATGCAAGAATTTACATTAACAATTACATAGTTTTCATATACGAAGAGTGACATAGATCATTCAATTAATAACAAACAAGTAGCATGAGTATATAGAGAACATACACTCACCAACATAATTATTAACTAGACATTAATGATGCATAAGTCCATTATGCATGTAGCGTATAATTCTAATATATATATCTGTTGCTAGCTGTTGTAAGCATGCATATATAAAATGTAATCTCCTTTAATATCTTATTTTCCATATGTAATATAGGGTTATCATGTAAATATAATGTGAAAATCAATTTAATAACTATTATACTTATTTATCTTTTAATTTTATATGATACTTTTTTTTATACTAAGTTAAGCCTGCACTATTCTATAGAAGTGGATAACGGGTTAAACTATAACGATAACACCTAAAGGTACGAATAAGATACCTGAAGGTATTAAACTTTAGACCCAAATAGGCCGAAACTATACTATATTAGGATCTAAATGGGGTCAAGCTGTAATATACTTTAAGACCTAAATGGGGTCAAACTATACTTTAGACCGACTAAGTGGACCCAAATGAGGTCGGCTATAACCCAAATAGGGTTGATTATGATCCAAACAAGACCATTTTTATACTTTATGATCCAAACGGGGTTGAAACTATACTATCGGAGCTACAAATTACCCTTATAGACATGCCTATCTATTCACAATCTAGACACAATACAGGTAATTAAATCCCTTTATTTTATCTTCTTTTACTTTACTTTACTCCGGTCAATCATATACATATATGTACATGTATAATTATGTATAAACATATGCAGGGTAACCATATACATATTCAAGTATAAACTTTCTGTGAGCATGATATCATGTACACATGAGTAATTGCTAATTTATACTTGTAATCAGTTCAAGGCATGTAACTCTTTCATACATATACAATAATGATATACTTAACATCATACTATAATGAATTTATTTAATCAAATAATATATGTGTGTACATGTCCGCAACATATGTACTTTAAAAGTATACCATACCATTAAAACCATTTATCAACATATTTGTATGATCATGTATGCACACACATACTTTACCATCATCTTCATATGATATTTTCCTTATAACTATAATTATAATTCTGTAAATATACACCAAAATACACAATTTCAAGTATAAATGAATATCTATAGGTATACAACACTGTAACTACCTACTTTCACTTGAAAACATAAAAGTATAAATATATGAACATAACTATGTTATTTCAAGTAAGTAATATCTATTATGCTCATTTATGAGCTTACTATATAAGCGTGTTCTTATAAGTTCATAATTAGTTTTATAATATGGTATGTCTATTCCCCTATGTGTTTATATCATATTATAAGCTAATTCTTCATTGTTAAATTAACGTAAAGTCATGGAAGTTTTCTTCTTATACAACTTAAAATCATAAATATGTGTGTGTGTGTTTGTATGTGTCTGTGTATAATATACCTTTCAATGAACTCATTATTTGAGTTCTTTGATGGTTGATCAATGTTGTTTTTAATACTCCTTTATGTAATTACAAAAGACTATATATTAATATTTTCTGTTGTTAAATTACTTTAGAGCTATTTGATTATTTATTAAATCATTTCAATATCCAATAGTTAAAAAAATTATGTCTTAGGTAACATACATGGATGTTTAAAAACAATTTAACATTACTATAGCATTAATGAGTTTTTACTGCAATAAGGGAACTTTAATTTGTCAAAATAGAGAATTATAACTTGAAGAGGAAGTAATGTACTCAGATGAGGGGTAATGTACTCAAATGAGGTGTAATGCACCTCAAGAGAAGGAGGACTCACCTCCGGAGAGGGAATCTTTCCCTCAGTCGAGTATCTCTTATCTGCCATACGGAAAACGAGACATGAAATCCCAGTTTAACACAACTTAATCATACATGTAAACTTCAATTCATAGATAATTAGTTTTTTAGCAATGTTAATTTGTAAACTTAGACTAAACCCTTCTGTAAACACAAATAAATCTCAAATCCATCGTATCTTAGAAATTAAGTTAAATTTCTTAAACAAATGAATTTGATATCCTTTCAGCTCAAATTACATAATAAAGTTCTAGGTTCAATATTAAACAATCTATAAATCATTAATCTAATGAGTTCTAACATGAACAAATGCAAGGTTTACAGAGCAAAATTTCTTATTCTCTCTTATATTGTCATTTTAGATTTCTCAAAGAATCAATCACATGCAGACCATTAATCATAAATCTCATTCTTATAATTCACATCTTTATCCTTTTAACTTAACAATTATACTAAATGATCTAAATCAACACACAAGCAAACACATGCAAAATAGTAATAATTCCCAAACCTAATTTGCAAACTCCAATCTTCTTCAAGATCTATTTTTTCACTTTTTTCTTCTTTCCACTTTCCTTATTTGCATAACTCCTTAAAGACACATGTAATCAAACCTTTCTCACATGCATGATGATAGCAATTCAAGAGTGTACCATGGAATGAAGAGGTCATTTTTTAGAAAAGAAGAGAAATAAGTGTTTTATAGATTTTTAAGAGGTAAAGGAGAGAGTAGCAGATTTCTCTTCTTTCCTTTTTGATGACCGACATCCCACCTTTACTCACTTCTCTTGCTCTTTTTATACCAAACTTCTTCTCCTCTTTCTTTCTTCACGTGACCTTCTGAAAAAGAAAGTGGATGATAACCTCATTAAATGATAATTGCCATTAAAATCCTTCTTCTATTCTCATTTCATTAACCCACCCCAACATCTTCCTTTTTGTATCAATTAAATCTCTAATTAAATTGTTTTTTTTCTAATTACACACATGCATTAATATCAAATGACCAATTTACCTTTTATTACCTAAGACATTTAAATCCTCACATCTAAACTTATAATACATCACCAAATTATGCTTAATTGCACTTATTATCATAATAATTCCAATGAATGCTCTTAGGGCCAATGTTGGGTCCTTACATTTATGGTAACTTCTTCAATATCCTCTTTCAACTTAGGTATAGGAACTTAAAATTCAACTTTTCCCTTTCCTTTGAGTCTGAAAGCCAATAGCTCTAGAGCTATGACCTCCTCAGGGATATGATCTTATTTAGATAGCCTAATCATAATATCTTCATCCTAAAATCCTATAGCAGGCTTAATGGTGGCACTAGTATAGTTAAAAACATCATTAAATATTTAAAGCTAGGGATGAGCTCTCTTCCAACCATCACAAGCTTAATCTCACCACAATACCGAGGTACGGCAGATGCAGGGATAAAATTATAAAGAATGTGTGGTACACCCCCTAGTTTCAACAGACTCTTTTTTTTGTCATCAGATTTTTTATAACCCAATCCTTTTCGGATGGTCTGTCCTATTGTGGTGATAGCTTTAGAAGGACCCAAAGAACTTTTACCCAAACCATCTTTTGACAAAAAGTTCATTTTCTTCATCATATTCACCACTTGAGGGGTAGATTCCTGCTCACTTCCATCATCAACATTAACAGCAACTACATGAAATCCATTAAAGGGTTGATTTGCTATTCCCAATATAAAAACTTGATTCTATCTAGCAGCTCTTATAGTGACCACTTTACTTTCATAGGGAATTTTTATCATTTGATGAAAAGTGGATGGAACTCCTCATAATTTTTAAAACCAGGGCCTTCCCAACAACTCAAAAAAATTGGCAGGTATTGGCAACACTGTGAATTTTATGTCAGTTTCGATTATTCTAGTCTTTACATCAATATTAAAAGTAACTATCATTTACCTATGGGAATTATCATAGGTTGTAACCACTAGATCAGATTTATTCAATATGGACTCATTCAACTCAAAAATTAGAAGTGCCACCAATCGATTCACATTGATTGAAGATCCATCTTTTACCATTACACATGCCATATGTTTCCCATTAACTTGGACTTTTATATACAAAGGATAATTATGTTTCTGACCTTCAATGGGTAGATCCCCATTGGTATACATAATACTTTCTCCAGCACTTCCTTTGACAAAATCTAGTAGCTCTGAAGGAAAAATAATCATAGCCACACTGGGCTTGCACAAAGCCTTTACTACCTTCTGCCCATGGGAAGGTGACTACTTAACCAAATCCCATCCAAACATCTGAGCAGAAGTTTTCTTTAATTGCTTGGGGATTTGATCCTCATTCTACTCCTTTTTTCGTAGGTAATGATCAAGAATCTGATTATCTCTCCACCTCTGGAACTACTCTGCCACTTCGAGTGATCGACTTCACTTTTTATGCTTCTTCCTCCTTCTCAGAATCCCATAAATCAAAAGGACCACCATGATCTTCACCTTCATTTGGTGACTCCCAACTGTTAATTACATATACCACCAGCTTATGTTGCTCTTTTGCATCTAACTGTTTAGGGCGAGTAATAGATAGGTATTGTGAGGCCCTAACATTGATCCTGGTGCAAATTATGCATAATTACTTGGGATTAAGGTTAAAGTTATGTTTAATTAAGTTAGTGATTGAATTAATAGTCAAAGCCTAATGAGGGGTAAAATTGTAATTTCACTATATATGTTTTGCAAGAGGTTAATTAAAGGATTAAAATTAGGTTTTGGTGAAATTTTAATTTAAGAATAAATGGAGGGTTAATGTATAAATTGGAAGTTCGGTGGGACAAACTTTTATAAACAAAGGCATGCAAGGATTAAAGAGTATTTTGCCACTACTTTAACATTCTGGAAACAAATTCATGTAATATAGAGAGATAGCAGAACATATTTCTTTCCTCTTTCTTTTCTCTAAGATTTCATTTCTTTTTAGTTTTGTGAGTACTACATTGAGGGTTTTTGTATTCGAATCTACTATAAGATGCTAAGGTAAGATTCTTTCTCATCTTCATCATCTTTTTTTCTCAATTAGTGGAAAAGATTACTTGTGAAACCATGCATGGATTTTATGTTTGTAAGTCTTATTATAGAAGGAGATACAAGTAAGAATAAAGAAAATAAGGTCTTAAAGGAGTAAAGAGATCGAGCTTCAGAAAAAGGTACGAGAATTTTTAACTAATATTAAGTTGCATATGGATAATTCCATCACGTAGTGATGGAAATGTATTTAAATTGAGGAGGTTTAGATCTCATTAAAAGTAAAAGATTTTAGATTATACTTGAATAGAATGGATTTGAATTGTAGGGTTGAATTGATGGATGATTCCTTGATAATGCAAATGTTGGCAGAAATTTTTTATTTTGTAGGTGAAAAATGGAAAAGGGAAATTGGTTAAATTGTTGTTAGATTCATTAATTGTTTGGAAATGATGTTAGTCATTGATTGATAAGTATGAACATTTAGCTTTATAAGAATTTCTAATTAGAAAATTGATTGACAATGCATGAAAGATAAGAGGAGATTTAATTTAACAAATTGGTGGGAATTGCATATGCGATTTTGAGTTTATTCAAAGGTGGAGAACTCGGTAGAGTAGGAAGCTCACTCTACCGAGTAAGCACTCACTCCACCGAGTAAAAGCTCACTCTCCTTAGTTGGTATTCCCTATTTTAAGCTGATAGTAGAAAAAACCATTAGTCAAGTTTTAGAGCACTGTCCTGAGTGGGAAATCAATCACCCAAGCTTTCTCTACCATTCACCCAAAATTAATAAATCACTCATCTAAAGCATAAAACACAACATAATATATTTTTAGCCCCTTGTTATAGCAAAGCCGCATAACTAGTCCTAAATTAAGTTTAAAACCTCTAAAGTTTAATGAATATAGTTTTCATGGACGTTTGTTATTGTTATACTGCATCTATATATAAACTAAACTATTTAGCTAAATTGTGTAGTAAAAGTTCATCTCTATAATAAGTATATTAAATTATCAAGTGACATATTTAAAATTTAAAGTATTAATTTTTTCAAATAAATAAATAATGAATATATATATATATATGTGTGTGTGTGTGTGTGTGTGTGTGTGAAAATATATAAAAAAAATTATAATTTTTTACACTTTTTATCAAAAAAATTCAATTTTATCCGGTTCTTTTCGATTCAATTTGATTTTTATCAATCTGATTTAAAGCAATTAAACCAATAAATTGGTCTATCGATTCGTAGTTCAACCGACTGTCCAGTTTTAATAACATTCCTGTCGCCAAATCTCCTCTCCAGTTCTACACCCGCCCACACACACAAAAACATCACAATTCACAATTCCCTGTCTCTCTCTCTCTCTCTCTCTCGCGATTACCCTCTCCCCACATAGGGCTTCGTTCCCTTCCCTCTTTCCCTCTCTATCGCTCTCATTGGATCTGTCTTCTCTCCGATCTTTTAAATCCCCCAAAGATCGTACCTTTTACACGAACATTCAACACCCACTACATACCCAATTACCAAAATAACCGAAACTTAAAACCCAGCAATCCCACAATTCAAAATCCTCTCTTTTCTTCATCTGTTCTTCAACTGTTGCTTTGGCATTTCCATTTCCTTTAATTTCTTTAATGGAAATGAAATGCCTAATTGCCGGTTTCTAGAGATTTCACGATGACCAAGAGATGAGCAGGAATAGCTACATTAAGCATAAAGACGGAGGTAAAGAAGAAGAAAAAGGGGTAGAGCAAGAAGAAGAAGAAGAAGAAGAAGAAGAAAAGGAGGAGGAGGAGCATTTTTATGAGTCCCTTGATCGCATTGCTTCTTCTTCATGTTCTTGTTCTGCTTCAAACTCCGACTCCGATCCTGACCCGAACACGACCCACTCCAATTCCACCAATGACAACTCATTCCCCACTCCTAAAATCCCGTGGGGTGTATCAAAGTACGATATTTGGATCTCTGAACCAGCTTCTGTCTCTGAGCGTCGCCAACGTTTACTTCTTCAGATGGGTCTCACGGCTGAGCCTTGTAAAGATTTCAGCTTTAGCCGGTCAGCTTCATTGGATCATTTGAGTCAAGAACCATCGGTTCCCAGTAGTTCTGGTGGCATGGTTCGATCGAAATCAGACGGTGCTGGTTCGAGAGCGGATCGGGATGATGGTGGTGACAAGTGTAATGATGATTTTAATTCTTGCTCCTCTTCTTTGTTATCTGTTTATTCTCCTCGGATTCTTTCAAATGATTTAATGAATGTAAATAACTGTAATTCCAATATTGATGGAAACGACAAGGACAACAATAATAATGTTGTTGGTAGCAAAAAGGCCACTACTGTTTCTTCCCATAATGCTATTGCTCTTTCGCCAAATAAGCCGCCTTCAGGTAAATATGGAAAGAAATCGGATATTACTCGATCTGATTCCACGAAATCAAACGGCAATTTGAACAAAAGTTGCTCGAACACAAGTTTGGGAGAGCTTGTGGAGGAATTAGATTGTAATGGGGTTGGGGGGATTGATACTATGATGACAAAAGCATCACCAACGCAAGTGTGTACAATTAAGAATCTTGATAATGGGAAAGAGTTTGTGGTTAATGAGGTAAAGGAAGATGGGACATGGAATAAGTTGAAAGAAGTAGGGACTGGAAGGCAGTTGACAATGGAGGAATTTGAAATGAGCGTGGGGCATTCACCGATTGTGCAAGAACTGATGAGGAGGCAAAATGTAGAAGATGGTGCTACAGAAAATCTTGATTCCAATAAAAATGGAAGTGTTGGAGGAGGGAAGTCAAAGATGAAAAAGAAGGGTAGCTGGTTTAGGAGTATCACGAGTGTGGCAGGTAGTGTTAAGGGGCATAAAGAGAGAAGAAGCAGCGATGAGAGGGATACTGGATCTGAAAAGGGAGGAAGGAGGTCGAGTTCAGCAACTGATGATAGCCAGGATGTGCCATTTCATGGCCCTGAGAGAGTGAGGGTAAGACAATATGGGAAGTCTTTCAAAGAGTTAAGTGCTCTTTATAAGAGTCAGGAGATACAGGCACATAATGGATCTATATGGAGTATTAAGTTCAGCTTAGATGGAAAGTATCTAGCAAGTGCAGGTGAGGATTGCGTGATTCATGTATGGCAAGTTATTGAGTCTGAGAGGAAAGGAGAATTGTTGATTGATAAACCAGAGGATGGTAATTTCAACTTTTTGTTCACTGCAAATGGGTCACCAGAACCTTCTTTGCTGTCACCAACAGCTGAAGGTCAGCATGAGAAGAAGAGGAGAGGAAGAGCATCTATAAGCAGAAAATCTTTGAGCTTGGACCATATAGTCGTGCCAGAAACCGTGTTTGCACTTGCAGATAAGCCCGTTTGTTCATTCCAAGGACATCTAGATGACGTGCTTGACCTTTCATGGTCAAAGTCTCAGGTTAGTTACTATTGTCCTCTGCAGACCATGTTCTCACCATGTTATCCTTCTTTTTCAATCTCTTTAACCCCTAATATTTTTATCATTAGCTTTTCTGTCTTATAACATAAAATATATTTTTGTTAAATTGATCCATCTATTTTTATTGGCATTTTTGTCCTGTTGGCTGGTTTGTTTTCTTTGTTACGTTGAGGCATTCAAGTACATTTCCTTTGTTCATACTTTTGCAGGTTAGATTAAGTACTTTTGTACCTGTGATGGGAGGATTTTAGATACGCACTGATCAGTATTCGCGTATATAGACCCCTGTAATATTTTGTAAGAAATCTTAAGAGACACAAACTAGGCGTGTCAGACGGCAAATGTACTTGTTTTGCATCTTTCCTTTTTCTACTGCTCCCTGTCTTGGATTATGTAAATTGATTGACGAATTATCTGATAGCTTTTGTTTATCAGAATGATTCTTCTTTTTGAGAGTGAGAACTTGTAAAGTGACATACTGCTGCAAAAATGCATATAAATCTAGCATGGGATCCGTTATCCTTTCACACTAGACAAATATTGAAGTCAGTTTTCTTTAAAGGACCTTTCAGTTTTTTTCTTTCCCTTCCCAAAACTTGTTAACTGAACATAAAATTCCTTTAATTTTAGCAAAATTATCTTTCCAAACATGCATCTAATAGCCCATCCCACTAAGATGCTTTAAGGCAGAGCCTATGCATGGAAAAGGTAGTCATGAGTTTTATGGCTATTGTAGTGGATATCACGTACATGAAAAGATAAAGCTAGCTGTGGTCCCTGCATTCAATTAGGAGCCATAGGCCAAATAGGAGCCTTAAGCTTGAATGTATTATGCAGGCTATTCATTTTAAGCAGCAAACTTGTATTCCTGCAACTGCAAGGGCAGTCCAGAATTGGATACTGAATCTATGAATTAGTAGTCTGAAATGAATAGTGGAGAGGTAGAGCAAATACTGGACATCATTCCTTGGACGTCATAAGTTGTCTAACAGCCTTAGATTCTAGTCAAATCCAATGACCTAACTAGCAGTTTGGCAGGTTTTGGATTGAGTTTCTATGAAAGTTTATTAGCTTGCAATTGCTGACTGTGGGATGGGATTATATGATGGTGATCCTTGTAAAGATCAAATCATCATTGGCATGTATTAATATAGAGGTATCATGGGGAATCATTTTTTACTGCTGTTAAGTTAGAATAGAGCTTCTCGCTGTTTTCTAGGCTCAGGTTCTTGTTTGTCATACGAAGAATTGTATTTTTGATGCTAAATAGCAGGAAACGGAAGTCTTTGTCTAATGATGACATGCTGGTTTTGGAAGAACAATTGAATGCCTGTAGGTGTTGATCTTCTACTGATCATGTACATGCTTACATTTCTGTTTCATTGAACTACTACTATTTGGTTGTATTCATTGGTGACTCCCATTAATATATCAATTATTATGACATATTAAAGCTGGATGAATGGTTTTTGAATCCAAAGACTATAGATAGAAAGAAGAAACTGCTCTTGTGGGTGAAGCTTGTTTTTTCCTAAGGTAGTATATGAGATGGCTTAGGTACAGAGTGCATTCAAGTGCTCAATTGTGCTTGTCTAAGGACAATAGAGGTGTGAATTTTCTTGTAGAGGCTTGTATCTGAGTTCAAAATATAGTAGTTATGTATACAATATATGATAAACACAACAACAACAACAATTAAACAATTAAAAAATGGAATGAAAGCAAATGTATATATTGATATGTGAAGATTCAATTACAGCTGAGTATCTCAGTGTAGTAAAAGATAATGGAAAATTAAAGAAAAATAATAGTAAGGGCCAACAACAAGGAAGAGTAGACAAACACTCTATACAAGCAATCTTTTCACATATCCCTTTCCTCTCTAACTAAAACTCCTTTATATACCCCTTGCCTTGTTCTATTTCATTACTCCAATCCTAATTAACTCTTTCCAGCTCACCCTCCACCTCATCTCCTGCCTTTTTTTTTTTTTTGAATTTTCTGGCATAAACTCTCCATATTATAGGCCTGTGGGCTTGCATCTCTTCACTGCTAGCATTTTCTTCATCATTGCCACTGGGTGGGGAAGCAGTCTTGTTCTCAAGACTGAATTGAGGAAATTGGTTGCGAATGATAAATTCATCCTCCCAAGTTGCGAATGACCATTGTGGGTGCGAAAGGTAGTTTTCCTGATATTAGATTTGCGTACCAAATTTGATGATAATACGACTTGAAGTCGGGTTTGGTGAAGAATTTTGTCCCATTCAACTCATCGAACAACTCCTCTATTGCTGGAACGGTTATTTGTCAGGAGCCTTGATCTTGTCGAGAGCTCGATAATCTACACACATCCTCCTTGGCTGACCTTTCTTCTTTACTAAAATCATCGGGCTAGAGAAAGAGCTCTGACTATGCTTGATAATCCCTTTATTCAACATTTCTTTAACTTGTTTTTGAATTTTTGATTTGTGGTGGTAGGGGTAGCGGTATAGGCAGACGCACACCGGTCCCTGTCCAAGATGGAGAGAGATAGAATGCTTTATTGCCCTCTTAGGAGGTAACCTTTCCATTTCGGCAAATACATAATTGTGCTTGGTGAACAAAGCAACCATCTGTTTCTTCTGGTGGTTTGTTGAATGGTATAGTACATCCAGAGATATATGTGGGGAATTGTTTACTTCGGATACAAGTTGGTACAAATGGCCATCTATCCAAGTTTGAACGGATTGCATTTTTCTATATCCCGTAGTAACCTCCTTCAACTCTACTATTTTATCATGCTCTAAAAATTTAAGACTGCCCAACACCCAATTAGCTGTAGCATCTCCCAGAGTTTGTAACCATTCTACCCCTAATGTCATGTCCAGCCCTCCCAATTTCGTCACTAGCGCATCAATGGAGTATTGGTATTCATCAATTTGGATAGAAATTCTCGTACACCTCTGGTCAACCCCAATCAAATTCCCATTACCAATTTTGATTTCAAGGGTTTTGATTCGATGTACCTGATATCCCAAGACCGACACAAGCTGAGGCGAAATGAAATTGTGCGTGGCTCCACTATCTACCAGCATTAGAGTGGAAATTCCGTTGGTGGTTCCCATCAATTTGATGGTGTTCAATTCCATGCCGTCTCCGGTAGTCGCACCCCCTTGGTGGTGAAAACTATTTAGGCCCAGAGCCCTGCACTCCCCATCAATCGGATGGTTTTCTGCTTCGTTTTCCACTTCAAAAAACTCTTGCCCTTCTTTGATTTCATCTCCTTCTCCAAGCAATATGATCTTCAATTGGGCTTTAGGGCATTTATGTTATGGGGAATAAGTCTGTCTACACTGGAAACAAAGTTCCTTTTTTCGTCTCTCTTCCCACTCGGTCTTGGTGAGATGCCGAATTCTCGATATCTAGTTTCCCCATCAATTGGAATCCGTAGAGAAGGAAGGGGTTGGTGGTAGGTTGGATGGAAATTGCGTTGGGTATTTGTTTTGAGTTGGCACAAGATGAGAAATAGGTTGTGTGTGTGGTGACCCAAACCAATTTGATCCAGCCCATGATCCATTAGACACGAGTCTTGTATATCCCTTCTTTCTTTTTTGTTGAACTCTGCAACAACTTCAAAGAATTCATTCATTATCTATCGAATTGCAGCATAGCTTCAATGGAACGAGCAAGTCTCATGGTTTCCACCCTATCCGTTGCCTTGTGTACTTTTACCCATTCCTTAACTTCTTCTTTCAACCCACTAATAAAATATCCCACGTATTGTGGTTTAGGGAGGCCCATAGTTGTAGCTACCACCATTTCGAGTGCTTCAATGAATTCCTCGACACTACCTACTTGCTTTAGATCTTTTAATTCTTCAAAAGGGCTTGAAGAATAGATTCCCCCATATCTTCGCATAATCTCCATTTTAAAATGCTCCCAAGTCAATGATGATGTTATATCCAGTAACATGGAAAACCAATTCAGCGTCCCCCCTTCCATACTTAGTTCGACTAAGTGGGTTTGCATTTCTAGTGGAATTTGGGTTATTCGGAAATAGGTTTCAGCCCTCATTACCCATCTCTTTATCTGTCCCATTGAATCCAAGAAGTTTCACCTTTTTTAAGGAGGCAAATAGGTCGGCAAAGTGGTTGGCGTTGAAGTGGTAGTTCATGCGGGGCGGATCCTTGTTCCTTGTGATTCGCCATCCTGCCCATTGTTTTTCTTTTGAACTAAACTCTTCATTAGTATATGGCTGTTTATCTAGTCGTTTCATCCAGTTAAGCTCCTGACCTTGAAATTCTTTTTCCTTATTTTTATCCGCTTGGTAACTCAGTTGAGAGGCTGCCAAACAAGTTTGGATCTCATTCATCAATTTGGTGAGCTCCTGAACACAAGCTGCCAATTCTCCCACCTTTTTCTCTGTTTCATCCAATTGGACATTCACTGTTTGTAAGCGGGTTTCCATTTCTGATTTCCCTTTGGAGAGATCCAACAGGTCGGATCAATGAAAAACACAACAACAACAGCTCAACAATTAAAAGATGGAATGAAAACAAATGTGTATATTGATCTGTGAAGATTCAATTACAGCTGAGTATCTCTGTGTGTATTACAAGATAATGGAAAATTAAAGAAAAATAACAGCAAGGGCCAACAACAAGGAAGAGTAGCCAAACACTCTACTCTCTCCTTTCGCTCGCTCAGCTCATGCCAAATACAAGCAATCTTTTCACATATCCCTTTCCTATCTAACTAAAACTCCTTTATATACCCCTTGCCTTGTTCTATTTCATTACTCCAATCCTAACTAACTCTTTCCAGGTCACCTTCCACCGCATCTCCTGCCTTCTTTTTGGATTTCCTGGCATAAACTCTCCATATTGTGGGCCTGTGGGCTTGCATGTCTTCACTGCTAGCATTTTCTTCATTAGTATACTTGCATAATCATTTGGTCAATCTCTTAACATTTCCAGTTCACATTATTTTATTCTTTTTAGTTTTTGACTGAAATACACACATTGCAAAATTTATTCTCAATAAGTATTGGCAATGAACCAGCTGCCTTTCCACAACACCATAAATTTCATTTGCTGTCTTATGATGTCAATTATCTCGACTTTAGTTCTCAACAAGTGTTTATTATAATTCAATATCTTTAAAGCACTTTAAGAACTTCCTTTTTCCTCGATTTATAGGAAAGCTACCTTTTAAAATCAATTTAATTTTATTTTGTCGCTTTAGTTGAGGGAAAGGATTATTGTTTTGAGGATTTGAAACATACTGGATGCTGCTGATACTTTTTGATACCCTTGAGGTAGAATTTTCTTCATAAAATTTCAATGCTTTTCAGTTTTTGTATCTTGAAAATCAAGATCTGTGCCTGAGTTCGATTCTTTAAAGTCAGACTGATTAATCAGGTAGCCTTGCTGAATACCCTAACAATGTAGCTATCTTTATTTTTTTCCCTTTCAGCATCTGCTATCTTCTTCTATGGACAAAACAGTACGCCTGTGGCACTTGTCTAGCAATACTTGTTTGAAAATATTCTCACATAGCGATTATGGTAAGTGCATCTTGCCCTTGTTTTCAAATTCTTTCTTTCATTCTTTTATTATTTATTTATTTTTTGTTTTAAACTTCTTTTGCATGTTAAATAAAATAGGTTTACCATAGAGTGAATTTTGAAAACTTTATGCAGCGGTTACTGGTTAGGATAATAAATTATGAATTGTGTAACATCTAACCATGACCCTTTTTCCCCATATTTTTTTAATCTTGATTTTGTTTATTACATATTGTTAAAATATGTAAAATTTCCCCCACATTTTCTGTTGGATGAGCTGGTTATCATGTTGCCAATCACACTAATCTTTTGGATTTGTTGACACAGTAACTTGTATCCAGTTTAATCCTGTCGATGATCGATATTTTATTAGCGGGTCCATTGATGCAAAGGTTCGGATATGGAGCATTCCGGATCGTCAAGTGGTTGATTGGAATGATCTCCATGAGATGGTCACTGCTGCTTGTTATACTCCTGATGGCCAGGTAGGCTGCAGTTAATAATATATTCTCATTCTATCTACAGTATATGGTTTGCTCATTGAATTTTCATGGACTTCTGAAGGGTGCACTTGTTGGTTCATACAAGGGAAGCTGCCGTTTATACAGTACATCAGGTGCGAGTCAATTAACTCTTTTTTTTTTTTGGGTGTAAATGTCTTTCTTCATTATAAAATTTCATGCTACCACTGACTTTTTACCCTTGTTTATCCTTTTCAGAGAATAAGTTGCAACAAAAATGTCAAATAAATCTGCAAAATAAGAAGAAGAAAGCTCATCTCAAAAAAATCACGGGATTCCAGGTAGCCCAACTACTGCATTTCGGCTTTTAAGTGTGTACTTACAACTTTTAATAAAAAAAAAAAATTGTGATTGTTTTTCTCCCTTGATTTTTCATTTTCTTCATCTGATTAGTTTATCAAACAGTTTGCCTGGGGAAGTTCATCAGAGGTGTTAGTTACATCAGCAGATTCTCGAATTCGAGTTATTGATGGTGTTGATCTGGTACACAAGTTCAAAGGTTTGTAGTTTCTTCTTCTTCTTCTTCTTTTTGGGTCATTGTGGAGCCAAATGATATATGAATGTAGTTCTGAAGTCGTTTAAGTCAAGTCAATTGAATTGACTTTGTTTTGCAAGGATAATTTAAAAGTGACATGTGCACAAGTGTTTAATTAAGTGTTCCCAGATAGTAGTTGTGCTCTATTTTTTCGTTGGATTGTTTATTTAATTTACCACTATTCTAGGAACTCAAACTTGCTTAAATTGAATTTTCTAGATGCACTCTAGAGCATTCTATGAGGTTAGCCTAGAGGATAAATTATATCAAGCAGCTCATTAATCTGATAGAGATGCCTTGTATTCATTAATGTGGAGGTTCAAGCATATGCTTGGCCACAGATTTGTATTTGTATGACTGCAATCTGAATTACTGCTTTGACCTCTTGACTCAGACTGCATACTGTAATTGCATAAAACTGATTGGCTGTAATTTCTACTTGGACAGTTGATTTTAACGGAAGTGCATTTTGTTTTTGTCTGCTTCATAATGGATCACATTTGTCCTAAGAATTTTTTTTTTTTAAATGCCCTTAAAGTGACAAAACATGCTTGCATATTACCTCTGAAAAGGGCATATGTGAGCTTGTCTTGCCACTTCAAAATTTTAAGGCAAATATGATCCGCTTTGATAGTACAAGGTAATATTTGGCCCTTATCCCTTTTTATTTTGCTTCATAGTTAGTTATAGTAGTTCTTGTGGTCCTATTTATTTTTAAATATTAATCCTACATCGCGATTGTCTTTGTTGTCATTGTCGTCGTCATCATCATAATCATAATTTACGATTTCCATCCTATGTCGTGATGACTAAGAAAACTTTGCTTTGTGCTTAATCATTTAAAATAAAGTCCTGAAGCATGCTGTCGTCACTATCATCTATGATTTGCATCCTATGTCATGATGGCTGGGAAAAACTTTGCTTTATGCTCTATCCTTTAAAACACAGTCCTTAAGCACATAATTTGGTGACCTGTTGCTTCTTTTTCTTACAAAGTGATCTCCCCTTTCCAAGACTTCAAATTTTATTTGATAGATGAAAAGAGATTTTTGGTAGTATCCTGCGAGGTTAATGCACAATAATAAATGGAAAATAAGAGGGCATGGACAAAATCCCATTTATTTTATAGCACAAGGTGGTTTTTAACTGCTTGTCTCATAGCAGGTTAAACATGAGGGACAGATGAACCAATTTGCTCATGCTGTTAAAACATCTGTGGTTTTAGCTTTAAGAAAATGAGGCATGTTATGGAAATTGTGTTAAAAAGGCAAGCAGACAATAATATTCTACTTTTTGGCAATGTACAATTCCAGGTTACATGACATTGGATCCATATAGCAAGTTTAAATATATAAATTAAAACTGGAGAATTTCTGTGCTGTCCATGTACAGTAGGAGCATACATGAATAGAATGTTCAAAATCTGTGTTTGGCTTCAGCTTCGCTAGATAAGTTTTTATTTGGATATCTTTGAACTGTACACTTTGTTCATATATGGGCAATGATTTAGCATCCTGCATTTTCTTTTGAGTAGGAAGGGGGAGTAGCTTTTTTCTGAAGCTAATGAATAAACCGCTATATTAAAAGCTACATCTTATAACTGATGTTGATTTTTGTTGTGGTTTCCGGCCTAGAGCTAATTCCTATCTGGCTGGTTGGGTGTTTTTTTTTTTTTTTGGTTGAGGAATTTAAATACTTTCCCAAGGAATGTTGATAAACTCTTGGATTGACATTGCATTTTGAGAACATGGAATCAGTTTGTTCTTTTGCTAGAGTTAATTGGCTTTGATTGGATAGATTCTCACCCAGAGAATCCGACAGAAGATAAGATTTAAATTTATAGGAGCTTGTGATGTTAAAAATGACAGTTCTGTATCATGAACATGGTGATGTCCTTGAACATTTGAACTTGATTTTGCAAGTTGTACATGGAACTGAACTTTTATAAGAGATAGCTACATAGTAGAGCTCATTTTGTTTATCTTTTCACTTTAAATCCAGAAATACTTGCAACTCCATTGCAGGGAATCCATTTTTTTCCTATTGACATCTTTTTCTGAGATCTGGTGCAATTATTTCTTTCTTTGAAGGTGAACATTATACAAAAGAACTTAATTGAGCATCTGGTTAACAAGTGCGTGGGAGTGGTTGAGAGTTCCCCCTTTGTGCTTCAATCATTGACTGCTATATAGTTACCTCGTCTTCTAAGTTTATTTTAAATATTTCATCAGTACTTTTTGTCTGACTTGATTTTTACTCTCCAATCTGCAGATACAAACAACTTGATGACTTCATTTTTTAAGATACATATCCTAGTGTATATTAATGCATCTATAGAATTAATTTTATTATTATAACATGTTATTTTGGTGATAATTCTGTAACAGGATTCCGGAATGCGAAAAGCCCGATCTCAGCTTCTCTCACAGCAAATGGAAAGTACGTAGTCTCTGCTAGTGAGGATTCTTATGTGTATGTGTGGAAGCATGAAGCTGATTCTCAACCTAGCAGAAGCAAAGGCATCACTATCACACGGTCCTATGAGCACTTCCACTGTCAAGATGTATGCATGGCCATTCCATGGCCTGGCATGGGAGATACATGGGCACTACAAGATACTTACTTGGGGGAGCAGAATGGGCTCGATAACCATCTTGATGAGGTTTCCATTGCCAATCATCCTCCTACACCTGTTGAAGAAATAAGTGGTAATGATGGTTCGAAAACACTAGCCGGGTGTACTAATAGCCCACTGAATGGGATTATTTGCAGTGCAACCAATGGTTATTTCTTTGATAGAATTTCAGCAACATGGCCAGAAGAAAAGCTAACTTTGGTCAGCAGAACCACGAGCCCCGGTGGTAATGTTGATTTTTCCAGTGGGATGAACCAAAATATGTCGGCCTATGGCATGGTGATTGTAACGGCTGGCCTTCGAGGGGAAATTAGAACTTTTCAAAATTTTGGTTTTCCAGTACGAATCTGAGGCATGGAAGCAATATTGACCTTGGGGGTAAGTGAAATGACTGGCCATTACAGTCAAATTTTCGCTGGTGTTTGGGTTGGTTAAATGTGTACAGAGATGTGTAATATTAGCGAGTTTCAGTTCTTTCCTCATCGGATTTTGAGTGCAGATGGATATCCATTCTGATGGAGCATTGAGAAAAAATTATAGATTTGTTAAAAAAAAAAAAAAAGAAAAAAAGAGAAAAAATTACACCATGAATTAAAAAACCGATGTACTTCTCATGTCGGAACTGTAGAGTTATGAGCATGGCAAAAGGTTATTGAATTAAAATGAAATTCTTTCACATTCGTTCTGAACTTTGTAGATTCTTAGTAGTTTTCCAAATTTTTTGTAATTGAAAGGAAGGATGTCCCCGTTTTTGTTTGGCAGGTTGCAAAGAGGAATCCAAAACGATAATGATAAGAACCTAATATGTTCATGTGTAATTTTGCTTTTGTTAAAAAGTATAATTTTAATATTAATTGTAATATACTTTTATATTATAAAATTGAAAAAAGTTTATGCCATAGCATTTTATACGTCTGTCTGTACAAATACCTTGTATCGAAAAACTACTAAAAATGAATAATTTTTTTTAATAAAATATAAATATAATATTATACCGATTGAAATATTAAAAATAAAGTAGAATTAAAATTATAATTTTTTTTACCGTCGAATGTATGTTAATAGTAAACGTACAACATTAGCCATTTTCTTTTGCTTTCGACTTCTTGTTTGGATCAAGATCATTTGGGGTAAGCGAGGGAATGGAAATTGTGTTGCCATCTTTTTCTGTTGTAAGGATAAAAGGAAAAAAAAAAAATTGTCGTTCTAATTTACTCTATTATCTTATAAAAATTCCTCCCAAGTGGTGAGAAAGGAGAGTAAATAAAATAAAAAAAAAAGGGGGAAGAATGAATGAGAAGAAAAAAAGAAAATAACACTGTTGAAAAATAAATAAGAGAAGAGAAAAGAAAAGATAAATTTCATTTTCAGATTTTTAAATTTTTTAAATTTCCTTTGATATTTTTTTTTTGTTCAATCTTTATATTTTAGGGGTTTCTACACAAATAGCACCAAAACAAGTGTCATTAATTCCTCCCACTCAATATGGTGTTTTCAATTTTTTTTTAAAACTCAATACACTGTATTTAGTTTAAGCAAGAAGTAAATATAGTGTATTAGGTTTTATTAAAGAGAATACGATGTAATTAAATTGGTTAGATATTCATATTTTTAAGTTTTAAGTAAAAATTGAATATATTGTATTAGATTTTATTAAAATCAATATAATGTATTAAATTTTGGCAAAACTCAATATATTGGATTTAGTTTGAGCAAAACGTGAATATAGTGTACTAGATTTATCAAAATTGAATACAATATAATTAAATTGCTTAGATATTCATTTTTTAAGTTTTAAGCAAAACTTGAATATAGTGTATTATATTTTATTAAACTTAATACAGTGTTTTAAGTTTTAGTAAAACTCAATACATTGTATTAGTTTGAGCAAAAATGGAATATAGTGTATTAGGTTTGTAAAAAATGAATACAATGTAATTGAATTAGTTAGATATTCATTTTTTAAGCTTTAAGAAAAAAATTAAGTATAGTGTACTAGGTTTTATTAAACTCAATACAGTGTATTAAGTTTTCGCAAAACTCAATGCACTGTATTTATTTTGAGCGCAAAATCCATAGTGTATTAGATTTCAATAAAGAGAATATTATGTAATTAAATTGCTCAAATATTTATAATTTTAAGTTTTAAGCAAAAATTGAATATAATGCATTAAGTTTTAAACTCAATATAGTGTATTAAGTTTTAACAAAACTCAATGTACTGTATTCAGTTTGAGAAAATTTTGAATATAGTGTATTACGCTTGTTGAAATTGAGTACAATTTAATTAAATTGCTTAGATATTCATATTTTTAAGATTTAAGTAAAAATTTGAGTATTATGGTTTTTTAAACTCAATACAGTGTATTAAATTTTTGTAAAACTCAATACACTGTATTTAGTTTCAGCAAGAAGTGAATATAGTGTATTAGGTTTTATTAAAGAGAATACTATGTAATTGAATTGCTTAGATATTCATAATTTTAAGCTTTAAGCAAAAAATGAATATAGTGCATTAAATTTTATTAAACTCAATAAAATATATTGAGTTTTAGCAAAACTCAATACACTGTATTTATTTTAAAGAAAAAGTCCATATAGTGTATTAGATTTTATTAAAGAGAATACAATATAATTAAGTTGGTTAGATATTCATAATTTTAAGCTTTAAGCAAAAATTGAATATAAGGTATTAGGTTTTATTAAACTCAATACAATGTATTAAGTTTTTGTAAAACTCAATACACTGTATTTAGTTTAAGCAAGAAGTGAATATAGTGTATTAGATTTTATTAAAGAGAATACAATGTAATTAAGTTGCTTAGATATTCATATTAATAAACTTTAAGCAAAAATTGAATGTAATTTATTATGTTTTATTAAACTCATTAAAATATATTAAGTTTTAATCCCTTTTTGGAAAGGACATCGAGTGGTACTATTTCATTTTCATTGGCTAATGTGATGTGAATAGTAAAGGGCTAAGTGAGTGAAGTGAGATGGTTGTATTCGAGCTAGGCTAACTTCTTCACTTATGAAATTGATGGTTAAAGGGTCCTGCAAGTGTGATCTATTCTATTTTCATATAAGAGTACTAAAAGAGGAGAATTGACAGAAACTATAACAAGTGAATATAGTATATTAGATTTGTAAAAACCGAATACAATGCAATTAAATTGGTTAGTTATTAATATTTTTAAACTTTAAGCAAAAATTGAATATATTGTATTCAGTTTTTGAAAAACTCAATACGCTGTATTTAGTTTGAGCAAGAAAATATAGTGTATTAGGTTTGTCAATAATGAATACAATGCAATTAAATTTGTTAGATATTTATATTTTTAAGCTTTAAAAAAATTGAATATAATGTATTAGATTTTATTCATTACAAGAAAATATCAAAATAGCAATGGAATTTGGCAATGTAAATCATTTTCCGTTGCTATTTAGCAACGAAAATTAAAATTTGTTGCTAGTTTTGATTAAAGTGTTTAGATTTAGCAACGAAAATAAAAATAATTATTTTTGATTACTAAAAATAGAAAAAATTTTTAACGCCAAAATATAGCAACAAAATGCTATACCGTTGCTAAATAAGATGTTAAAAGATGACGGAAAATTTTGGAAACGAAAATTAACAACGAAAATTAAATTTTGTTGCTAAATATGATTTCGTTGCTATTTTAGCAATGAAAATTATTTTCGTTGCTAAATTAGCAATATAATATCTTTTCTTTATTAAAATAATAGTAAAAATTAAATTTCGTTGTTATTTTCATTTTTAACTGGTATAAATAGTTCCTCACCAACTTATCATTGCTTAATAAAATTTTCGTTGACAGTGGACTTCCCAGCAATAACCCGAGTTAAACAATATATATATATTGAATAATATGTTCGTAAATGAAGTAGATGATGACAGATATTATAGATGAATTGAAAAATTAAATAAGAATAAATTGGATCCATTAAGCAAATATAAGTTGGTGAGGTGTCAACGTGTAATGTGGGTATTGATAATATTCCATGTAATGGAGTGGATGTTTGGCTCTCGGTAATTGAATTAAGAGGAAGACAAATAATTCACGTCTGTTTATTATTATATATTTATGATATGTGTATTAATTATGAGTACTTAGCAATTATAGTTTGGAAATTCTTTCAAGACACGTAATTACTGTTACAATTCAATGTTTGGACAAATTATTTTACTAATATTTTTTTTTTGAGTTATATTCATTCATAATTGTATATACTCCAAATTCATCAATTTATCTATGGTTTAAGATTTTTTTAATCCATATCGAAAAGTCTATCTAGTAACATAAATTTTAGATAAATTCGTAATATATTTTTAAAAATATCCTTATTTAAATTAGTATTAACCATTTATTTAGAAGAAAATATAATGAGTAGAGAAAAAAATGGGTGCATAAATTTAAAAAAAAAGAAATTCAATATCTTTAAATTTCTCAAAAAATAGATATTTTAGAATAAAAAATTAATTAATACGAAAATTATTTTAAAAAAGAGACTATTCATTTATTTCAAATCATGACTTTACTCAAATTTTCAAATTAATTAAATTTTACTGTGACTTATATGCTTCATGTATTTTATTTGTCTATATATCCCTGGTTTGTGTAATAATAATAATAATAATAATAATAATAATAATAAGAATAACAACACAAATATCAATGGGAAACAACTATATTTCCAGAGTCTCTAGAAATTACGGGATAAAAGAGCATGGTCTCCAATTTTCAAAAAGAAAAAGAGAAAGGAATTAAAAAAGAAAAGAAAGAAAGGAACAAAAGAAAGAGGGATCGCGAAAAAGGAGAGGATGAAACTCTCATGGGCAGCTAATCAATGGCATTATGCCGGCAGTACCGCTGCCGCTGTACTTCCATCGTCGATGCTGCTGTCCCTTACGGCGTTGCATCCTTTTTTCCTACCGGTTCGTTCCTCCCCGCTCTCTTGGCCAAAGTTTCCCTCCTTCCCTCTAGCGATCCACGGTGGCAGACGGCAACATGAGCACCATCCATGAGTTCCTCAAGACGAGGCGCTCACCTCGGTACCCTCCGTCCGTCCCCAATCGTCGGCAACGAGTAGATTGGAGAGGAAGAAACCAGCAGTTCTTGAGCAGATCCCGACCAAATGGGGCACGTGAACACCACCAGGTGGTAACCGGTGGCTCCAGCTACAGGCGGACAGCATTAATGCATCTCCGGCGAAGCTTCGACGAGCACAGTGAGTTTTTCATTGCAAGAATATATATCTTTTTTCTATTTTGAATGCAATTACGTGGTTGCTTCTGTTTGCTCTTTTACTTTGAAGCAGTATAATCAATTGCTCTTTAGTATTAAAAATCGTGGTTTTATTTTGGGTGCTGTTTATCAAAATCATATTCTTACACTTTAATTCTCACATCTTCACCCAGGTGCTACTACCATTCAGGTAGTTCCATCTCTATTTTTCCCATTTGTTTTGTTAATATTTGGTTCCAATTGGCTTCGAAAGCCTGCATGTGAATATCTTTTTTCCATTATTTTTAACAATCTGCAAAGATAGATGGCAGTTTGGGAGAGCATAGTTATAATGATATTTTGCTTTTGCTGCTGGATTGTGATCTAATTCTCACTTCATATTTCATTTCTTTTGCACAAATATAAATAGAATGATAAAATATGTAATTAATGCTTTTAAAATTTTAAAAATTATCATATTGAGTAAATAAATACTGAAAGTTATTAATGCATGTCGTCTAATACGACAAACTGTATAATTTTTAATTATAAATAAATACCCTTTTTATTTTTTTATCTGTTATTTTTAACTAAAATTTAAATTTTATTTATTTTTTATTTTTAAATTTTTAATATAATATAATTTGTTTTTTTAATTTATTTTTTTTAATAAAGTCAGAACCAATAAGATTTGATAATTTAATTTTAATTACGTAATTTAATAATAAATTTAAATTTATTTATTATTTTTTAATTTTAATTAAAATAATAAAAGTGACTGATAAAAAAATGGTGGGAGTAATATGAAATTTAAAAACGGTAGTTTTCGGGAAACATCTAAGATTCAGATAAAATTTATAGGTAAAATTTTGTTAAAATAACCAATATATACTCCTTTTTATAATTTCTTACCGAACTAAGTTAGACATTTGTAATTATGATTCCTAATTAAACTGTCCAAAAGTATACTAATTAATTGAACTTGTAAGCCCTTCCAAAAGCATATCTTAAAGATTTTTATTCAATCAAAATCTCAATGCTTAAATATATAAAAGAAGTCAAATAATTGAGGATTAGGACCACAATGGGGTGAATAAAATAAAAATGTAAATGAATAATAATGAAAAAAGCCAACTGTAAAAATTTAACTATTTTTTTTTTGTGTTTTAGTAATTAATTCAGAAAGTTCAGACTAGTAATGGACCAAAGTTGAGACTGGCAATGGACTTAGTGCATGAGGAATCGCTTGTCTAAGCAGCAAGAATCAAAGAGGTTAATCTTATGTCTGCACTTTCTTTTCCAATCAATCTTGCTATCATACGTGTCAACATAAAATTCAGCATAGCAACTCACCCTCAAAAGTCTATGGCTAGTCTTCCATCAGCAGCCATTACTATGTATAGGAAAATCCAAGAATCATATTTGAAACACATTCTGATTAGAAACTACACGTACATAATATATTGTACATATTAACAAGAGCTGATTAGAGAATGGAAAGAATATCCATAAAAATCAAATTCAATTCACTTGTATGCAATCCACCCACTTAATTTTAGGCAGAGCTTTGGCAATAAATAAGGTAAAATTTTCATCAGCAATTGCATTCCCTGTAACATCTAATTGTGTCAAGTTCATGCCTTTTAGCACCAGAAAGGCTTCCCAATAGTTTGCAAAGCTGACCCCATCCATCCCTATTTTTCCTCACCAGCTACCGAATAAGACAAAGGAGAAGAGCCTCCACTTGATGAAGTCAAATCCTTGTACTGATAGCAGTGGCTAAACACAGACTTCCTAGTGGTTGTCACCTGCTTATAATGAAAATGAGAATCTGTTTACCAATTCAAAATTTAGTAACTGAGCAAAAACACTGGAACTCAGACCAGTTTATCATTAATGGAACCCTTAATCAAATATGCATTTCAAAGTAAAATATGCATTTGAAAGTTATGTTTCAAAGTACTTTTATAATTAGCTTTTATTTTTATACGATTCTAATTAATTGATAGATATTTGGTTTTCTACAAGTATAAGATAAAAAGATTTTATGGTTCAATTTTAACAATGCACTGTGATTCAATTTTAACAACCAACTTTTTCTTTTGATCTCATCATCTCTCCAAGAGCATTTGCTGGAATTGAAATATCTTCAAAGACCCTCATTAGATGGAAATATAATAATTTGATTGTTTATGCTTGCTTAAAAATTATTCAGGGATAGTGTGGTTTTGCAATTATTATCCATCTACATGTATTCTGCATTGGAAATAATAATTAAAAAATTGTAATAATTTATAGCGACGAAATAGCGATGGATTTTATTGTCGTTAATTTGTTTATTGGTTGGTGAATTTTGCGACGGAAATTAAATTTTGACCAATTTACCAAATCTACATTGGTTGGATTTAGCAATAAAAATTGAATTCCGTACTAAATTTTGCAACAAAATTTTATTTCGTTGCTAAAAAATAGCGGCTGTCAAGTTAGCAAACCATTGATTTCGTTGCTAATTTCCGTTGCTATTTTTGATTAGCAATGAAAAATTGACTTTTTTCGTTGCTAAATCTTGTAGTGATTAAACTCAATACAGTGTATTAAGTTTCCTCAAAGCTCAATCCACTGTATTTAGTTTGAGCAAGAAGTGAATATAGTTTATTAGTTTTGTCAAAATTGAATATATTTTTAAGTTTAAAGCAAAAATTGAATATAATGTATTAGATTTTATTAAACTCAATACAATGTATTAAGTTTTGACAAAATACAAATACATTGTATTTAGTTTGAGCAAAAATTGAATGTAGTGTATTAAGTTTGTCAAAAATGAATTCCTTGCATTCATTTTGAAGCCTTAGAATTAAGTTAGGATCCCTTTTTATCCCCAGTGCTATCCTAAAGTATGCCTTACATTCACTTAATGTAGGAAGATGCCAGGGAGACCCACTAGCCCAAGTCTAGTATCAAATGTTATATGAAATGGTGACTTATCGATCATTATGCTTGTGATGAGCTAAACCTATTGGTAGGGACCATACTTGGGTAACCCTAAAGTTTCATCACCCTTAACCAAAGCCTATATAATGATGATAACAACTTCCCTTAGGTTGTATAATCATAATAATGTTTATATGTTATGTGGACCCTTGTATATTAACCAAACTCAAGCAAATTAGAAGGGTACCAGTCAAAGACTGCTATGCCTCGGTGGGCCCAACCTGATGTATTTGAGTTGGTCAAAATACATAATGGTCAAAATCCGTACGCCTTTACTTTCAATTCGAGAGGTTATGCTGTTGATTTTTTTACTGTGCACAAGACTCGTCAATTGGATACCCTATTGACTCATGGGCTAAGTCCACCTAGGAAAGAGATTGCATTACCTCCTGTGTGAAAGTAATAAGGCTAGAAGGCTATTGCTATACTTGTGTGTGTTTGTGATTGACCATTAACAAGATCATACATTGCATTCATGCATCATATATATACCATGCTCATGCATCATTCCTAACATTTGATTCTTGCAGCCATATTAAACTTATCTAGATGATCTAGAGGGTCAGACAGGTGCCTGGTTTGAAGATATATATCCAATTTATCAAGATTGAATTCAGGTTCGAATTTAGGTTCGGAGGTCAATTATGAGTAGGGTTCAAGTCAATTGTTAGAAAGCAGTCAGGAAACCCATTTAGGCATAGAGAATAAAGGATTGAATGAGATCACGTCTAGGGTTTTTTCTTTTGTTCACAAATATATATAATTTATTTTTGCAAGTGTTAATTCCAAAATTTACTACCTAAAAATAGTAAAATCAGCCTCAATCACTTCCTAAAATCAAGTGACATATATTAATGCAAACTCTTTTAAATTTTAAATTCAAATTAATTTGAAATAAATATAAGACATTTAATCAAAACAAATCACTTAATTAGGGATATAGTTGCCAAAATTTCCATTGAATTTATCTTTGGATTTTTGGTCACCTTATCTCTATTTAATTAATTTATTTTGATTCAAATGCCATTAGGATTTAATACTTAATTAACTTAATTAATTCAAGATAATTAATTAATTAAAATTAATCCTATTGGGCCAAATCTCTCTCTCTCTCTCTCATGGACCAAGGTCAATTTAGCAATTTTAATATCCATTACATACATTAATTTGACTTTAATTAAAAGCCCAAATTAATGCCCAACACTTTATTTAAATATTTTAAGCCCAATATTTTATGTGCGCTATAGGTCCATTTAATATTGACAATGAATTAATAAATTAATTCAAATGCTATCTATACTCTCTAGCAAGATATTATAGCATTCCAAATTAAATGAAAATGCAAATGACATTTAGTGACCTAATGCAATTTTGCATAGTCCCTTACCTTTAAATATCAGAATTAATATAAGGTATGGAACCAGTCATCCTTATATATACTAATTTCTTTCTTGATATTTCAGTGACATTAAACTCTCAGATAAATAATGATTACTCATTATTTCATCTCGGTATGGCCATACACTTCTTAGTTCACTGATCAAGTTGGCCGATGATATTTTTCTCTCTTATCAAGAGGGGTAATCCATTCACTTCTCTCATGCTCTCTAACATGGATTAGTGCATACCCAAGCATACCCATACTTGTCATCCTATTACGAGCACGTTATGTGTATGTCAAAGTACACAGTAATTCATAAAGAGTTTCATAGAGATTTTAGGTCTAAGAACTCCGATGCAAAATTTGTACATGAGAAACACTTATGACTTGTACCATGTAGTGTTCTCATGAACGGATCAAATCCAGATACCATGTTCTAAACATGTATCTATGATCTCTGATTGACACTCTTGTCCTTATGATCCGTAAGATAGAACTCAATTAATCAGAGAGAGCATAATAGCCTTAATTCATTTGTTATTCCTATAACAATGACTGACTAGGGATATTTAGAATGAAGTCTTTATTGTTTTAAGGTCTTACAATCATATGCCTCACACATGATAACTTAAACTGAAACAACATTATTGGATAGTTCTATCAATTGATATGCACAGGAATACAATAGATAAAATAAATATCTCATTTATTAACTGAAGTGTTTTATAACAATGCATTGGGGCTAGGGCTTACACTAACAGTTACTCCTACTTAGCCTTTGACAGTACGGGATGATTTGGATTAAAGATTGGGTATGAGATTCCAAGATTTTGAAGAGAGGCTTATGGCTATGATTGGTGGGATGGTGGCTTCTATAGTGCCTAGCATCAAAACTTAGCCTACAACACTTACTATCAAGATAGCAGAGGAAACGTATGTTGGGAATGCTACCACAGCCAATGCTATAGTGTTTCGAGACCCACCTAGGAGAGAAAGAGGAGTGATACTGAGGATAACTTTAAAAATGAAAAAGATGAATAATATATCCCTCTAATCATGAACATGAGAATTAGGGGTCCTAGTACCGAGGATCTAGCCTTCAAGACGATGAAGGAAAATATTGAGGCTATATCTAGGCTTTTATCTACTAACAGGGGAATAAAGCTTGAAGATAGGAATTTGGACGGAGATGAACTGTTACCCCAAAGATTTAAGATGCCTGACTTACCAAGATTTGATGGCACCTCGAATCCATCGATGCATGTCAAATAGTATACGCTGATCATAAAGGGGATTGCCTTATCCAAGAAATAAAAGGTAGAGTACTTTTGTTTGAGTTTGATTGAACTCACAATAGATTGGTACCATAGGATGGATAGGTATACCAAAGAGGATTTGGATTTGTTGACTAAGGAATTCCTTAAACAGTATGATTGCAACACTAGGATGAAGTTACCCTGAAGGTTCTCGAGTTGCCTTAGCAAAAACACAAGGAATCCTTTCATAAGTACCTCACTAGGTAGAGAAATAAGGTGACGGAGATGAAGAGAAAGCCTGACACAGCTGATTAAATTAGGCTATGCAAGCTCGCACTTGAGGGATGGTTTAAAGATAAAAGGTTTGAAGGATTGGGAATCTTTGAAGGATATAGCCATAAAAGTTGAGGGTATATTTTGCTAGGAGGGGCGAACACTAAAAATGCAAGGAGGAATTTCAGTAATAACAAAGTAATGGGGAACAGTAGTGGGTTGAACAGAACTGGGAAGATTGAAGAGGTGTACACTATAAAGGTCGGTCAAAGGAATTATTCTAACTTGGGTAAGTTGCTATCTTACACTACAAGAAAATCTGCAAATAGCAATGGAAAAATAGCAACAGAATTTATTCCGTTGCTAATTTAGCAACAGAATTTATTTTTCATTGCTAATTAGCAACGAAAATTAACTTTTGTTGCTAAATTAGGTTATTTTTTGTTTAGCAACAGAATAAAAAATGGTGGTATTCCGTTGCTAAAAAGAGATAAAAATTTTAGCACCACAATATGGCCACGAAAATAGCAACGAAAATATCTTTTCGTTGCTAAAAATGACGGCATTAAAAATCAAATTCGTTGCTAAAATAGCAATGAAAATCAAAATTTGTTGCTATTTTAGCAACGGAATTTCTTTTCGTTGCTAAATGTGGGTCAAAAAATAGCAATGGAAAATTTTTTTCGTTGCTAAATTAGCAACGGAAAGAAATTTTCGTTGGTAATTTGGTCCCAAAGAAGTGTAAAAATTTTTGGTTCCAAAAATAGCAACGAAAAATTATTCCGTTGCTAAAGTAGCAACGGAATAATTTTTCGTTGCTATTTTACTTAGTCCTAGGAATAATTTTCCAAAAATAGCAACGAAAATTTATTCGATTGCAAATTAGCAACGAAATTAATTTTCGTTGCTATTTTTAGAAAACCCTAGTTATAAATCTGCCTATTTCTTTTTGTTTTTTGTTTTTCTTGCACCTCTCATCTGTGACATCTATCGCGCTCACAATAGTAGCTTGCATTTTTGCTCATTTTTTCTTTTTTTTTTCCTTGCTCAATCTCCCATTACTCCTAAAATGACAACACAACAAAATGAAATATAAAAGATACCAAAATATAAATAAAATAGCTAAAAATAAACATTTATATCGCAATTTTTGAACACAAAATACTAACAAAATATGAACTATTCAAGTTCATATCACCAGATTACGCTTTTTATTTGAAATGTAAGTCCCTATTTGAGTGATAGCCTGAAGATAAAAGGCTTAAAGGATTAAAAATATCTGAAGGGTGTAGCCATAGAGGTTGAAGGTACGTGTTTATCTAGAAAAGCCAACAATAAGGGAGTGAGGCGAAATTTTAGCAATAACAAAGCAATTGAAAGTAGCAGTGGAGCGAATAGAATTGAGAAAATAATTAAAGTGTTTGCTACAAAGGTTAATCAGAGGTACTATTCCAACCTTAATAAGTCACTATCTTGGGTATTGGACTGGTTGAGCAAAGAAGGGAAGCTTTAACCATTTCCATCAAAACCTACAAAGAGTTAAGGGTTACCCCACCATTGGAAAGATTTATAATTTTCTTACTATAGGCATATCAGGAACCTCATTGGTTATTACCACATGTTAAGGAATAAGATTCAAGATCTGATAGATAGTAAATAGATTTCAGATGCTGAAAAAGAGAAAAGAAGAAGAAAGGGGGTTACAATTTTATACCTCCTTAAATGTTTATGATTGGGTCTAACTTGGTAGAGTGGTATATGATATGGGAATGAGTGTGTGGCCATTACTTCTTTTGCCCCTAAAGTAATAAGGCTAAGTAAGAAAAATCAGCCAGTTTCAATGATTGATTTTTGGGATTCCCCTACTGAAAGTGAGGATGAAGGGACTTTGGTGCTTATTGATATATGAAGTTTAGCCAATGAAAGTAAGGGAGAAGTGAGGGAAGAAAAGTAAGTGAAGGAAATCATTATAAGTTATAAGGTGTCCCCAAAAATTGAGAAGTAGCCAGCTTTGCTGTAGTACCTTTAGAGAAAAAACCCGAGGAAAATTAGATAGTAAAGCAGTTGAAGAAGACACAAGCCCAAATTTCTATTTAGGACTTATTAAGGCAGTTTTCATCACATAGGAAAAAATTGGTGAAAGCTTTGAGTGAGTCTATTATTGCCATTACTATTTCACCTTTTGAGTTATTGGATTTAGTCAAGGAAGGAATGGGAGAGAATGTTGTATATTTTGATGCTGACTTGCCTACTAAAGGAAGAAACCATAATTGCCCTCTTTATATCAAAGCTCAAGTGAATGGTGAACACGTAGCACTTGTAATGGGTGATGATGGATCTTCTATCAATGTGTTACTTGGTTGCAATTCCTACTTTTAGGCCAAATTAAAGTATGTTAAACACATTTAATTTGCCCCTTTCTGCCTATGATAACTCAAAGTGGTAAGCTGCTAGGACCATTAAAGCCGTAGTGAAGATAGGAAAAATTGAAATCGAAGTCAAGTTTATAGTATTGCCTATTCCTGCCAACTTTTTCATGCTACTTGGAAGGTCATGGTTCTGTAAGTTAGAGGGAGTTCCCTCTATGCTGCATCAAATGATCAAGATATCCCACGATCATCAGGTGGTCACCATCAAACTACAAAAGAACTAGATATCTATGTTGAAAATAGGTAAGCAGCCTTTCAATGGGCTCCATATGTCTATAATCAGTGATGAAGAGGGTGAAGGTAGCTTTGCTGACAACCCACAAGTGATCAATATGCTAGAGAAGTTACACATCTTCCCTGAGGCTGGTTTAGGTAAAAATTCTTAGGGGCCGTAAACTGCTATCACTACCAAAGGTTAGAAGGATAGGAAAGGTTTAGGTTTCACTGGTCCTTGTGAGAATATCAAAGGAAAGAAAGCAATGAAGGAAATTCCCCATATTTCTCAAAGCTTTATGCCAGATTTATGAGTTTACCTTTATTATGAAGAGAATGAGCCCCAGCTTATAGAAGGTAAAGTACGGCTAGGATTTGAGCTATTTAATGATGTCTTTGACTAGGAACAAGGGATAATTAAGCTAGTTAAAGGTTTTTAGGATGAGGGGATCCTTCTACACCATTCAGCTTGGGATAAGGAAGTGCTTGAGAAGGTTATAATAAAGAAATTACTTGTTGTTCGGGTGAAGGGTAAAGAAAAGATTGAGGCTGAAGGTCCATCAAAGATAGATTGGTAGCTAGAGAGACATCTAATGAAACCAAGATTGAAGAAGATACTTTCATTGGTATGGTTTATATTTCAAAACTTTTTGATGAGAACAACGATTCCTCTTTTGATTATATTAATAAGATGAACAATTTTTCTTACTTGTTTGATGTTTCTTCTAATTTCAATTTATATAATCATGATCATGAATCATTCATATATGATATTAACTCAACAAACACATGTTTATTTAATCTCAAAACAAAAGAAAACATGAAAGAAATTTTATTTGCATCAAATATAATTCCTGAAAAAGAGAAAATTTTGATAGAATATTGAAAAAATATAAAAAAGTCTTTGCTTGGATCTATGAAGATATGCTAGGAATAGATTAAGAGATTGCTAATTATACCATCCCAACCTATTCAAGGTATAAGCTAGTTAAGCAAAAGCTTAGGAGACTTTGGCTAGAGTGGGCTAAAAAGATTAAAGATGAGGTCAGAAAACGGATAGAGGCTAAGTTTGTGGTAAAGATTCAATACCCTACTTGGTTGGTAAATGTTATCCCTATAGCAAAATAAGATGGAAGAGTTAAAGTCTATATGAACTATAAGAATTTAAATAAAGCTTGCCCAAAAAATTACTTTCCCTTGCCTCACATAGATGTCTTGGTAGATAGTGCAGCTGCATATGCCAGGTATAGCTTTATGGATGGCTATGTTGGATACAATTAGATTTTGAAAAAGATAGTAGATTGGATTAAGATAACCTTTATCACAAAATGGGATACCTATGCCTACCAGGTCATACTTTTTAGGTTTAAGAATGCAGATGCCACCTATTAAAAGATCACAACTGAGATACTAGATGACTTGATCAACAAAGAAATAGAGGTGTATGTGGATGATATGATAATTAAGTTAGCTACCCAATGGGGTCACTTTGAGGCATTAAAGAATTTCTTTTAGAGAATTGATAAGTATAATCTTCACCTTAACCCAAAGAAGTGCATATTTAGGGTTACTTCAAGTAGGCTCTTAGAGTATGTGGTGAGTCAAAAAGGCATAGAGGTTGATCTAGACAAAGTAAGGGCTATCAAAGAGACTTCTATGCCCTAAAAGAAAAAAACGGTTAGAGGATTTCTAGACAGGATTTAGTATATAAGTAGGTTCATAGCCAAATTGACTTTGACTTAAGAACCAATATTCAAACTACTTAGAAAAGATCAGCCAGTGATTTGGAATGAAGATTGTCAAAAGGCATTCGATACCATTAGGGATAACCTTTCACATCCACCAGTGTTGTGACTACCATAGGCTGGAAAACCTCTAATCTTGTATTTGGCCATAAAAGATAGTTCAATAGGGGCTATGATGGCTCAGAGGGATGACTTTAGAATTGAATACATAGTCAACTACCTCAATAAGAAATTTCTTCCATATAAAGCTAAGTATATAGAACTTGAGAAAATTTGTCTAGCAGTCATTTGGGCTTTGAAAAAATTAAGGCATTACTTTTATTCCTATAGAGTATAAGCTATGGCTAAGCAGAATCTTCTTAGGTATATATATGAAGCACCCTTATTCCAAGGGAAGATGGGTAGGTGGCTAATCCTTCTATAAGAATTCAATATAGAATACATCACTTGGAAAACCATTAAAGGAAGAGCCATAGTAGAAATCCTAGTTGATCAGCCATTAGAAGGAGAAGAGATAACTTATGAGTTTCCTAATAAAGATATCATAGCTATAACGGTTCAGGCTTGGCAAATGTACTTTGATAAAGCTATGAATAACAAAGGAGTTATAGTAAGAGTAATTTTAATAACCTCAGAGGAAGAGAAAATGCCTTTAGCTAAGAAATTAAGGTACAAGTAATGAATAACGAAGTAGAGTATGAAGCTTACACCTTTGAGTTAGAAGCCTTGATAGCTATGGGGGTAAAATCTGTAAAAGTATTCGAAGATTCATCCCTAGTACTTTATCAAGTGTAGGGCAAATGGTCAGTAAAGGAAGAATGGTTGTTGCCTTACATTAAGTGTTTGAAAGCCTTAAGTAGCTAGTTTAAGGTTTGTATTTTTGGACATCTGCCTAGAGAGGAGGACCAATAAGTCGATGCTTTGGCCACTTTGGTATCGATGTAAGATAATCGAAAGGAGTGAGCATGAAGTCAGTATTGATCTCAAGTTTTAATAAGCCATACTTTAAAACTGAATAGATAATAGACATTGAAGTGGATGATGGGAAGCCTTAGTGCTACAACATTCAAAATTACTTGGAAATGTAGGTATTTTTAGAGGAAGCCACTGAAAAGGACCAAAGAATGATATGTAAGCTATCAATATATTTCATTACTGTATATAAAGTGCTTTATAACAGATAGCCTGATGGCATTCAACTAAGGTATTTTAATGAGAATGAGGCTAGGAAATTCATAAAAAAGGTACACGTGGGTGTATATAGAGCTCACATGAATGCATTAGCCTTAGTAAAGAAGATCATATGCCAAGGATTCTTCTAACTTATACTAGACACTAATTGTTCTAAGTATGTCAAAGAATACCAGTTATAACAACAGTACACAGACTTAAGATGCTTACTATTTTTTGAGCTGTGTAACCTTTATTGCCTTGGCTGATCGCTGCATAGGGCATAAACATTATGGGTATGATCCATTCACCAACCTCGAATGGACATAGATTTATTATAGTTTTCATGTATTACTTCACCAAGTGAGTGGAGGCTAAGTCCTTTGAGAAGGTGGACATTAGGGATATGGCAAAACTTAATAAAAATAACTTGATATGCAAATATGGTTTACCTCACCACATAATTTTTTGGGAAAACCAAGTAGATGCTTATGAAGTATGGGGTTCAGCACCATAGGGCCTCACCTTATCGACCTCAAGCAAATGGGCCAGTCAAGGCAGCTAACAAGAATGTCAAAAGGATCTTGGCCAAAATGGTTCAAACTTATAAACACTATAAGAAAATCAGCAAATAGCAACGAAAATTAGCAACCGAATTTGTTGAATTTTTGTTGCTAATAAAAATTAGCAACAGAATTTGTTGAATTTTCATTGCTAATAAAAATTAGCAACGAAAAATAGCAACGGAACATTCAGTTGCAAATTTGGCGGTTGGTATTTTTAGCAATGAAAATTATTTTCTGTTGCTATTTTTACTAACGGAATTAGAATTTCTGTTGCTATATTTAGCAACCGAAATAAATTTTCGTTGCTATATTTAGCAACCGAAATCAATTTTCGTTGCAATTTTTAGCAATCGAATTGATGTTTCGGTTGTTAAATTCAGCCAAAATTATAAAAAAAAATTGCAATGGGATTTTCGTCGCTATTCCGTCACTAAATTATTGTTGATTTTGATGAGAGGTTGAAGGGACTCTTCATGCTTTGCAAATTTCAAAATTTCCATCAGAAAACAGCCACAACTGAAAGAAAGTTGAATAATATTTCACAGTTAGCTCAATATTGCAATCAAAAAATAGCCACAACTGAAAGAAAGTTGAATGATGTTCCAATTCAAACCAATAAATGAATGTACGAGGTCAATGAAGTGCTAAAGCAGAGCAAACCATACATCCCATAATTATCACATCCTAATATGTAGAACCATCTTCATTTTCAGAAAGTAATATGCTTCCAGTAAATCGAGTGACTAAAACAAAAGTGAGTGAAAACCACCTTGCAGATCAAAATCTTCTACATATCTGCCTTTCATGAATGAGAACCTTGCTTCCTCAGATCTCGTAGATTCAACTGGAGGTACACTAATCAGATCTCGGAATTCCATGACATATGCTCCTGTCCAATGGCTTCCTCTACACAATTAAATTCCAAAAAGGAAGCATTCAAAAATTAAAGCATACATAAAATTTTGATAGATAATCAATTACATTTTTAAGCATAAAATTCTGAAGTATGCCATCTACCAATTGAATTCCTTGATAATCCATTCACTTTCCAGCTAATTTACAATTTCATGATGTAATAGACATGTTTAGACAATCTTTAAGAGCGTCGCCATTCTCCAGCTGTCCAAGTCATGATAGTATATTCTTGGTTGAAGAAGAGAACAAGTTAATGCCAATAACTAGCTTAACTTAAGGAAATAAAAGTTTGATGACTTAATCTGAATAATAAAATTTCAGGGGATCAATAGACAAAATAGATGGAGCTGAGGGACCAAAACATGCAATATTTTCCAAAAACAATTTGCAAAATATTATATAGATAATGAAAACATTTGCAAATTTTCAGATGACAATGATAATATATGGAGGAGAAAACTCCGGCAAATCAATACTGAGCACCATCCATATCAAGTTCTCTAATATTTTCGTTTCTTGGAAGGAGGTAAGAAAGAATGCTTAAATTTCATAAAATAGTTGCAGTCCCAAAATGAGGCAAAATGCATCTCGAAATGACAATCTGTTTCCAAGTAAAAGCAAAGAGAGGAAGTAACCTCAACTGCAAGTTCACTAATATGGAACAGAAAAGTGATCAATTATGAAATCTATTATAATAATATCTGATATATCTGCCAAATTAAGGATGAATTATTCAGTACTTTATCCTACAGCAATATACACTACAAGAAAATTGCAATTTAGCAACGGAAAATAGCAACGGAAAATGTCAATTTTTCGTTGCTAATCAAAAATAGCAACGGAATTTAGCAACGGAAATTTCGGTTGCTAATTCGACGGTTGGTATTTTTAGCAACGGAAAGTTTATTCCGTTGCTAAATTTAGCAACGGAAATTTAATTCCGTTGCTAAATATAACCACTAACATTTGCTAAATTGGTCAAAATTAGCAACCGAAATCAAATTCCGTTGCTAAATTTAGCAACCGAATACAAATTCCGTTGCTAAATTTAGCAACGGTTATTAATTTCCGTTGCTAAATTTAGCAACTGAGTTGAATTCCGTTGCTAAATTCAGCAACTAGTAAAAAAAATTTGTGACGGTGTTTTCGTCGCTATTCCATCACTACAATAGAAAACCATAAAATTACATATTGCCTGCTAATTAACTTCATGATGTTAACAAATAAAGCAAAAGACTTGCTTAGACCAGTAAAACTCATCGTATTAATTAGAACTACAATTACAAAATCATATATATATGCACTGAGAAACTAATTAAATTAAATTTTATAAGAAAATAATTTTAATAATTACCTGGATAATCCTTTCTAGTTGGTGCATAGAAACATTTTTGTTGTACAAGACTTTCCTTCTCACTAAATAGCCCCATGTCAAATGCCACAGCACTAGCTGATGTCCAATGAACCTATCATGTTTTGGAGCAAAGTATTATGCTGCCATTTCAAACTATATAAGCAACAAAGCAGCAAAATTCAAACTATGCATAACTTAAAGTATTTCAGTCTGAAGTATTACAAACTTTTACGAAGCAAACCCTTCTCTAGCTCTTTATGCTTCCTGGTCTACCAGAGCACCACGATGCTCCATCTCTGCATCAACAGCAAATCAATAAAGGATGTTATACGTTTTTCAATTTGGATTCCCTTTAGCTATGGAAATCATACGATTGCCAAAGTTGTCATTCTATAAGAAGAAAGGAGAAAACAAGTTGATATTACATTATAAATGACTAGTCATTGCGAAACAATTGACCATATTGAAAAATATAATGTGATAAAGTAATGCAAAAATCCAAAAACTCCAGCATATCTCACCCAAGCTTTGACAAATAGAGAGTAACTAAATCATTATTATCTTTCTGGATGCATTTGTTTTAATTTTAAAGCACTGAGGATTAAAAGTTACCATAGAAGTAAATATAAAGTAGTTAAGAAATAATAGGTTCATATTCATATCCTTGGATAATATCAAGCATTGTTAAATGGAAATCCCAAGGAAAAGACAAAAAATAACTATCAAGCTTTAGGACAAATCACCAATCTGCATAGACCAAGCATTTATACTATCAACAATCTGTATATATGTATATATACATACATATAAATACATATATGCATATACATTTTGGGATATTGAAACCTCTAAGGATGCGCATTGCAGTAAGAAATCATGGCCACACTGGAAACTAACTATCAAGTATGGCATAGCCACTAGTGGCAGCCATAAAAAAAACGACATAAATGAAGCTGGCATGGCCACACTGGTGGCAATCACAAATCACATAAACGAAGGTAGAGCTACTTTTGTTTGCATAACATGCTATGCAGTATCTAAATAGTTGAGAAGACATCTGATGATGATTTGCAACATTAACATCCTAATGAAATAAAAAGCCCAAGTGAGAAATCACAAGAAACATCAGTGCATCTTTTACAGGATATAGATTAAAGAAATGCATAAAATACTTAAGAATTGGTAACCATGCAGACAAGATTATGTTGCAAAGATCAAGATCCAAATACCTGAATAATGACAATCTCCTAAATTATGTTACTAAAGTCATTTATAAATAGAAGGCCACTATTAAATACCACATAACAGATGAAATAATTTTAACTTGAAATTATCTGTTAAAGCCTAAGAACATCAAATAATCCGCAGCAACTCATACATGAGGTTCTATGTGCTATTTGTGGTGCTGCAGGTACATTTTCTTCATACGTTTTACCATCATTTTTAATTATATTAGCATCCGATTGCTCAGAATCTTTAACATTTTCTTCAAAAGCAGTCTTAGCACTTGATGACTTTAACATCTTATCTTCATTTCCATTTAAAATGGAAGCACTGACAACCATTGATGGCCCTGCTTTTTTGGATCATCGTTTCCTAAAACCATTTGATTAAAACACAAAGTTAACAGTCATAATTTCTGAGGGGAAAAGAGCCACTAAAATCTGAAAGATGGAACTAGGAAATGCCTATTATATTATTCGGCACTATGTAAAGGAATTCCAAATGAAAGTTAACAAATACCATTAATCCACCTCTCCTCACTCACAATAATAATAAAAATAAGAATAGTAACAAGAACCAAGAAAAATTAAAAAGGAATAGGAACACAGATGATTGAAGATTATTAAATTTTCCACATCAAGAAGAAAAGGGAGGAGATTCATAATCAAATACCTATCATTCTTCCAATATAACCGAGCAAAACAAGCGGCAAACAAGTGATTTTAATTCAGATTCCTAAAACACCCAAAGCCTCGAGAATCCCAATAAAAGCAGCAAGAAGAACGGGAAAGTTAGAGAGTCCAAGCCAAACATCAAGTGGAAACTAACCAAAGCAAGGGGTATCAGCAAATACTAATAAGCATAAATCCAATCAAACCCAAGTAAAACTCAAACAAACACTCCTCAGATTCACAAAACACACAAAAACAAACACTTGAAAGAAAAGCAATAAAGGAAATAAAGGAGAGACAGATTGGCAAGGACAGAAACGCAGTGATGGGGTCTCCTGCTCAAAAAAAAGTAAAGACAGATTCGAAGTTTTTACTCATTTTTCAATCTACAGGCATAGTAATTATATCAGAATGGGAATGAATTTTTTGGCGAATATCTTCATACAACTGCAAGGCAAAGCATTTGTTCAAGTTCATAAAGGGTTGACAATGAATAATTACGAAAAGAAGAAGAAAAAAAAAAGAAAAGTTTCCAAGTAATGACTGCTTTTCATTTCTTTCTTTTATGCAAAGGTGAATCATTAAATTGCAATAATACAATTCTAGTTGCTTTACATTATTTAAAAAAAATTGAACTTTAATTGAAAAACCCACAAGGCAATTAAGACTTTTTTTTTTCTAATATTAAAGTTGGATTAAATTCAAGCTGTAAAAAAACCAATATAAATCATTATTAAGCATATATAATAATAAATAAGGTGATGAATTGATCTGAAGTTAGTGTCTGTTTTGGCCGGGCATATATGTTTTTCTTTTTTAATATAAGTAATGACATAAAAAGTGGAACCAGTAGCAATGCTTGACTAAGTAATCTTTTATACATGTGGAGAGAGAGAGTCACCGAAAGCTATTTTCATAAAAAATACTATAGGGCTATGTATTTTGTTTCTACTTATTTATTTTATATTCTATCTAGAAACAAGACACTTTGTTTGATACTGAAGGTATAGATTTAAAAAAATTATACAATTAGCTGGCCTAATAACTTTTTGCTAAGAGAAGCATCTGTCTTTAGAAAAATAAATTCTTTGTATTCGAATTCTTTGTATGGCCATTTTTTAAATACTTTATTTTTTTAGGTCTGGCTGAATGGTTATGAAAAAAATATTAACGTATTAAGTATACTAGCTTAACCTAATTAACATCAATACTATGAAAAAGTTAAAAAGTAACAAGAATCAAATCAAATCAAGCTAAAGCTTTACATCCCAGTTAACCACCACCAAAAAGAATAAAGGCACATATTAATTTCAGTACCTCCAATATGGTGTCTGTTCCGTACTCTTTCCTCTAATTAAGCATTTCTTCCCACATCTGGATTATTTTTTCCAAATTAAACTCTCTAGCTTTCAAAAATCTACAGGCATAGTAATTATATCAGAATAGGAATGAATTTTTTGGCGAATATGTTCATACAGCTACAAGGAAAAGCATTTGTTCAAGTTCATAAAGTGTTGACAATGAATACCAAATGAAGTGAGTGACTAACCTTAGGAAAGTATAATAGTCATCATGCCTAGGAGGTAATAAATTCCTTTTTAAGTCATATGTGCAGCTCCTCGAGACTGTCAGAGACAAAAAAAAAACATAGAACAACAATGAATACACTGCAAATATACAAAGAAGATTCAATAGATAATTGTTTAAAATAATGCAATGAACTTCATTTTCACAGAATATAAAAACTGAAACAAAACCACTATGCAATCGAGCTCCTACATAAATTATCAACTTCCTCTGGAACAATTCAACAACTTTACCTTCTGAATTCTGTCCAAAAGTTTCTACATTTTCCTATATATATATATTATCAGGATTTTATATTATCGGATAAAAGCTGTTAATTTTATATTGGAGTTGAAATTAGAAAACTTACTATTATATCATTTACTGTTAATTTTCTTTAAAGAAATACCTCAAGACCTTCACCGGAGCCTCGTCGGAGCCTCACCGGAGCCTCGTCGGAGTGAAACCAAGGACACCTCAAGGTAGCTGACGTCGAGAGAAGTCCAACGACAGTGGTCACGCGCTCCAACGCACCACCGCTTGATCGGGATCTACTCAAGAACCACCGGCTTCTCCTTTCTCCGATCTGCTCATCACCGGTGACTAAGAATGGAAAGAGGATATCGGGATGAATGCCTCGTTCTTGGGGACTCGCTGGTGCTGTACTTCTGGCTGGTTGCCGTCACAAGTGGCCTGAGGGAGGAGAAGAAGCATGCGGGAAAGAGAGAGAAGGTTGATGGTAGTTAGACGAACAAAACTTGCGATCTAAAGGCGGTGAATGGAGGGACAGCGCATGGAGGCATTAAGAATCGCCGGTGATGGAGCAACCGGCGTAGCGCCGTTGGTCGGTTAAAGGTCGGGATTTCGGTCTCCCTTGTTCTCCGCCTCTCTCCCTCTTTCATCTTTTTTTTTCTCTTATTCTCTTAATCTGTTTCCTTTAATGGTCCCGTTTTTTTCCTTATAAATACAACCTTGATGAATTGATTTATAACTTAAAAGAAGATTAAAAGTATCTTATTAGATTGTTTATTATATTTAATATTTCGTAATTACCATAATTAATTAATATTTAATTTTGTATTTTTTACTTTATTCTTGTATATTAATTAAAAGAAAATGATAATTAAAAGGGTGATAATTTATAATTATATAAAATTAGCAAAAATTTAGATTTTAAAATTTAGGATTTTTTCAATTTATAGTTCTAACAAAAGTAAAAGTACTGAAATGCCCCTAATTTAGCAACGGAAAATTATTTCGTTGCTATTTTTGCAACCGAATTAAATTCGGTTGCTATTTAGCAACGGAATTTAATTTCCGTTGCTATTTTAGCAACCGAAATAAAATTCCGTTGCTAAATAGCAACCGAATTATATGCGGTTGCTATTTTTCATTCAAAGTGAAATTTAGCAACGGAATTATTTTTCCGTTGCTATTTTAGCAACCGAATATAATTCGGTTGCTATTTTTCATTCAAAGTGAAATTTAGCAACGGAAAAACAATTCCGTTGCTATTTAGCAACCGATTAAAATTCGGTTGCTATTTTTCATTCAAAGTGAAATTTAGCAACGGAATTATTTTTTCGTTGCTATTTTAGCAACCGAAATATAATTCTGTTGCTATTTAGCAACCGAATTTAAATTTCGTTGCTAAATAGCAACCGAATTTAAATTCGGTTGCTTCGGTTGCTATTTTTCATTCAAAGTGAAATTTAGCAACGGAAAAATAATTCCGTTGCTATTTAGCAATGGAATATGATTTCCGTTGCTAAATAGCAACGGAATTCTATTTCGGTTGCTAAATTAGCAACAGAAAATAAATTCCGTTGCTATTTTTCGTCCCAAATTTTATCCGCCATTTGTTGCCGCCTTAATTAGCAACGGAATACAAAATCCGTTGCTAAATTTTGTTGCTAAATAATGGCGCCAGAAATTTCCTCCACTTTTAGCAACGGAAGCTAACCAAATATTTTTCCGTTGCTAATTTTATACAGTTCAACCAATTTTAGCAACGGAAACGATTTTTCGTTGCTAAATAGCAACAGAATTGTGTTTCCGTTGCTAAATTAGCAACGGAATAGATTCCGTTGCTATTTTTTCGTTGCTATTTCAATATTTTCTTGTAGTGATACTTACTCAGCATTGCAAGATACAGTTTTCATTCAACCCAGAAAACAAATATAAAGAAACAATAAACTAATACAGAAATCACTTATTTATTTATTTTACCTTTTTCCACTAAAACAGAGGACGTATACATCTTAAGGATCTATCAAGCCCCAGTACACTGAACTAGTTATATTTGCAGTTTTAGTTATGCACCCTATCTAATTGTACGTCTATGCAACATAGGAGATGAATATAAAAAGAAATAATAAATGATAAAATCCAACATGATTTTCTTGTAAACTCTGATAGTAGGAAGAAAATGATATCCTCACAAAGTGCATACCAAATTGTATGTCACTTTCTATTACAAAGAAATTGAAATATGTAGATGAATCAGATGTCTGGGCTTATTCATACCACTACTACTTAGTATGGTGGCAAACCACAAATGATATAATGGATCAATGGGTTCTTTTTGCTAAGTAAACAATAATGTGTTCAAAAGTATTAGTCTATTGATAGTGCTTCCCAAAAGAAGATATTTGGAACCATTTAATCTAATTTGAACATCATGACAGAACAGCAGAGAGACAAAAAAAGTCATGGAGAAAAGTACTGCTATGGTATGGGTAGAGATATAATAACCAATAGCAACTATAAATATGTGCAAACCTACTGAAAGCTAACATTGCTTCAAATGGAGTGATAACAAGGGCTAAAAACTCTTTACTGTCCAAAAGAACAGTTTGGGCACAGGAAACATAGATGAAGACATCACACTGTCGCAACAGGCTGCTCTTATAATCTAATTCCAAGAATTTAGCTAACAGACAACAACAGATGAAGTGAGGCTTACCTCAAGAAAGTTAGCCAATTTAGCAGGGTTTGGTCTTCCCATAACAAGAGTGTAAGCCTTTTTCCTAGCACCAGTGACAAGTTTTTTCATCCGATGAATCATGTCGAGGTAACCAGCTGCACCAAATTAACCAAAACCAGAGACTGTTATTAATCAAACATGTTGTACATAAAAATTATCAACTATAAAGATTGCCACTTTGTGATTCCTACTTAGTGATTACAACATATAGCTAGTTTTTTCATGTTTTATTCCCTATCAATTGTTGGAAAACCATGATCAAGCAAACATTCAAATGCTAGCAGGAGTAGGGAGGGAAACCACATGACATAATTTTTATATTGGCAATGAGATTTCTACATCAAAGCATGCCTTGACTAACCACAAGAATAGAAACCATTGTTAAGTTGATGTTTGAGAGAGAGAGAGAGAGAGAGAGAGAAGGTTTGGCAGGTGGAGGTCAATATATAAGAAAAAAAAGATCAAGTTAGAGTTTGCTTGAATAATCATTATACAATTCTAATGCAGCATATAGACAACCAAAATGGTGAAGATTATAGGCATCCAAACTCTGATAAGGCAGGAAAGTAACAGACACGAAAAACAAGTGCACTTAAACATGCACAGTAGCAAAGTGGATAATGTTCAGAAGCATGCATAGATGAGAGTTCAGACATTATGGAATACCACAAAACACTAACATAAAGCTTCATCAAAAAACAAAGATAGAGAGAAAATTATTAGTAGCAGCAAAAAGAAATTAAAAAAAATTGTTGGCAGAACATGCCTACACCAAGGGTTCCCACCAAAATTCCAACAACATCAGTATCTTTTGCCTTTTCAACCAAATAATACCTTCAAGAAAAATATTCGCCCTACATTAATGATCTCCCTAGTAAAATGACAATGTATGGAAAATTTTGGATAAAAGAGTGCAAGAGATCTAAGATTTGAGTGGGAGGTAGATAAGTGTTAAAATAATTGTAGTCTTGTGAAGCAATACCTACGCCTAAGAATTCGTCTTGGCTCAGATAAATCTATCACCAAGCAATCTTCTTCTGCATCATATCTGACTAAAAGGAGCACCAAAAAATCAAAAAGAGGATTGTCTAAGGAGTGAACAAGTTAAAGCTTGAGTAACAAAGGAAAAAACTATCGATATTACCAAAAGATAACCAAAAATGGAGGAGATCTAGGAATTCATGATCAAATTAAAGTCAACAATCAAGAATTAATTCTTTACACTGAGAAAAAAGATTGAATATGTACCATAAATGCAAGCAACTCCGGACAAATATATCCACTATAGCCAGTAAATTTGAGCAAACTACACACATAAAAGTGAGCACAGGTAGTGCATATCTAAACCAAAATTAGCAACAAACTTTAAGCAAAACATTTGTGATTCTTATACCTATTTCAGAGCCATTGAATGTCAGTACAACATTTGAGAATGCTGAATCGCTAGAACCAACCCATAAAAGGCACAAGTCCTCCATCCTGCGTCCATCAGGCAAATCCCACATCAAACCTCTAATCCTCTACCTAGAACAAACAAGCGCACCAATGTCATGCCTAGCTGAATAGTCATCACCTGAGATTGGGTGTGGATTATATCTTTTTTGAATGTCAGATGGAATTACTGCTGAGCACATAACATCAGCAAAATTGAATTCTAGATGCTTGAGCCCAGATTGCATTGATGATGCTGCCATCAACTCTTATTTAATATTTGGGATCGCATGTGCATATTCAAGCCCAAATAGTACCTACATTAAGGCACAAATGTGAAAGAGAATCATAGAAAGATTTAGTTGCTCTCGCTAGCAGTAACATGTCAGGACATATTAATTTATTAAGCAAAATGTGAAAGCTATTGTACATACAAAAGAGCGGAATGAGACTCATATGGCAGGCAAATTTGTTGTTATTTCACACCTCAAAACATTAAAACAATCACTTAACACAACAACATGAAGCTTGAGAGAATGGAAATATGTTAAGGTGTTGTAAGGCATACTAATTCAAATTTACATGTAAATTGCATTTAATGCGATATAAACTACAGTGCCTTTTTCTTTTCTCCCTAAAATCAAACTATTCTGATCACTTTTTTTTATAATATTCTACATCTAAGCCTTCTCATAGGCCAAACTAGTAGTCTTTTTTTATTTTTCTTCAAATAAAATGTTAATTGTTTTAAATCCACAGATCAATAGTTTTTCATTTTCAAAAAGGAAGCAAAGTCATGTATTATGTGTTTTTATTTTCTTTTTCAATGGAAATTCCCTGAAATTCCATTTTAAATGTCACATGTACAAGGAAAATTGCTTGTTTGAAGTAAAAATACATTGCATACATCAATGGGAAAATTAATAAACACAAGTGCTAAAATATGCTAGAAGCACATGCCTATCTATAGTATCGACATACATTGCCACATAATAGTATCGGTCCGGAAGAGAAGATGCAGAAGTTAAAGCATTTACTATACCAAAACAGGCTTTTTGTTGGTCAAGGTATAATCTAAGATACTATTAGCACAACTGGAAATGTTAATGGAAGCCTTTTTGAAAACAAAGAATGATGGAATGGTTGATGTCCTACAAACAAAAAATAGCTTAAAGTAAGCATGCAAAAAAGTGCGTACATATAATTTCAATTCAAAATTAACATCTTAAGGACATGTTTCACTATAAATGACCTAGTTAGAGGCCTTCTATACCTAAAAATGTTGAGAACTGTAATAGTTTCAACAACATGCATGTGCATGGATTCATAGAATATGCTGTAGAATACTCACGAGCTAAGACATGTATGTCCGTAATGTATGACACAATCAGCATCAATATGAGAAGCTCCAACTTCATCAACACAACAGCTACCATATGTTGCATCTGCCATTACAAACAGAGAAACCTCCTTGCTATCCCCATTTTTTCCAGCAATAGATTCTCTTAGTGACAGTAGTTTGTCCCTCAAAGCAGTCACCACCTTGACTGAATCCTTCAATAACTCATCTAAAAACTAAGAATCAAGTATTATGAACTTAAGTAATCTTAGTAAACCTTAAATTCCACTTCTTTACATGGAGAGAATTGCACAAAGAGAGCATTTTGAACCAAAACTTAATAAAACAAAAATCAAAATAAAAAGTGATGAACTTTATAGTTAATTGAGCATTAGTATGGCAATTTACAAATAAAAACAAAAAATAGCTTTCAGGCTCCTCCTTGTTTCCAGATTACGTGACAAGAGATTATGATTTTGCACACAGTTCACCATAAAAAGTTTGGTATTTAAACCTAAGACATAATATACCAAACAAATAATAAATACAAGAAAAGGAACAATCAAAATAAACTAGAAACACAATCAAAATATGATTTATGAATTTCTTAAATTATAACCATGTGTAACTTAGTTTGCATCCATATGGAACCACATGTGTATCTCACTTTTATCTAACAAATTCATAAATCATATTTTGCCAATATTAAGATGAGCAATTCACGTTGTTTAGTAGAAACTTATTTACTATGAAGTTTAGCTAATTACAAATCTAATATAACAGCGATTAAACCATTTCAATTGACATAGATGTTGTTAAGATTAATTACTTGACTTGCATCCACATCAAAGAATAAATGATTGTGGACCAAATAAATGCTACAATATTTATTAACACTTCCAATATTTATTGACCTTCAGATGAACAATTCTCTTCACTGCGATTTTTTACTGAACAAGATATGATTGCAAGTTGCACCTGAAGCACAACTTGGAGCAATAAATCGATAGAAGTTGAAAAGGCTATTATGACCTTACAAAAATATTCAAGAAGGACAAGAATACCCCTAAGTGTGTGGGAAGGAAATAACCTCACCTTGCCCTTCGATTTTGAAACCACACCTCAACTTGTCTGGGTCTGAGATTCAACTGCTTCGCTAGAGCCAACTTTTTCTTCTGTAACCACAATTCCATCACAAACTTGAGAATTGAAAATATATTGAAGAGAAAAATTAAATAGAAATTTAACCAAAATGCCGTTCACAGGATTGAGAGTATTTTGTTCTTTGAAAGTTTCTTCAAGAACTAAAGACTATTCCTTAGACAGCCTGAGCTTTTTCCTAGAAGCATCACCGGCGGCACCTCCATCTTCATCGTCGCTTCCTCCATGAAAACACGAGGCTCTCTCAGCTTCAGTCTCCTTACCAATTTGTTCTCTATCACTTCTTTTCCCGTTAATGCTAGAAATCATGCTATTTAGGGAAGAAGCACCGGTTTGATCGTCTTTGCAATCAACCACCGTTGGCATCCGATTCATATCAATCCCTCGCTGAAAGGACCTTGAATCAGCACTCCTAGTGCCATGCGTTCAACCAAAATTATAAACCTTGGAAACAAAAAATGGATCTGAAGAAAAACATGAAAAAGAAAGAGAAAAAGTACTAAAGGAGTGAAAGAGGTCATTGAAGGAGGTCGTATGGGGATAATTCTGTATGAAGAACAAAGGAAACAACATGAGATTAATCTTGGAAGAAGGTTGATTAAGAGATTGGGTTTGGCCACCTAAACTAAGACTCAACCCCAACCCAAATCCATCATCTTTGTCTGCCATGGTTTAGTTTGAAATTGAAAAATGAAAGAACAGAAAAAATTGGATTATTTATACCTAAACGAAAAATAGCAACGAAAAACTTTTTTCGTTGCTAAAATAGCAACGGAGTAATATTTCTATTGCTATTTTAGAAGCAAAATATGAATTTCATTCTTATTTTTCATTGAAAATGTAAATTAGCAACGAAATTCTATTCGGTTGCTAAATTAGCAACGAAATCTAATTTTCGTTGCTAATTTGGAACTGAATTTTTCTAATCAGTAATTTAGCAACTGAATACCAACATATTTTTTTTTGTTGGTAAAATAGCAACGGAATTTGAATTCTGTTGCTATTTTACCAACGAAAAAAATTTTGTTGGTATTTTTGGTCCCAATGATTTTCCACATGCGCTGCAAAATACCAATGGAATTAATTTTTCATTGCTAAAATTGCAACCGAATTTAAATTTTGTTGCTATTTTAGCATCAAAAAATTAATTTTGTTGCTATTTTAGCAACGAAAAAATAATTCTGTTGGTATTTTTAGATCCAAAGTTATTCCACCTCCTTGGCACCAAAAATACCAACCGAATTCAGTTTTCATTGCAAAAATAGCAACAGAATTTAAATTCGGTTGCAATTTTAGCAACGGAAAAATTTTTTCGTTGCTATTTTTCCTTCCAAAATTTATCCACCAAACGTTGGCGCCTTTTTAGCAATGGTTTAAGGGTTCCGTTGCTAATTTTCATTGTTAAAATTTGGCGCTAATAATTTCCTCCACTTTTGGCAATGAAAAATAACCAAATATATTTTTTGTTGCTAAATCTGTAATGTTTAACCAAATTTAGCAACAGAATATATTTTTCATTGCTAAATAGCAATGAAATTCATTTTTTATTGCTAATTTAGCAACAGAATCAATTCGGTTGCTATTTTTCCGTTGCTATTTTCAGATTTTCTTGTAGTGAAAGATTGATCTGATAAGTTACCTTTTATATTATGGGGTTATAGGACTACATCCAAAACTTTAATAGGAGCTACTTTATTTTTCCTAGAATATGGGATACAAGTTGTACTACTAGTGGAAATTAAGCATCAATCTTTTAGGGTGGTTTCATAAATCGAATTATTGAAAGTAGAATGGGCTAGATAAAGATTGTTCTAGCTTAACCTGCTAGATGGGGATAGGATGCATGCTTACTATCACAACCAGGTTTACTAGAAGACACTAGCTTGTTAATTTGGGAAAAAGGTTAGGAAGCATCCCTTGAAAGAGGGAGATCTAGTGTTCAAATAGATAAGGCTGGGGATTCCAAATATTTAAGGCAAGTTTAGGCCAATATGGAAAGGACCATTCATGCTAAAGAAGTTGTTATCTAAAGGAGCTATTATTCTATTCAATAATGATGGTAATGGGTTCAGAGAGCCGATAAATGTTGATATATTGAAGAGGTTCTATAGCTAAGACTATAAAGAGAAAAAGAAGAGAACAAAAGGCCTGCAGGTTAAAAATAAAAAAGGTAGCCTTGTTCAAATTGGGTGCCTTGTTAGGGAGAAAATTGGAAAAGACATCCTGGGTAAAAATTAAAGGCTAAGAGAAAATAATCAATCAAGAAAATCTGAAAGGGTTGATTGATGGTAGGAGTTACGATGCTTTTAAAATTTTATTTTTTAGATTAAGTAATATGAGTTATTGAGATAAAACCGAATAATGATCAAGTGTATTGAAATTAAAAAGAAATATTGCTTATGTATCCAAAAACATTATTAATATATCCAAAAGTAGTTCCTTTTCTTTTTATGTGTTTGAAATTTAAAAAGTTCTAATGAAAACAAAAACATACTTTATGATAATATCTAATCTAGTCTATCTGTATCGTATTGCTCTCTCCCTCTAGGTTCCTAAGGTGAAATGTCCTATTATCAACTGTTGAACTTATGACCCACTACTTGTATGAGGTAGAGGTGGTGAAGTCACAAGCACTAATGTCAACAATAAAAGCCTTGATAGGAAGTTAAGCCCAGATCCTTCCATTATAGATTAATAGAAAAGGAATAGAGAGTGGACCACCATGGAAAACCAATAGACACCTAATAATATCCAGACAGTCCCCAAACTGATGATCACAGTGAATGATGACATATAATTTAGCCCAATGTAACCCATATAAGGTGATGCATCCAAAAGGTCTATCCCAAACCACATGAGAGATAAATAGCCAAGTGCACTTGAACACGATGTTATCATCTGCTAAGTAAGCCAGATAAATGATCCCCTTATGCATCAAATAAAACTCAAGCTACTTATGTCTAAGATTATAATGCCTTAAAGGATAAGTGTTTGTGGCCTTGACTTACGGAGGAGGCTCTGATAGTAGCTTTAGCTTCTCATGTGACCATATCTAAAAAAATGCTGTTGGTGTGAGTTTGATTCATCTCAAGAAAAAATAAGGCAAGGAAATATGTGAAAATCCAAAATAATGCATTTTCCAATAAGAAAGTTAATAATGACATACCTGGAGCAAAGAGGGACTGCCAGTAAAGTGAGCAAGAGGGTCAGCATGAACTGCATCTAAGTCGATGATCATCTCTGCCAAAGCTAAAAGAAATAAGTTACACCTTCTGTACACATGGTCCACGACATTGAATAATCCATAATCTTTGGTCAAATCATCTAAAAACATTAGCAAGCATTGAGCAAAATAGCAAAGAAAGATCACATCGAATTGGAATGTAGGCATATCATTAAAGTTAGTCAGAACATCCGCTAGACACTCTAGTGAAAAAGTCCTACCTTGAGGTACTAAACCTCTAGCCTCAGAAGGAAGGATACCCAATGCCCGAGTCACCTCTCTAGGATAGTCAAGAATGATAGAAGGCAAACAGGGTTGAGTACCAGGTGTGAACCTTACACCGACAATCTTAGCAAATTCCTTAGGCAGAGGACACAATTCTAGATGTGTAAACGTAATGATATGGAACCTCGAGTCCCAATACCGTACAACAGCTAAAATCATGGTCCTATCAAATTTTACCCTCCTCAAAAATCTCATATTAGAGTATAGAGCCAAAAATGGGTCTTCCCAAGTTCTCATATCATCTAACAAATGGTTTAATTTTGTAATAGTCAAGGTTAACATGATGGAAATATTCGCATAGTCTAAGTGCAGAAATAATGAGGGAAAATAAACAACTGAAGAAGAAATGACCAAAATAAAAAGGAATGAGGAAAGAGGGAAGGAAAATACCTGGAAAGGAAGGAAGCTTCATGGAAAATGGGAGGTCAAAATGCATAAAGACCAAGAAGAAAATTGAACTATTTATAAAAAATGTGTGACAGATGGTCATCCCTCAATGAGTGAGCCATAACCAGCCTATTTGTCACCTCTGGACTTTTATAATGGATATTTTTTGCATGTCCCATACATCGCACATACATATTTTTGTATCCCTCCTTGTTTTCATTTTGTAGAAAGCTCAAAGAGGCCCACTACTAATATGTAATCTTCCATAAGGTTTTAAAACTAAAAATCTCAAACATTTAAGAAATATTTAAGTTTTAGGGAGTATAAAACAAAAAAGAAAGAAATAAGAAGGAAAGAAAAATAATAATAAATATATGTGTATATATGTAAATATATAATAGTATATAGGAAAAAAATAAAATTTATGATAGTAAATAATGTGATAAAATGGAAGATAAAAATCACAAAATTAAAAAAATTAAAAAATAAAATTAAAAAAAAGAAAATAAAATATTGATAGATAGGATGTATGGGTTAGCTGTCTGTCACTAGCGATAGATGCCCTGGCCATCTGTCATTTGAAATTTTGAAAAATAAAATATTTTCTTCTTCCCCACTTTCATAACCATTATTAACAAGCCTTAAAAATTCCTCTCCATTTTTCTCTCCTCTCTCTAATTTCCCAATCGTTTTGCAAGCTATTCATGTCTAAATTCACTTGGGGATAACACGCATCGCAGGGCGCAAGTTATTTTTCCTTTTGTTTCATTTTTGGGATACCTATTTTTTTCTCTCTCTACACTTCAAGTAAGTGTGTATTTATTCATTCTCTCTTTTTTATTTTTTATTACAAGTTTTTTTTTTGTTAATGATGTTATTTGAATCCAATAGGTTAGTTTAAAATGCCTAATTATATTTTTGCATGATTTTCTTATTTGTGCTTTATAGTTTTGTAGCAATTTCATTAGACTTGACCCTGTTATTTCATGACACTATAGTTTTATTAATTAGCAAGGAAGGCCTTTAAAAATAAGCATATAATTGGCATTATTTTGGTTTAGTTCAATTTTTTTTAATTTAACTTAATGAACCCAATGTGATAATGGTATAATAATTTTAGGTTCGTATGTTAGCCTTATGAACATTTTGTAATTAATGCATGATATAATTTAAATTAATAAATGCATTAATGTAATTAATATTGGCTTTGAGTTAAAATGTTGAAATTAAAAACTATTTGAACTGAAGTGTTTGACCTATTACACTGGCACAAAAATTGTTTGAACTGAATTGCTTGGTGGTCGTTGATGGCCTATAGAGTTGTTAAATCATTTTTCTTGTGTAGGGGGCAGGCACATTCCTAATCAAAATGCTGCCAAATTTTCATTTAAATTCTGTAGATATTTAAAATATATAAGTTTCCTCGATTATCATGCATGTTTGTTATATTGCCAATTAGTAGGCTTAGGCTTTTTTAAATTGTGTTGTGGCTCTTAGCATGCATTTCTATGCAGAATGGCTAGAACCGGTTTGAGCTTGCATGTTGTTGGAATTTCAACACACTTCCTAAGGTTGTTTAACAATCAAACATAGACCATAATGCTAGCTACACAAGCTCTAAGGTACATCCAACAAGTTCAGGCTACATCCTACCTTGGCCACATCGGTAGTCCGAGATTGGTTAATGTAGTTGTCATCCCTTATTTATGGGTTATATACAGAGGTCAGAGGGTAGAAATCTATCATGCCATCATCACCACCTTGCTTAGAGTCGCTGCCTTGCTGACAACACAGATATGCATTGAAGGAGTGGTGACTCGATTGTTATTAGATCTGGGTGTAAAGTAAAGGACATGTGGTTGGCCACTCTAGCAGGAAATTTTTGTTGACATGCAGATTGCTATAACTATGGGGATGGTTGAGGCGATACATGGACGAGAGGGCCAGTATAGGTTGTTGCTATCCTTAAGACTAGAGAGAGCTATGGCCTGGATCCCATTATGCTAGAGCCATTAACAGAAGGGGTGGATCAGGACTAGCCTCAGCAACTTCAGCCACCATAAGCACCTCCAGTATTGCCAACTCAGTATGATGACTAATAAAAAAGCCACAAGAGCCTCAGGGGTTAGGTGTAGACTCCGATTATGAAATGGATATATAGGTAGACCTCGATGAGCTTCTCGATGGGTAACCTCAACCTTAGGGGTATCTAGAGTTTAGAGCAACCTTAGGGGTAGGGTAGAGTTTAGAGCACCTAGCTGAGGTGATAGCATAGATCTTATAACCACTATCCACTACAATACCTGAGTTTAAGTTTAGGTTTAGCCAATAAGAGGAGCAACCACCAGCACCATCGTAGGCAGTTGTACCACCCAAACCTCCCAAGCCTTTAGCCTTTTATCCTCCATCTAGACCAGCCTACTGTAGAGGATCAGGGCCATCTCAATAGTTTCATTATTCTATATTCATAGAGTTTTATAACTTTTAGACATTTTGATGTATATAAAATTATGACATGTATTTATGTATACATTTTCCTTATCTTTTGCTTATGTTGTGTTCATGTTTAAACATATCTAGAAATAATGGAAAGAAATTATAAAATTGGCAACAAAATGTATAATCAAGCTAAGAGCATGACAATAAAAAAAGATGACTAAGCATAATAAATGATAGGAATGATAAATCAACAAAAAAAAAAGAAAACAACAAAAAAAAATTAAAATCAATAAATAAAGCATTAATATCTCACCTTTTTTCACAAGCACTCAAAACCTTGTCAAAAGGAACAAAACCCACATCCCATAGAGCATTGAACTTAAAGGAGGTATACTTCCTAATTATGAGATAGAATGGAACAACGCCCACATTAAATTGGATCAAAATGATAAAGTATTTGTGAATGGAAATGGAAAGGAATCTAATGTAATCATCTCCCTTGGTCAAAGTTCAAAGGCATCCATAAAGCTACAAGGAGACACATGAACAAGTTGAAATCAAAAGAGATGAACAACAAAGAGAACTGTGAATCTTTTTTTGATTTTAGAAGGGTTTAAAGGAAATGGTCAGGAGTCATCCTTACCTCATTTGGACAAAGGAATTATGGAACTGATGGGACACTTCACTAGTGATTAATCCATATGGCTGAAGCCAAGATCATAGTATAAAATTAAAGCACACTGAAAGATAGAAAGAATTATATTGTAGTGTCTTTCAAATAGACCTATAGTCCAGAAGGTTGTTTTGACTTCCAATGATGAGGGAAAGAATTATGATGTAGTATCTTCAAGATAGACATATAATCTAGAAGGTTTTTTTTTACTTCCAATAATGAAGGAAAGAATTATGTTGTAGTGTCTCCAAAGTAAACCTACATAAATGGAGCAAGCTTTAAAGCACATGCTATCAGTGACTCCTTATAAACAATGTCAACCACCACAACTATAAAGTTAGGTAAGCCTATAGATGGCATCAACAATTTAATAGTTGCATTTCATTCTACATGACAACAAGTTGGCACTAATCAAATGCATCAATCTAGCTCTACATACTAAAAAATCGGCACTAGTAAGATACAATTAACTCATCTCGATTGCATGCCAATAAGCTAGCACTAAACAGAGAGTCAACAAATGGTTAACAAATAGACAAATTGATAGTAACTACCCAACCAAGGGTTAATACATCAGAAAACTACCTAACCATGGGTTAACACATCAATAAATTGATTGTAACTACCCAACCAAGGGTTAAGACATCGACAAGCTCATGGTAACTACCCAACCTAGAGACTCACTACCTCAAATGGTATATGTTTTTAAGATAATCAATCAGAGATTCGCTACCTTAGGTCTATGCCTTTTTCCTTTACTTTGAATTTTGTCTATTAGCCATGATAGATTATCATCCTTCATATGAGGGACGATCATCTTTAGCCACTTCCCTCTAGCCTATGTCAAATTAGGGGTTGTTTTGTAATTTTTGAGAAATCATATGAGGGATAGGCATCTATCCTTGATGGATACCTGTCTGTGGTTAGATTTCCACATTTCCCATGCTTTTTAATTTTCAAAATCTAAGATAAGAATAATTTAAAGATTTTTTCAAATTTAGAGGGGATGAAATCCTTCCATAACTTGAGGGTTAGAGTTAAGGTGAGTCTCTAGCTCATCTACAAGTGTAAAAGCCAAAAATTAGGGGTTTTAAGGGAGGATTCCTAAATTTTGAAGAAAAAAAATAAAAATCTTAAGATAGAAAAATCAATTTTCTCTCTTAGAAGCTAAAGTTTAGTTTGCATCTAACCAAAAAAAATATATATAAAAAATCTCTTTGATTTCTTAAAAACAAAAACTAAGGATTAAAGTAGAGATAAACTTTTCAAAACCTACAAAATTAGAATATCCTAAGGGTAATATTTTAGGTTCCCTCTCTCCCTAATTTATTCTCATAAACACATGAATATGTATGTTGTTTTGTGATATTGTAACACCCTACTCTCATCCATATATCCGTACGTTATATAGATATACTAGTTAGATTTACACATATATCTATGATTCCAAAATAATTTGCTAAAACAATAATAGCTTTAATTATAAAATATCAGACATTAAATATAAAATTGTTCTACCTCAGTTTATGCGATCCCATTATCTTTATGTACATGCCATTCGTAATTCTTTCTTCATATCCCAAAATTTTCTGTTCCTGTGCATAGTCAGCAACCGTACGCTAAGTAACATTATCGCTTAGTGGTGGATACAACTACTCAAAATTTCATTCGATTAAATTTTTATTTCCAATTTTTATTATCTTTATTATATTAAGCAAGTCTAATCATTTGACTAACTTTAACCCTGTGATTTCCATTATTATTTATTGATCCTTGCTTGTCTTTTTATTTAAATTGTCCTTCTTTTGTTACTTTATTTTGGAATTCTATTTTGGTTCATTGTAGTTTATACAATAAGTTTTTACTAGTCAAAATTTATTCATTGTAACGTTCCATTTCTATTCTGAATTTATTTCTTTGTTCTTACTTTCTCTTACCTGTAACTCTTTTTCACTAAATTATTTATAATCCTCAATTTTATTTATTTTTGTTTTAAGTCGTTTGACCTTCTTTTCTTTTCTTTATTCTTATTATATATTTTTCTTATTTGATTTTGTTTCTTTCCTTATTAAATAGAAAATCACAAATCAAATCCTTGTAATCTCCTTCTATCATATAACTTCATGATTTATTCTCAATATACTCATAATTTACTTTAAATGTCTTTATCACTTATTCTTTCTAATTAATTTTTCAATTTCCCTGAAATTGACTTTTTCTTAACTTAACCAATTTTGATCACAAGTTTAATTGGTTTAATTTCCTTTATTCTTTAATTTAAATTATGTGCATAAATTGTAATTTAGATTCTAAAATTTCTCTCATGATTAATTACATTTTGAACTTTAAGATTTTTACTATTAACGATTTTATCCTTCTTAACTTGTCTATTCAATTTGATTTCTTTAATTGCTATATTAATATTCAAATTTACCGTTTTCTCTAATTAACTTACATTTTGACTCATTTGACTTTATTTGCCTTTTATTGAATTTTCAATGTACAAATTACATTTTGGTTCTTTGAATTTCCCAAAGATGGTAAATTTTCAATTTAGTCCCTTAATTCTTGATTAATTACATTTTACCCTCTTTTTGTCTCATCTAACTAATTTAAGTTTCTTATTACTCTTTTTGCTTCAACTAGTCAATTTACCCTTATTTTATCACATAATTACAATTTTGCTCTTACTCATCCCATTGATCTTATTTTTCACATTATTTATTATTTATTTACATTTATGGCATCCAAATTATCATAATTATTTTTTTATCTCAGTTTCATGCAAAATTATCATTTTGTCCCTAGTAAAATCCAGTGAAATTGCAACGAGCTGAATAAACAGGATATAATTGGGGGATCGAGTTCTTGGAACCATCCAATCCCCTTTTAACAATTTTCTCAATCAATATACACAATTTTTCTATTAAACATATGCATTTCTATACACACCCACCCCCTCCCCCCTCCCCACACACACACATATATATATATGCAGTTATGGATTCAGCTCTCGGAGCCATCCAATCCGGCATTACATATCAAGGCGCCGCATTACAAATTCCCTAATTGGCATGCCAACCTTATCCGATTATCCCAATTCCTATCTAATTTTACTATGGGCAAATATAATATTATCATTAAAGACATTAAATAGTATCATCTACATCTATTAGCATTATATATATATCCATGGTACTCGTCATTTCCTTTATCTTTAATAACTTCATTTCATCATTATTTCTTCTTTGTTCCATCAACATCATTTACTATTGTAGGCACCGTAGCGCTCTACTTTACTACTTTTAAACTCAATTTATGAACTATTCATCTTACATTAATTCACAACATTAATTTATGTCAATTTATTTCACACTTGTGTTTACTTATATATATAGTCATACCATGTTACATTACTAAATATATATATATAGTGCACTTTACGTCACTAAGTTTATTTAACTCTAATTATTCTAATTATACTCCTCTAAATTAATATAACATATTTTAAATGTAAAGTACTTATTAATATAAATTATTCACTTCATATACCATTATATATAATTTAACTAACATATAATTTTTTTAACACTCACAAATCTCTTCATACTTTGTTTTATATTATTTATGTTTCTAATACCAATGTGTATATATATATATATATATATATCAATTAACACTTGATTTATTTAAATATCTTTTTGTTACTCTCATGAATTTCATTATGTTTTAAATATATATTTTCATACTCATATATTATCTTTAACTCAATTCCATCATAACACATGTATTTATAATTATAATGTTATATTTGCACTTAATTCCTAATAAATCACCATATTCTATTTAAGATTTTCATAGGTATCATTAGGCATCAATTAGCTTTTCAACTAATTACTTAATTTCTTCTTTTATTCTCATCTATTTCATGTTATATCACTATTTTCTATTATTATGTCAAATTATTTCTCATTAATTCTTAAATTCATGTACTTATCTAATATAAAATTCACCATAAAATTAAAAATTAAATGAAATTAAGAGTAGTTTGTATCCACATATCCGTTAGCGTCGATCTCTGCATTTTTTTACATTTTGTCATCCTTAGGCTCGCTAGACCGGCCGGTGGAGCTTCGTCGGAGACTCGTCGAAAAATACACCGAAGCTATCCACTTGAAGATCCAGGCTCGGGGATTCCATAGTGGGTGGTCATGCATCCAATAGCCACCAGAGTTGGTCGAGATCGGAACTTGAATGTCCCACCTTCACCATTGCCGATCTCCTTGCTGCTGGTAAGTGGGAAGGAGCGGTAGTAATCGCAGAAATTGCCTCAGCCTTAGGATCCCATCAATGTAGTCAACCACCGTTGAAATTGTCGAAAATAAAGGAGAAAGAGGAAAGCCATGGTGGTGGGGAAGAAATCAGAAGGAAAAGGTGCCATCGGAAGAGAACGGCACTCACGAGGATGACCGGAGGTGGCATAGCAGCGACACGGCAGTCTGAGCTTCGTCGGCATTGTGAGCAGCGGCGATCAACACCGCCTCCCCTTCAATTCTCGATTCTCCCTCACATTCTCCTCTACTTCATTTCTTTTTTTTTATATAACTTCTTTCTTCTCTTTTTAATTTAAACCACACCTACCCCTTATTTTATTTTTAACCACACACGTGACACACACATAACCTTTTAAATCCCACCTACTTCTCTTCTTTTCTTTTTATTTATTATTTATTTTTTTTTATTTTTTTGTGGTCTAAATAGTTCTTCTAGAAACCTACTAATTATTATTATTATTATTATTATTATTATTAGTTTTTGGGGCATTACAGATATATAATATATATTTTTGTAATGTTTAATTGAGTTTGCATGTTAATAGAGATGCCACGATTATTTGAATCTATAATATGCTAGGATAATATATTAGAGTTTGATTCCCTCCATGGATGCATGTATTATTTCTCATAATAAATTCTATTTTGAATGTTCTTTATTGCTATTATTTAACTATAAATGTGATTAGGGATGGTACTTCAAATCTAACATGTTTTTTAAGGTCAGAGAATCACATATTTAGGGTTTGTTTGAGATCTCCACATATTTTGTATAAAAGCTTACTTACTACATCTATCTTTTGAGTGACACAAAAGGAAAAAGCATCACAGACGCTAAATTGTCAATGCGATAAATGGGATGTTATGGTACTTTCTTCTCGTCTCATCCCTCTTCTAGTCAACGGCATCTGTCAATCTCCAGGGGCATCCGTGGTTAGATTTTTACTTATTTTAATGTCTTTTTTTATCTTTTTTTATCTTTATTTCTATCTTTTTCTCAATATTTATTTTCTAATTAATTTTTGTGTTTTTTATATGAGTGTTTTCATTTCAGGATGCACGTTTATAATTTGGTACAGTCATTCAATGTGTTATTTTAATTATTTTTTATGTTTCATTTCTCTTTAATGCTAATTAATTGGTTTTTTATTTTTTGTGTGAGAAATTGATTTAATGTGCATTTAAAGTTTCTCGAAGGGTGATTATACTTTGGAAGTGGTGTCCTCAATTGGTTCACACTTTTTTTTATCTATTTTATTTTATTATGCATTTACATTTATTTTATTTAATGTTTTTGCTTTATTTATTTTAATTTTGGTATTTTGTTAATTTTGAATTTATTATTTTTAGGGATGGAATAGGTAGTAATAAAATAATTTTTCTGCACATTAAATGGAAATTTTACTTAAAGTCATTTTTATCAATCAATTGGATTTTTTTTAATAAAATAGACCAATGTCCAATTTTAGCTCAAAATCACACCTTAAAATAGAGCCTCATTTTCTCTAAAATGGGATCACTCATCCCGCATTTTTCATAAAAAATCAATTAAAGGTTTTTCACCCTTTTTGTAAAATCATGAAGGAACCAATGTTCCCAAAATTTAATTAACATCCCATTTTATGTATGATATTTTATTTTGTATATTATTCGTATTGAGGATGTTTGCCTATGTAATAATTTAAGTAGGACCTTTTTACTTATTTACCACTTTTTACATGATTGGAATTTTTATTTATCGCAATGCATCGTGTGAAAAGGGAGATAGTGTTTAATACTTAAAACTCAATTATAAAATAATACATAATTAAGATGTCAAGTTAGAGTAATGTTTCGAACACTGTTCTTTATTTGGGCATCAAAAGTCCAGATTCATTTCCTAACATTATGTTGGATGGTGACTTCATGACACCTACCTCTTTAAGCCCACATTAGATGCCTTCATAGGTTGAACTTCAATAATATGATACGTTTAAAGTCCTCTCTATTATGAAATGGTTGATTTATCATTAATAGTGAGTCTCATTTGATTTTAGACCTTAAAAGCGAGCCTCTAAAAATCTAACCGAATATGAGTAGAGCTTCAGCTTGTATAAAAGTAGTGACCTAAAATTTTGATCGGTATGAATAACATTTTCTTAAACATGAACAATAATTCAAGGATAGCATTTGATATGATTATATCAGCATTAGTACAATAGATTTTATATGAACTTTAGAGTTGGACTTGTATAGGCCAGAGAAATCCTAGGATGGGTGACCTATTGGGAAATTGGTATTTAACCATAATACTAGATAGTATGAACTAAATGGAGTCTAGTGATATGATCAAAGAAGGAACTAAGGTTAGATGGGCCCTCATAATAGATATAGAAGAATATGCCTAAAATCATTATTAAGGTTGACCATAAGTTTAACCAGACCTAAAAATATTTTATGGACCTCTAAAAATTATTTTAATTATATAAACCTAATAAAAAAGCCTAAATGAATTTTTGGAAGTGAAAATTAATTTTTTTGACAACTTTAAAATTTTGGGTTTCGCACCAATGAATTATGCCTCCAAAGCTAGAAGTATATTGAAAAGATATCAGAATGACTTATAATTTTTGAAACACTTTAATGAGTATATTTTTTCCATTTAAGGTAACTTTTTGGGGAATTTTGATGAGGGAAACATTAAAATCCAAAAAATGACAAAAAGTAGGTATTAAACTATTTGATAGGGTTATATGCATTTTTGATTGGTTAAAGGGAATAAATGTCATAAGAAAATGAGCCATGATCACCTCTACCCATTAGTTATGAATGAAAATTTATGGGAATTAATGTGAGGTTGACAAGTGGCTTAAAAATAAGTAATTGGATCAAATAGTAAATGATCAAATCTTAGCCTTTCATTTTGTACACTAAAGGAAAAACTAGTGAGGTTTAGAATCCTCTATAAACCTCTCTAAATTCTAGAAACTTCCCCCTTCTTCTTCACCAAAACTAAACCTTCATCTCTTTTACCTTTCACCATTTCTCTTCTTTCTCTTCTCAAATTCCATTATAACTTTAGCTTAAATTTTACCCAAATACACTAAGAATCATCCTTTTCAACATAGAAATAAGATTGGAGTAAAAAAGAGCTTGGAAAGTATGGATTTCTAGTGAGAGAAAGTAAACCTAAATAGGCAAATGCATGTGTTTTTATTGGAATTAATTAGGGGTTTTGGTATAAAAATGTAAAGAATTATTAGTAGGATTGTTTATGAGTATTTACATGCTGAAATTGATGAAAAAATATCACAATTTATTCCTCACATAATTTGACCTAAAAAATAATTTTAAGGTGAGGAAAAGAGCTAGAAAGGGAAAGGTAAGGAAAAGAAAGAATAAGTGGTTTTAACCATTTTAAGGTTAGTGGATACAAATCTACACTTAATTTCATTTGTTTCCTTTGAATTTTTCCTAACTTCATATTATGTAACTATGGAATCTTAGGTATAATTATGATATAATTTGAGATATATTAATAAAATTATGAATTAATATGTGATGAATAAATATTAATGAAGAAAATAACCAAAAAGTGGAAGTACCTAAGGTGGCCGAATGGTACATTTAGGGTTATTATGTGATATTTGAATAAATAATGGAAGATTAGCCATAAATTAGACATTATGAAGATAAAGGAAACTAGTATGTGTATTTAAAACCTTAATTTCCATGTGTGCATAATGTGGATAAATTGCACATAATGGTGTTCATTTATGTTTTGAATGGTTATAGGTATAATTTAAATGTGTACTTTTATATAAAGGTTTAAAATGATCAAGGGAACATATAAGACATGATAATGTATGAAAAATCATGGTGTATGCCTATGACCATGTCATGACGAATAATGAACTTAAGAATACTAAGTGATACTTTGATGTTTAATTGAATGTTTGGTATAAAATGAACATTAGAATGATGAATAAATATAATGTGCATGATTAGAACATCAAATTACATTTGAACATAATGGTGAATAAGTTGATATAAAAATGCACATTTGGGTATTAAATGGATAATGGTGGAATTTAAATGTGTACTACTATATCGAAGTATAAAATGACTATAGGAAAATGTAAAGTTTGAAAATGTATGAGAAACCATAATGTGTATATGTGAAACCATCATGGCTGAATGATGTATCATATGGAAATGGCATATTTCAACCATATTTGGATGTTATCACACATGTATACCACAAATGTATAATTGATGAATGTAAATGAATGGAAATTACCCAAGTGTATGTGTTACATAATGTGAAATTTATGTCAAATTATGTATAAAGTATAAATGAGATGAGTAATTCATTTACCCGTAGTATATAATAAGTAACTCGAGATTTTAAAATGTAATGGCTAACCATAATGATAAATGCAATAGTAGCATAATGAGTTAATTTAGGTTGATATATATATTAGATTTATAGCTGAGGAATTGATCATCTTAAGTGATCCCTCAACACACATTAAATTCATAGTTGAAAAGTTGATCACCGTAAGTGATCCCTTAACACATTTAAAGGCATTTGATCATGCCAAGTGGTCACCTCCCTACATTCTAGAGTAGTAAAATCACATCAAGTGGTCTCTCCAACCTATTTAGGATAATTGGAATTCTCGTTCTGCATATCTGATTTGAGGGTTCACATTAAGCACCACTAGGGGTAAAAATGTAATTATATAAGAAGATAAAGACTAAATGGCAAATTATGCATAAAAACATGTCAAATGTGTTAAAATAGTGAACAAAGTGAAAAATATAGTTAAGCGAATAAAAGGAGAAAAATTGTAATTATTCGAGAAATTAGGGGTAAAAATGTAAATTTATGTTAATAATGTGATTAATAGAGTTAAAATTGTCAAAAGGGTAAAAGTATAATCAAGAAAAAATTTTAGGGATCAAACTGTAATTTGCCATTGCATAAGGAAATAGAAGGACTAAATAGTAAATTTTGGGTTTAGAGATAAAAACATACTAAAAATAAGTGAAAAGGACAAAATTAGTGTGAAAATAACATGAAATTCAGGGATTAAGTCATAATTTATCATCTTAATGAAAAATTAAGTGAGAAAAAGATAAAAGTAAGTCATGAAAAGGACCAAAGGGTAATTTAGAGAATTTAAAGTATAATTATAAGTTAAGATGTATTAAGTTATAACTAAGGGTAAAATGGTAATTTTAGCAATGTTATTTGTGTAAATGAAATTTTGTGTAGTGTATCTACCACTAAGAAACTTTGTTGCTTAGCATGTAGTTTTGTTTGAATGCATGTAATGGACAGGCAATTGAGGATAGGAAGGAGAAGTAAATCAAATGGCATGTACATGTGCAACTTAGATTGATGTGTAGGACTTATGTGTCTAATGTATTGGGCATTTTGGAATATGTAATATAATATGTAATGAATGTTAAACAATGGTGAACATATAGTTATGTATGTTGTCATGATACTTAAGTTATGGTTATGTGATATATTGTGTTATTAGTTGTGAGTTAATAATTAAAAGTGCCTATGAGGTTGTTGGAATATTGGAGGTAGAGGTTAAACATTAGGAGTGTGATTTTAACATATGCAAGTTTAGGTAGCATTATTTTATCCGCTATGCTGCCTAAATTTTTACTAAATGAATAGTAATATTTCTAAATTAAAGTTGATTAGAATTCTAAGTCAATCTAGAATTGTGTATCATAATTGATAAGGGAATAAATGGCCTAAGTTAACCATACGATATTATCACCAATTTTCAACCCTAAGTTTAGGCATGGAGTGTCATAAAAAAAGGCCAAAAGTTCATTTAAAAGGGAAAATTAATGAGTCACGGTCTTAAGCCATGACTCACTAACGAGTCATGCCCAGTGACTTGAGTGATGGCCAAAAAGAGAGGTAGTGAGTCACCCCTCAAGGGCGAGACACAAGAGCGAGTCACAGTCTTGACCAATGAGTTAAGGTCGTGACTCACTTCTAAGTCAATTTTAAGCCTTTAAATGTGCTCATTTCACCCATCAGAAAGAGGAAAACATGGGTATGTCCCTGTAACATCATTTTTTATTCTCAAAAACCATAAAAACCTATGGGAAAATACTTTTCAAAACAAACATCAAAGAAGGATTGAGTGCTTCTACTTCCTATTATCTCAGAACAACATTATCTTTATCAAGTAACTTCGATAGAGGCTACCTCAGGCATTAGTGTCTATAGATAACAATATTAATTCAGCATGAAGAGCACTGTAAAATGAATCAAGAAAATAAGAATTTCAAAGTGAAAGGGATTTTGTTTCCATCAACTTGCAATTTCCAACAACTATTGGAAATTATATCAAGACAGATGCATATCAATGTAGAATATGACATCCTTGATATAAAGCACAAACTAAAATCGAGATATCCACCACTAAAGGTGATGATGATGTGTCCCTTCCCTTTTACATAGAACAGAGAAAGAAATAACCAAATTTCACAACTTATACTATATGTATCAAAGTTCTACAAAATACTATCCTAAGTAAAATATCAAAAAATATTTTGAATTTTTTAATTCCATTCTTAATTCATTTATTCAATATGTGAATAGAGTATATTTATATAATGTCATAATTTAAGATAATGCATTTATATTTTTTTTGTTTTAATATGTCGTATTAAGTATTGTTACAACTTTATATAGTTTATTCAATTTGCTTATAACTTAAAATAATGTATTCGGTTTTGTTTCAAGTAAAAAATTAATAAAAACTACTTATTTTTCATAAGTGAATTAATTGTATTAAATTTTTTTGGTATATGTTTTATATTATGGCTTTATTAAAACTTAATACATTATATCCGATTTCGTCATAACTTAATATAGTGTATTAAGTTTTTTACAACTCAATAGATTGTATTTAGTTTTGTTATAACTTGGTATAATGTATTATATTTGTTAAAACTTAACACATTGTATTAAGCTTTGTCGTAAGATAATACAGTGGATTCATATTGTTAATACTTAATATATTATATTAAAAAATGAGTATTTTGTTATAATGTATTAACTTTAATACACAAACTAAATACTGTAAGGCCCAATAGATACCCTAGTTGTAATTAGGTATGTTTAAGACGTATAAAGGAATAAATATAAAGAGATAAGTGTGGGAAGAGTAAGTTGGGACCTAAAGGAAATTGATCTAAAAGTCAAGGACAATATGGTCATTACACATTAAGTATAAAAAGTGCATAAGTAGGAAAGAATACTTATGTAGGAACCTAAATGAAATGGAAAATAGAAAGTTTTGGGGTAAGAATGAGAAATTAAAGAAAGGAAAGGGAGTTAAGTGCAATTTGTTTATAACCAATAAGATGAGGACACATAAGCTATTTCTAGATTTCTCTAGAGAAAAGAGAAATTTCAAGGGACCTATAAAAGCCATAATGGCTTGCTACTCTAGAGAACCTAAGAAGGTAGCCATTTCTCTTTCAAATTTCAGCCTCTTTAAACCTTAAACAACCCATAATATCAAGTAGCTTTGGTGAGGAGAGAGAATTTATTGGTTAGACAAGCAAAGGTAACAATTGCTTCTTTTCTTTTTCTTCTTTTATTAGTTTTATATGATGAGAATTGAATGTTCTAAATGGATGTTTATATGTTATTTATCCTATGAAGAAATAAGAGTAAGAAATAGCAAGGAAATGAGGTAGAGAGAGATTGAAGGTGTTTGGTGCATCAATAAGGTATGAGAATTTATGTCATTGTTCTATGTATTTGTAATAGAATTAAGATGTTACATGTATTGTAGATGATCTATAATTGATTTTAGAGATAAGTAATGATGATATAGTACATAAAAAAGATTATTTGTGCCTTAGAAAATGACTTAGGGGATATTTGTGTAGGGATCACTTGAACCAGTTTCAGTGTAAAGAGCATAAATTTATCCATAGATCTCTAAATAAATTAATTTTAGTTTAAAATGAAATATAAGACACATATCTACAACTTTGTAGAAGAAACTAAGACTTGATTCTATCTCTAAAGCCCTTGAAATTTATCTTAATTTGAATGATGTCTACTACCCTACTATTGAGAGCAGTCTATGATGTTTTATGAATATCTTGAGGGATAGAAGTTACAATTGTGTAAATACTTATTTTCTGGAAACTAGAGACACAGTAGAAAAACTTTGTAGAAGACCATTGTGCTTCAAAATGTCATTTACTAGGACTAAAATGATATACAAGTTGAACTTGACAATTTAACACCAATGATTTTTGGGATAGAATAGACCTCATGGTGAGCACCATTTTGGTAATGACCATGGGTCAGTCCAAAATAAAATTTTCACCTATCTTACAGTCAGTTATTAAGTAATAATTGTGACCCTCAGTTATTTTCTCCTAAACTTGATTTTAAGGTCCCAAATTGCTACCAACGCATACCTAAACCTCCCTAAACACTATTAGAGCATTTTAAACATAAAATTAAGAGTAGTTTGTGACATAAAATGAGTATAAAGAATAATGAATTAGTCAAGTAAAGTTAAACACTAAGCCTTAATGCATAAGAATTTATACAATTAATGAATATGAATGAACATGTATAGTTGTTTTTGCAATGTTATATGTTACTAGATGAATGATTAACATGTTGTATTGTATCTCTAATGTACTTGAATATGAATGACATGATATAGTGCAATGATTGCATACTATATTGAGTGTATTGATGCCATACTTCTAAATGTATGCAGTGAAATTTATAAGTAATGAATGTGATGAACATGATAAATGGTGTGCATAGTATTATATGTTACATGAAAAATGATAACCATGTTGAAGTGTAATTAAGTATAAATTGTATATTGATCTTGTTGCATGCTTTATTGTATGTGTTAAACCTATGCTTCTAAATGTAACAAGCATGATACTCTTGAGTGATTAGTGACTTATTAAAGCCTGAATTTCACATTGTAGTGGACAGATAGGCATACCTATAAAGGGGATAGTGATTGTAGTTGCCTAGTGATATGATACCTACGGGTGTCAACTAATCCGAGACTATTATATCTCCTTTGTATAATATTGCTTGTCAATATCGAATGTTTGTACCTGTATCCACCATTAATGGGAATTCAGGTAATGAAAGCGATCTGATTAATGAAAAATGATAAGTGATCAATAGTATAAGTGTTTTAGTACTTTATGATAGTGTTAGTGCTTCTCATTGAATAATGAAGTGTAATTTACAAATTGCATTGAAGTGTTGTTTAATGTATGGAACTACAATGACATATGTATGTGAGTTGTGATATGACAAGGCATGTTAGTAGTGGAAAGTGACTAAAGTGACAATTATTGATAAGTGATTAATAGTGTAAATGCTTTGTTAATTCAGTGTGTCTTCTAATGATGTTATTAGTATGATTAATAAATGGTATTGTAATGTTACTTAATGCATGTACACTCAGTATAAGTGTATGTACTTTGTAACATGAAAGGCATGCTATTATGTTATTTACATTTAAGACTTCAATGAGAAGTCAATTGTTTTATTTTTACTCCCTACTGAGCCATTGCTCAGCATGGGGTGTTCATCCCGTATAGGTATGCAAGTGTAAAGCATAAGTGCCAATTTTAAGTCAATATCTGCAAGATATTAAAGAGGATAGCAAATGAACATTAGTTTTGGTGTAGAGTTATAATTTATAATTATTCAATATAAAAAATTGGAACATATATGATAAAATAATTTGTAAATATAATTTAGATATGTTGAATTTATATAAACATATGTGTGTACTTATGAAAGAAATTTAATAAAAACATATGTAAATAAAAGGTAATAAGAGTAAGCGTTACAAATACAATGTATTAGATTTTGATAAAAACTCTATAAGGACCTAAAATAGGCCCTAGAAGAATTCATGGGTATTAATATAGTAATAAGACATAATTAAGTATAATTAGAGGAAGTATTATAAGTTAAGACTTGGGGATTTAAATGTTTTAAGTTATTGAGGGTAAAATAGTTATTTTACCATGTGTATAATTGGAATAAAAAAATATAGTTAAGTGGTCAAATATAACATAAGTGTGATTTAGTGGGTCAATTGCAATGAAAGAAAGAAGTTTGGGGTGAATTTGGAAGAAAGAAAGAGTGTGGAAGATTTTTAAAGAGAAAGAAGTGTGAGGAAGTTTAGTGGAGTGTTTTTCCACTTAATCTTTACATATAGGAGAGAGAAAAAACATCCACTGGTTCTTAGGGAGGTGCGGTTGGCATCTTTAAAGGGAAAACATCAGATTTTCATTCTTCTTCTATCTCTCTTACATTAGGCATTCTTCTCACTCATTACCTCTCTCAATAACTCTGCTTCATATTGTTGTTAAAAGAGTTTGAAGTTAGAGATTTTAAAGGTAATGTATCCCTCTTCATCTCCATCATCTTCTTCTTAAAGTAGAAGGAATTTATTGAGGAGAATTTTTGAATATTTATGAATACATATTTTATGAAGAAGAAGAAGAAGAAGAAAAAGAAGAAGAAGAAGAAGAAGAAAGGAACAAGAAGAACAAAGGAAGATAAGTGTCGAATTAGTGAAAGTGGCACATGGTAGATTTCAACTAAGGTATGGGAATTCATGAACAATTCTTATTTTGCATGTGAGAACTCATGCTTAGTGTGTTGTTTTGTTGGTTGGATTGTTGGAAATAATGATTTTATTCATGGAATTAAAGGTTGAAAAAAAAAGAAAAGAAAGTTATTGTAGAAATCTATATTAGTTCACCAAGAACCGATTTCTATTTTTAGAGTATATCTTGAGTTATACAACTTTAAATTGAGTATTCTAATTGGTAATTACACTTAAAATATATACATATGATTTTATAGAAGAAACCTGAGTTTGATTCTAACTCTAAGTATCTTTAATTTTAACTCGAAGTTAGATGTGAGTTGCTGCCTAGTTACAGTGCATATGTTATAATATTTTGGATATAATTCTTGGTAGAGAGATCCAAAATGCTACAAGACAAAATTATGGGTAAACTAGATATATATAAGTACAACTATTATGAAGAAATATTAGTCTAATTCTAAATCCATTTTATTTCATGAATTTTTTAAGTAATAGCAAAACTGGTTTCAAAATTGTCAGTTGCTGCCCAATTTCAGTGAATAGGTTATAGTATTTTGGATATAACTCATGGTAGAGAGCTCTAAATGCTATGAAAAAAATTATAGATAAACAAGATACATAAGAGTATAGTTTTCATAGAGCAATGTTAGTCTAAATCTTCGTCCATTTTATTCTATGAATTTTCAAAGTAGTAACACAAATTGATTTTTACAAAATGTAATCTTGGACAGTCCATAAATATTAGGTCAAAACTCCTATTTTATATGTCCAAATTGAATAGTATTTGAGGCATGGGAAACTAGAGACAAAAATGATTTTTTGTTTAGAAGACAAATTGGGCTAGTTTAGTTATTTGGTATAGTATTGAAAACCACTGATGAACCTAAAGTATCATGTTCATATAATATGTTGATAACCAAACATAACTTTGATTCTTTACTTAAAATAGTATATGTATACAAGTATGTTTATATTATATGTTTTATCATATGGTTGTAAATAACTACAGTATGGTATGTTTATAGAAAATACACAAAAACACACAGATAGTTTATATGTGTGTATATATATATATAGAGTAATTAATTTAGTATGAAAACATATGATTGGGCTTTAATCCTAGAACATGATTGACAAAAATAATTGTGAAATTTTGCTGGTTGTAATATTGAGATCATATATGTTTATCATGTTAAACCAATAGGATCGTGTGATGATGTGCTTTAAATGTATAGATGCATGGGCATTGGATTTAGTGAATTGTAAAGGTATTCAATATTGAAAAGATAACATGAACATATGATGTTTCTATGCATTTATACTTCTATGATTACATCTTACAAGTATGGTATTATAGTGCTTGATTATACGAGAATAGTTAGGCATACTTAACATGTGAACTTAAAACCATGTAGTATGTTTTGAAAAAATGTGAAATATGGACATGTGTGTGTGTGTGTATCTTATTAATAGAGAAACTCATGAAGGCATGATGATAAATATCATGGTCATACACATGTGATCAAGCTACATGCATTTGAATTGATTACAAGTATGGAGTATTTATACTCAAACATGTATATGATAATACGCTTACAGAAAGTTTATACGTGAACATATGCATGATTATACATGAGTATACATGTATATATAGTAAATGATTGAATAGAGAAAAGTGAAGTATAGAATGATAAAGTAAAGAGATTTATATTGCCTACGTTTATGTCTTCATAATGGATAGATAGGCATGCCTATAAGGGAAATTTGCACCTATGATAGTACAATTTTACCCCTATTTGTGCCTTTATACATTTCAGTTTGACCCCATTTAGGTCATTAGCCAACTCTATTTGAGTTTATTTAATTGGTCTACTGCAAATTTTCATTCCTGACAGGGGCTACCGTTCGTTCCCATAAAGGGCTACTTTTTATTACCTTCGATATTTTATTTGTACCTTCAGAAGCTACCATTATATTTTAACCCATTATCCACTTCTTTAGAAAAATACAGGCTTAATATCAATTAAAGAAAGTATTATATAGCACTAAAAGATAAAGAAGTATGATAGTTCTTAAAGGGATATTCATATTACCTTTATAAGAAACCTACTGGGTATATGGAGAAATATGATATAGATTAAGGATGTACCTTTAATATGCAATGATACATGATATTTTAGAATCACATGAACATTCTAGATGTATGAGTTATACATATGAGACTTGCACAATACTAATGCATTATCAATAATTATTAATGAATACATATTCCTTATGATCATACGCTACCTACTTGATTTGATTAATACATTACCTTAATAAGCTTCAACATGTATATACATGACATTTTAATATCACATAGCATATTAGACAATAAGTTATGCATATGGATTAGTATACTATTATTGTATTGCCATAAGCATATTGATGATTGTAAGTTCTCCCTATACACATGCTACTTGCATGAAATTTATAACTTACTTGTGTGACTCCTCATATATGGAAGTTATGAAATTAATATGATAATTTAAAGATCTTTTGATACCTAGGAAAATATATGATATATGGATTTATATTTATGTATAGTGATGTCTTGCAATAATTGTGTTGGCTTATATGTTTTCCTTACAACTACTGTTTCATACTTTACATTGTGCAATGATGAGTGAAATATAAATGAATTATGAACTTATGGCTCAAGAACTTAATATGATTTGAAACTAGAGGTAGAAGTAAATTAATAATCCAATGCATTAAAAATATGCATGGTAACCAAGAAAAGAATGAGATGGCACAGGAAGAATAAGATTTAGTTAAGATGGTTACTATACTTCTTGATACATAGATTTTGATACACATTTTTTATGGCATAGAAATTGGTATTTAATAATGCATAGAAATTTAGTTTATTAACATCAAGTTCTATGTTTTATGAAGGCATATTCTTATAAATCAAAATTGATATTAACTTGTGTTCAAGAGTAATTAGTAAGTCAATTGTTTAGACAAGGATAAAATATAGAATCCAAAATTATATAGCCGAGGTTTATGACCAATTGTAAGAGTAAATAATTGTTAAATAAATGGGTCGATTCATAAATGATTGACATCAATTATAGCATGAATATAAAATTGAATAGTGACTGGAAAATATTAGGATCATATTGTTATTGTTTTAAATGATTATTTTTATGCTAAAAGATATGTATAAATGTGTAGGCATTATTTTTCATGACTTTCAAATGAGTTCATTTACATGTTTCATATTCCTCACTAAGCTTTATAGCTTAGCACGGGTTTTTATATGTGTAGGTTGTCAAGATAGAACTTCTTCTCAGGGATAATATCTGCAGCAGGATAGCTAACACAAGTTAAGAAGAGACTAATAGTGTATAGCTCTAATTTGTTTTAATTTGTGTTGGAAATTTTATATAGTATAGATGTTCGGTAAATGAAATATTGTAATTTTTAAAGAGACTCATATGTAAGTTATGTTTTAATAGTAAAATCTATATGTTATGGTTTCAATTTTCTTATAAGTTTCTTATATAGTGTTGTTAAGTAAATATTAATTCCTTGATTAAAGTATATGTATGATATGTGTTAGAGGATATAATTTATTCTTTAAAGAAGGGCGTTACAAACTTAATACATTGTATTAGACTTTATAAAAAATGAATACAATGTGTTAGCTTTTGGACATGAATTAAATACAATGTATTAGATTTGGCTAATACTCAAAACACTAAATACAATGTATTACCTTCTTTATTTTTACTTTAGATAATTTCTCAAACACAACCAAATGAAGTTATAGTAATTAAAAGTGAGCAAAGATCATTTAATACCTTGATTGATGAAGATTTATAGTTTAATGATACGAACACAAGTTTGATGGAAGATATAGTTCGAGCAAAAATACAATTCGTGAATTAATTACTAATTACAAAAATATTCAAGGACAAGATGAAGACCCTTATTTTGGAATCATCAATAATGATATGCAAGATGAAATTGAAATGGGATAGACTTACAAAGATAAAGATGTTATCAGGAAATATATTAGTTTTTTTGCAATATTTAAGGTGCAAAATTCATGTTTTAGAAGATACTTCATTTGTTGCATAGATGACAATTGTTGCTGGAAATTGAAAGGATCAAAGAAATGGGACACATAAATGTTTAAAATTAGAAAATTCATATCTAATCATACCTGCAATGTTGAAATGAGATTATGTAACAAGAGGTATGCCACATCAACCTTCATTGGTCATATTGTTAAGAACAAATATATGAATGTGAACACTATATATATTCCAGCAGATATAATATGTGGCATGAGAAATGATTATGGAATCAATATAAATTACTTAAAGGCTTAGATATCATAGGAAAAGGCTTTGTAAAACATAAAACATAAGCTATCTGATTCCTATTCACTTTTTTTCTAGATACTTATACATGCTAGAAACCAACAACTATGGATCTATTACGGTTTTGATAACCCAAGAAGATAACTCATTCCATTATGTTTTCATAGCTCTAACAACATCTATTAAAGGCTGGGAATAGTGTATCCCATTAGTAGTCATTGATGGTACCTTTTCAAACTCGACATATGGGGGCATAATGATCATAGCATCAACACAAAATGCAGTTGTTAAAATATTTCCATTAGCATACTCCATAGTTGATTCAAAAAATGATGCATCTTAGGAATGATTCTTTTTAAATTTCAAACAGACATGTGGATTAAGACCTAAAATGTGCATCATATCAAACATATATGAGAGTATAAATAATGTTGTGTAGAAGGTATATCCAGAAGTTAGTCATTGCATATGTGTTTACCATTGAACTATCTCAAAATAAGATTCAAGAAAAATACAAAAAAAAATGAACTATTATTTACGAAAACTACATCATATACAAAAAATGATTTTCAATATAGCATGAAAGAGCTGAACAAGATTGATGCACGTATTAGAATATACCCATAAGAAATTGGATATGACAAATGATCAAAATCATACTATATGAGCAATCGATTTTCAACCATGACATCAAATATTATTGAATCTATGAATGCAACAAGATATTTACCAATTGTACCATTACTTGAGTATATGCGTGCTTTAATCCAAGAATAGAGTTGCATTAATAGAGACCTAGAATTACTAACTTTCACAACACCACTCGAAGACCACAAAAATGATATGGACAAAAATTACATTTTTTCACTAAAAATGAAGGTATGTTGCTTAAACCTAAAATATAAAAACTTTTTATTCAGTATTAAATTTTGTTTAACTTGTGCACAAAAGTTAATACATTCTAGTTCAAATATAAAAATATTGTATTGTATAATATCTAAAACAATGTATCATGTTTTTACTAAAGTGTAATACATTGTACTGACTTTTGTACATGAATTAAATATAGTTTATTATTTTTTGATAAAAACTCAATACACTACATTAAACTTTATAAAAACTAAATATAGTGCATTAACTTTCGTACATGAACTAAATATAATGTATTATATTTTGATAAAACTCAATGCACTGTATTAGACTTTGTAAAAAATTGAATGTACTAGCTTTTTACAAATTAAAAATAATGTATTTTCTTTGAACAAAACGCAATAAAATGTATTAGACTTTGTAAAAACTAAATATAGTATATCAACTTGTGTACATGAACTAAATATAGTTTATTATCTTTTCAAAAAAACTCAATATACTGTATTAGACTTTATAAAAAATTGAAAATACTATTTTACTTTTTTTTACATAAACTAAATACAGTGTATTAGCTTTTTACAAAACTCAATACAATGTATTTTTTTTATAAAACTCAATACAGTATATTAGACTTTATAAAAATTGAATACATTGTATTAACTTTTGTATTTAAACTAAATATAGTATATTAGCTTCCCATAAAAACTCATTACATTGTAATAAACTTTATATAAATTGAATACAATGTATTAAATTTTGTACATAACCTAAATACAATGTATAAGCTTTTGACAAAACTCAATACACTGTATTAGACTTTATAAAACTAAATACATTGTATTAACTTTTGTATATAAACTAAACATAATGTATTAGCTTTTTATAAAACTCAATAAAATGCATTAGCTTTTCACAAAACTCAATATACTGTATTAGACTTTATAAAAACTAAATAAAGTTTATTATATTTTGAGCAAAACTGAATACACCTTAGTAAACTTAATACATTATATATTAATGCAGGTAAAGCCATCCAGCAATGTTCAATTTAATGTTTATCATCTTCAAAACACATATGTGGTGAATGTTGAGGAAAGAACATGTACATGTAATAGATTTCAACCAGATGAAATGCCTTGTCCTCATGTATTAGCAGTAGTAAGAGATAGGAACTTGGATCCTTATGCATATTGCTCACCATACTACAACAAAGATATAATGATAGCAACATATAGAGAAATTGTTAATCCAGTACCAGATCAATCAACATGGAACATACCTACAAGTGTTCAGGCAGAAGTTGTATTAGCTCTAAGTGAAAGAGTGAGATATGGCAGACCAAAAAACAGAAGAATCAAGCAAGTTGGAAAACTAAAAAAATAACAAAGTATAGGAAATGTGAAAAACATGGCCACAATAGAAAAACATATAGAGATATTACAAAGAAATAAAAGATTCAAAATTTATAATATTCATTTTAATTTTATATAAATTTAAAAAATAGATACACTATATTATATTATAGAAAATACAAATTATAAACTTCAAAAAAAGACATGTTTTATTTTTTATTAGGTTGCAAAAAAAATATAATGTAATAACTTTTGTGCATAACTTAAAATACAGTGTATTATGTTTTTGGCAAAACTAAATACAACATATTATGCTTGATAAAAACTCAATATAGTCTATTACACTTTAGTATAACTAACTATATTATTATATTTTGGACAATACATTTCATTAACTTTTCAAGAATTGAATGAAACAAGTTCTGTGTATAAACTAGATATAGCAAAGCATTTTTATTAAAATTTAAAATATAAAAAAATAATATATATATATATATATATATATATTATTTACAAAATATTTGTATGAACAATAATTTGAGAAATCTAATCTAACTTTATTTCATTATTCTCATTTTTCTTGTTAAATCTTTTGCTTTTTGTCTTCTTTCTAGCTTCTTTTTTTATTTTGATTATTAATTGTGTCACTTTCAATAGTATCATATTACTTACCTAACCCATACAAACACAATAAAAGATCTAATCTATCTGTATAATTATATACATTGAAATCTGAAGGCATTGTCTTCCTTTCAATGAAATATTTGCAAAATACAATTGCAAAAACTCCACAATCACTAAAAAGTAAAAAACAATACAAACAAAAAAATCACTATATTTCATGCACAACCTCAATCAGATGATTTCCTTTTGGGTTAAGGTGTAATTTGGTCCCTAAACTTTTTCAAAATGTGTAATGTAAGGCCTGAAGCTTTTGCTTTAGCAACAGAAATCGAAAATTGTTGTCTTCCGTTACTAAAAATGGAGGAAAATTTTGATGCTAAAATTTTGCAATGGAATTTTGATACCGTCATTAAATAAGGCACTAGTGAATCATGAAAAATTTTTGCAACAGAATATAATAATGGAAACAAAAACCATTGGTAATTTAGCAATAGAAACCATGTTCCATTGGTAAAATACCAACGAAAATGCAATTTTGTTGGTAATTTACCAATCAAAATGCAATTCTATTAGTAAATTACCAACAAAATATTTTTTATGTTGATAAATTACCAATGGAATTTCGTTGGTAATTTTGCAATGGAATTGTATTTTCGTTGGTAAATTCCTTGTTGCCTTATGTATAAATAATTTTCCTAATTTTTGCCCCTTGTTTTTCACTTTTTTCTTCTTCCTTATCCTCTCCTTACCTCGCCATCTTACTGCTCTCTCCCACTCCCTCGCCCTCTCCTTCTCCCTCTGCCTTACCCTCGCCCTCTACCTTTCCCACTGCATTTTATGGCTATAGATCTAAGAACAAAAGAACAAATGTGAACCATAAAGTTAAACTCTTAAGGTTGCTATTATTATTTCACCTACAAGAAAGTTTTCTCTTGGAACTATCTGGTATTTTAATTTAAATTGAGATAAATCTTATGAATTTTTTTATTTAGTTCCATTAGGATTTAATATGAATTTAAGTAATTGGTTTTTGTTTATTTTTCAATCTCTAGATCTCAAAGTATCAAATCATTAAGATAGTGGAGAACATCTGTAATTCAAATAGCGATTTGATCTTCAACAACAATTTTCCCTTCTATTATTTGTTTCTCCACTTAAACTATAGTTTCAACCCCATTTCTTTAGTTCGTTTTCTATATATATTTTCATTTTGGTTTTAAGTACATGTTCAATTTCTCTGACAACATGGCTTGATCATTTTGTCATTTCCTGTTATGTAATTTGAAGTGTTGGAGATGAAAAATTCAAGTAAATGGTCTATTTTAGTAATTATTTTATCATCTTCAATCACTTTTCAAATTCTCTATTCTCATGCCTTTTTCCTAATTGAAAATTGCGATGTTTTCTCTTTCATTATCTATTCAGTAAAGATGGCCAAAATGTAAAGGTTTGTAAATCCGCTTATTCACTAGCAGAGTTTGATTGGTAGCAATATCTTACTTCTATTCACTTTTTTCATCCACTACAGCTAGGGTTACAACCCTTTTTCTAATGATTGTTTCTATTTTTTTCATTTTAGTTTCAAGTAAATATTCACTTTCTTTGATGACATGGTTTCATTTTTTTTCTTTTATCATATGTTGATACTTATATCTAAGTAAATGCTCCATCTACTGAAGATTTTATTTCGGTTCCCTTTGCATTCCTGGGCATACATTTCTCACTCTGCATAAAAAACCATATATTCAGGTGTATCTCTATCTAGGATTTCTTTAAATTCTTTTGTATTAGTTATGATCTTTCTATTAAAGAGTATGCCTTAGATCCCATGTAAAAGGGATGTATTTCATATATATAAATTCATATTCTTAATAAAAGGCATAATTCATTTATTAATGCTATGTTTAAATACATGAGTTTGTATATCTTAAATTAATAAATGAAATCCTAGATATTATAAACACAGTGCAAAGGTAATCATAAAAGTATTCATGATATGAGATGTCTATTGCATGCAAATGTGATAATATTTAAATATCCCTAGTCATAGAATTAACAAGATAGGACATTGTTAATCTGGACAGACTAGCACATGTTATGCTTCTTGAATAGTTCAAGCAGTCGTTCTCATAACTGTGATTATAGGAGATGATCAAAGCTAACATGTGGATACTTGTTAGAAGAACAAGTTCATTGGAGACCTGCAAAGAGAATCCTCGCATGGATATTAAATCTATGTCAGTGAGAATTCTCTTAATAGCGGTTGTGCAAGTATCCTTAGACTTGAGATCACCAAAGTTATCTTAAGTAGCAAGTGATATACTTTGACTCCATGACTAATTACTTCCAACTGAGGGTGAACATAGTTAGGAGGTTGAGTAGATCATGACTTACTTGAAGATAGTTGAATAATCGATAAAGGAATCACCATCCCAGATTTATTAAGGGAAGTTATCTCGCATGATTCTATAATTGTCTTGTTCAGAGAATCTCTGGCCAGAGTAATATGCCAAGATGGATAGGGATCCATAAAAGGCATTTTGGGAACAATGATTAAATTAATAGAACATATATAATTAGATTTATATGAGTTGACATAAATCTATACTCAGAATCTAATTGAGATAAGAGTGGTAAAAGGAGTAATTCCACGGTAACTGTTTCTATAGAAGGGTACAGTCAGAACTACTTGACTTTCCTGACATTTGGGTAGTCATGATGTCTAGCTAGAGGCCACTCATGACTTGTATAATAGTGTATCATAAATATCAATAAGGGATTGATAAAATGATTTAAAGAAGTTTAAATCATGTGAGTTTTGAATATAACTCATAATTACATATTATACTACCAATATGGACAGAAACTCAATAGGTCACACACATACAAAGTAAAGGATAAAATATTAAAATGACAAGGATAATAATATTTGATATTATTGTGGAAAAGATAAATGAATAAGAGAATAATTAATTAAAGAGTTTAATTAATTATGCTCAATGATGTCATGTAAAATGTCTATCTTTTTATGTGTGTTTTTCTCTTATTTATGGAGTAAGTATGTAATATTATATGTGTTTATGTTTGTTTTTAGGTTAAAATTGGTGAAGTGCGAAGAAAAGGAAGAAGATGGTGAAATTTCGAAGTAAAAGATCATGAGTAGTGAAGAGCTTCACGAGTGGAAAGAGTGAAGAAGAAGGAGCAAGCCATTCACGAGTCCCATTAAAAGTTCACGAGTCATGAAGGTAGTCACGACTTGGTAAGGAGAGCAGCACAAAATCACGACTAGGAAACAGATTCACGAGTAGTGAGGAGGCTCACGACTCGTAATAGGGCACGGCTTCAGAAGAACTCAAGGAAATCACGACTAGTGAGGAGGCTAACGAGTCGGACAAAGGCGCTGCTTCACAAACAATGTGTCTTCTGCACCTGATTTTTTAGCCAAACAATATGTCATTTCAAAAGCAATCTTTCATGCCTTGTTAAGGGACATATCTATAGAGAAGATACATATAAATAGATGGGAGAACAACACTTGAATAAAGGGGAAAAAATTAAAGAACGTTTTTACTGTTTTCTTAAGAACATTTTTAGTTTTTTTGGTTTTTCTGTTTTTACTTAGTTTTCAAGGGATGACAAAAGAGCAAAGCCAAAGGAATAAGAGATTTATCAAAAGGTTTAAATAGAAAGTAAACCCTGGGGAGTGATGTTTTCTTGTCTCTTATTTCATCTTTATTATAATTTTGTTTATGGCTAAGTTCTTTTGATACATTATAACTATGTAATTTAAGTTGTTATTCATCTACTTATCTTTGTGCTATGAATGTTTATTTTCTTTATGTATGAAGTATGATTTAAGTTTGTTTAAGTGCTTTGATTTGCTTAGTATGCTTGATCACCATATTAAGTATGCTAGTCATTTAATTCACAATAAGAATTGGAATTCTTTGATGGAAAGTTAAATGAATTTACTTAAAGCATTGAATTCACTTAGAGATAAGGAATTCACTTTAAGGGGTTAAAGAATTGGCATAGAACTTCATGATTTTTATTTATCTCTATAATGACATGAGAATGCTTATAGTCTCTAAGTAAGAATACTCTTTATTGACAATGAGAATTGCTTTAAAGAATCTTGGTTAAATTCTCCATTCATATCATTCATACAATTGCTAATTAATTCAAAGATGAACTTGTTTTATTTGGTTATAATGTATGTCCATCCCATCTTTTAAGTAATTTCTTATCCAAAATTAACTTAATATATTTTAAGTAGTTTAGTATTTACATTAATTGCATGATTTTAATTGAAATTGATACCTATCCGTTACTTGTTGTTACATCAATATAAAATTTATCCCGTTCCCTTTGGAACGATACCCTACTCATACTATACGCAGTCTAGTGAGACTAAGGGTTCAATTAAATCCCCATCAGATTTTGGCGCCATTGTCAGGGAACGGTTCCAAATGAATTTTTATTGATTGATACAAAAGAGTAGATGTTTTAGGATTATAATATATATATATTAGTTATTTTGATGTATGAAATTTTATTTGGCATTTTGTTTGTTTTAGTATTAGAGTTTTTGTAATAGTTTTAGACTAAAAGTATTTTTGAATTGTGTAGGGAACTTAGAAGGAAGCTACAAGAGGAATTTAGTTTGCAAGTAGAAGGAGAACAAAGTGCTAAATTGGAGGAAGGTTATAATTTTCCAATTATGGCGGGTGAAGAAAGGAGAACTCTTGGTGATTTTGCGATGCCGAATATTTCGGAAAGTTTTGGAGGAATAGTGGCACCGGCTATTGCTAATAACAATTTCGAGATCAAGCCGGCTGTCATTCAAATGGTGCAAAATAACCAATTTGGAGGTTTGCAAGGGGAAGACCCTTATGCTCATATCCTTGCTTTTCTTAATGTGTGTGCTACATTTAAAATTAATGGAGTGAGTAATGATGCCATTAGACTTAGGTTATTTCTGTTTTCTTTAAAAGAAAAGGCTCAAATTTGGCTTGCTAGTATACCTAGTGAGACAATTACTACATGGGACCAATTAAAACAAGCTTTTCTTTATAAGTATTTTCCACCACATAAAACGGAAAAATTTAGAAATCAAATATCTACATTTAAACAATTGCCTAATGAAACCATTTATACCTCTTGGGAAAGATTTAAGGAACTTCAAAGGCAATGTCCTCATCATGGCTTGCCGGATTGGATGATTCCTCAAATCTTTTACAATGGGTTAATGGAGGAAAATAGAAATATTGTTAATGCTGCTTCAGGTGGTAAATGGTTGGAGAAGACTGCTAAGGAAGCTGAAACTTTGTTGGAAGAGTTAGCCTCACAAGGCTACATGGGAGAAGAACCCACTATGGCGAAGGCTAAGGGATTTTTGGAATTGGATTCCATAAATCTTTTGACGGCTAAGGTAGAAGCTTTAACGAAAATGGTAAGTAATTCTCATTCCAATGTTGAAAATGTTAGTCATGTATGTGAGAAATGTGGTGGACCTCATATGTATGTTAATTGTAGTGAGGGGTCTAGTGAGGATGTAAGTTTTGTTCAAGGGAACTATAATCAAAGGATGGGTCAAAATTCTAATTATTACAACCCACAATGGAGAAACCATCCCGATTTTTCTTGGTCTAACCAAAATGCCCAATTGAACCCTCCTAATAATAATAATAATCATAATCATATGAACAAGTTACCTAATCCATCACCTTTTCCAAATAAGCTACCTTTTAACTCCCAACAACCTAAATCCCATTTAGAGAATTTGATGGAGCAATTTGTTAATCATCAAATGACTACTAACAAGCAAAATGAGGAACAATTTAGGCAAATAAATACTAAAATTGATCAACTTATCACTCATAATAAGATGATTGAAAACCAATTGGCTCAACAAGCCACTTCTAGTGATAAACCTTTAGGCAAGTTACCAAGTCAACCTGAGTTTTTACCTCATGAATCGGTTCAATCCATTATGTTAAGGAGTGGGAAAAAGGTTGAGAGTAATTGTAAAAGTGATGAGAATCTTATTGTGAATGATGATCATGTTTTGGATGCAAGTGAAAATGATAATAAGCTTAATGAACCTAAAAAAAAGATAACCTCATCTAGGGAAGATGGACCTAAAGTTAATTTGAATGTTTTGCCATTTCGTCAAAGACTCATTAGAAGAAATCTTGATAAGCAATTTGGAAAGTTTTTGAATTATTTGAAGGAACTTACTATAACTATACCCTTTGTGGATGCCATTAAGGATATGCCTTCATGGACAAAATTTTTAAAAGAAATTGTGAGTCACAAGGGTAAGCTTGAAGATTATGGTTATGTTTCTTTGGTAGAAGAGTCTAAGGCTATGTATTCTAAATACCCACCTAAGCTAAAGGATCCGGGTTATTTTACGGTTCCTTGTGTTATAGGTGGTACATATTTTGATAAGGCCCTATGTGATATGGGTGCTAGTGTTAGTGTTATGCCTTACTCAATTTATAAAAAGCTTAATTTGGGTGAGTTAAAGCCTACTAATATGTGTTTATCAATGGCGAATAAGTCTATTTCACACCCTATAGGCATATTAGAAAATATTCCAACCAAAGTGGGTAAATTTGTGATTCTTGCTGATTTTGTTGTGTTAGAAATGGATGAAGATCCTGAAATTCCCATTTTGTTTGGTAGGCCTTTCTTAATTACTGCTAGGGCTATTTTTTATATGAAAAATGGTAAAATATCTCTTGAGGTTAATGGTGAAAAAATTGAGTTTAATGTTTTTGGCATGATTAAATCTTCACCAATAGAGGTGGTAAATAGAATTGATTCTTATGATATTCTTGATGAGTATATTGATAGTGTTATGCATGATTGTGTGAGTCAAAACCCTATTGCACCTTATTGTTTCAATGAAAGTTGTGACGAAGTTTTGCAAGTTGCCTCATATCCTTTCCAAGGAAGATTCTCAAAAATTGAGTCTTTGAGAAAGGATGAGGATATGTCATCAATGACATCTAAGGAGGAACTCAAGCCACTACCAACAAGCTTAAGGTACGAATTTCTAGATGCAAATTTTCAATTGCCATTCATTGTTAATTCATCAATTGCTAAGCATGATGTGGATGCCTTACGTGATATTTTACTTACTCATCGAAATTCTATAGGATATTCAATTAATGATTTAAAAGGGATTGCACCTAAGGTTTGCATGCATAGAATTTTGTTAGAGGAGGATTCTAAGCCCTCTATTGAGGGTCAAAGAAGGCTTAATCCAACTCTTAAAGAGGTTGTGAGGAAGAAAATAATTAAATTGCTTGATAATGGCATAATTTATTCTATAAGTGATAGTAAGTGGGTGAGCCCAATTCAAGTTGTCCCTAAGAAGGGTGGTTTGACTTTAATTCGTAATGATAACAATGATTTAATTCCTACTAGGACTATCACGGGTTGGCATATGTGTGTGGACTATAGGAAGTTAAATAAGGCTACTAGAAAGGACCATTTTCCTTTACCCTTTATTGATCAAGTTATTGAAAGATTGGCTAATTTTTCTTATTTTTGTTACTTAGATGGGTTGAGTGGTTTCTATCAAATACCAATTCATCCACATGACCAATCTAAGACAACTTTTACATGCCCATATGGAACTTTTGCATTTAGGCGAATGCCTTTTGGTTTGTGTAATGCACCAGCTACATTTCAAAGATGCATGTTTTCTATCTTTAGTGATCTTATTGATCAATGTGTAGAAGTTTTCATGGATGACTTTAGTGTGTATGGCACTAATTATGAGGATTGTTTATCTAATCTTTCTAAGGTACTTGATAGATGTATGGAGCATGGTTTGGTTTTAAATTGGGAGAAATGTCATTTTATGGCTCAAGAGGGCATTGTTTTAGGACATTTAGTTTCTAATAGGGGGATTGAAGTTGATAGAACTAAAATTGAAATAATTGCTAATTTGCCTCCTCCTAAAAATGTTAGAGATGTTAGAAGCTTTCTAGGCCATGCTGGTTTTTATAGGAGGTTTATCAAAGATTTTTCTAAGATAGCTAAACCCTTATGCACGTTGCTAGGTAAAGATGTTGATTTTCATTTTGATGAGGAATGTCTTAAATTTTTTGAAACTCTTAAACATGCTCTTGTCACTTCACCGGTGTTGCAACCACCAAATTGGGATCAACCTTTTGAATTGATGTGTGATGCTAGTAATTATGCGGTAGGGGTTGTTTTAGGCCAAAGAATTGATGGAAAGCCTTCTGTTATTTATTATGCTAGTAAGTTACTAGATAATTCCCAAATTAACTACTCCACAACTGAAAAAGAACTCTTGGCTATTATGTATGCTTTTGATAATTTTAGGGCTTATCTTGTAAAGCAAAAAGTCATTGTTTATTCTGATCATGCTGCCCTTAAGTACCTTTTGAGTAAGAAAGATGCTAAGCCTAGGTTGTTAAGGTGGATTTTAATGTTACAAGAGTTTGATTGGGAAATAAGAGATAAAAAGAGGAAGGAGAATTTAGTTGCGGACCATTTATCTAGGTTAACCCAATGTGTTTTGCAAGATAATGATGATGGGGTACCTATTGATGAAGCTTTTCGTGGGGAACATCTTTCTAGTATAGTTTCCAAGGAAACTCCTTGGTTTGCTGATATAGCAAACTACCTAGTAAGTGGAATGCTTCCTTATGGTTTAGATTATAGGCAAAGGAAGAAATTCCTTCATGATGTGAAGTTTTACTATTGGGAAGAGCCTTTATTATATAGGAGATGTGCTGATGGATTGATTAGGAGGTGTCTTCCTAATGAAGAAGTTGGTGAAGTATTAGCTCATTGTCATCCTTATGCTATATGTGGTCACTTTGGTGTTTCTAAGACAGCTTCTAAGGTTTTACAAGCTGGTTTTTGGTGGCCTACATTGTTTAAGGATGTTAAGGACTTTGTATTAAGTTGTGATAAGTGTCAACGGATGGGAAATTTGTCTAGGAGGAATGAAATGCCTTTACATGATATTTTGGAATTTGAATTGTTTGATGTTTGGGGTATGGACTTTATGGGACCATTTCCTAGTTCTTTAGGGAATAGGTATATTTTAGTCATGGTGGATTATGTATCTAAGTGGATGGAAGCAATTCCAACCATTGCTAATGATGCCAAGGTGGTTAAGAAGATGCTTAAGAAGGTTATATTTCCTAGATTTGGAACACCTAGGGCTATTATTAGTGATGGTGGGTCTCATTTTTGTAATAAAGTTATATAGTAATTATTGAGGAAGTATAATGTGACTCATAAAATTGCTACACCTTATCATCCTCAAACTAGTGGACAAGTTGAGATTAGCAATAGAGAGCTTAAGTTGATTTTAGAGAAAACTGTCTCTAGGTCAAGAAAAGATTGGGCACTTAAGTTAGATGATGCTCTTTGGGCATATAGAATAGCTTTCAAAACTCCTATAGGTCTTACACCTTATTAATTGGTTTATGGTAAGTCTTATCATTTGCCGGTTGAGATTGAACATAAAGCTTATTGGGCCACTAGGGTGTTAAATTTTGATATGCAACAAGTTGGTAGGAAGAGATTGCTTCAATTATAAGAGTTAGAGGAACTTCGTATGAATGCTTATGAAAATGCAAAGTTATATAAAGAAAGAACTAAATCATGGCATGATAAACATGTACTAAAGAAAGAATTTCAAGTTGGTGACATGGTTTTGTTGTATAATTCTCGATTGAAGCTTTTTCTTGGAAAATTAAAGTCTAGATGGTTGGGACCTTTCAAAGTTGTTCAAGTTTTTACTTATGGGGCTGTTGATATTGCTAATGATAAAGGGGAGGTTTTTAAGGTTAATGATCATAGATTAAAGCCTTATTTCATTGGTGATGCATTGGTTCCTACTCATAAAGTTTCTTTGATGAATTCTTCCTTTTACTCCTAATATGATTTTTGTTTTTCCTTAGTTCTTTTAGTTTGAATTTATTTATTTTATGGTTTGATTGTAGACTACATTATATGTTTTATATAGTTTTTATGTTCCTTAGCTTATTCTTCTTTGTTACTTTAACTTTTGGCTCAAGTTTGGTCAGATTTTGCAGAAAATTATAGAATTGCATCATGTTCACGAGTGAATCACTAGTTGTGACTGTGTTCACGAGTGTTACACAGGCTTTATTTCTTTAGTTGTGAGCAGACTCACGACTCGTGAACATCTTCACGAGTGATACAGAGGCGTAGGGCTCAAGAGTCGTGAAGTACATACCGACTCGTGAGGATTTCCATTGTTGTCTATCCCTCCTTCTTTCACGAGTCATGAGGCATATGCCGACTCGTGAAGCTTTGTTCCACAAGTTACGATTCGCGATTTTAACTTTCTGATTTTATTTCTATTCCATTTTTATTTCTTTATTTTACTTTTATTTCTTCTAATTAGGAGTATTAGCGGTTTTTAATTTGCTTAACTTCCTTAATTAACTTCCATTACGTGGGGGGAACGGTTATAAATTCAAATTAGGGTTTTTTTTTAAACGACATAACTTTTCATTTTTCCCTCATTCTTCTATAAAAATTGTCGTTGGTTTCCTTTTCATTTTTTTTACATTCTCTCTTCGTTTACTCTTCTCGTAACTTCTTGATCTTTCAACTGTAACTTCTATTTTCTTTTGTCTATTTATTTTTCTCTTCTCTGCAACTTCTTCTTCTCTTTACCTTTCCTTGCATTCACATTACAGCCACATTACCCTCACAAGTCGTTACACAAGTTACAACATCTTCTTTTTCTTTTCTCTGTTTCCTTTTCTCTTTAACAACAATGGTAAGGACAAAGAATGTTTCAGCATCAAGGGGTCAGCAAGGAGGAGATGAACCACCACTTCAGAGCTTGCAGACAGACTTTGGTTCACCATTCCCTCTTTCCTCCATTCATAAAGGTAATAGGTTCCTTGTTTTAAAAGATAGAGCACATTATCAATGTAAGTATTTTCCTAACTCTTTGCTTGAAAGTGTGGGTGTTTTTGATGAAGTAAATGAAATGTTGTCTGAATGTGGTCTCTTGAGGTTTGTTAATAGGCATGAGCAGTTCTACATTGACTTAGTCTTAGAGTTTTACACAAATTTTAAAGAAAATGCTGATAATCCTAGGCTTGTAGACTTTCGCTAGAATGGTGTTGATCGTACTCTTACTTATTTCATGATGCATCGAATCTTTGGTTTTAGCCCAAATGGATTATGTACTCCTCCTAAGAGTTATAGGCCAAATGAGTTTTGGAATTTTCTTACTGGTTTGACTACACCTTATAGGGCTAGAGATGCCAAATCCATGTTTATATCGGACTTGAAATATTGGATTTTGCATAAGATTCTTGCCTCCATTGTCCTCAATAAGCATGAATTTAATAGGGTTTCAAGTCATGAACTTTTCTTGATGTGGTGTGTGCATAACCATAAGTCTATATGTTGGTCTTATTGGATTTTCAAGCAATTGTTGAATTGTGTTAGTCGCCCGGAGTCCCCTATTACACATGGACATGTTATTGCTGCTATTGCTAGGGGTATTGATGTTGATTTGCGTGTTTATGATGGTGTACTTCCATGCCTATTTTTTTCAAAGCATTTGTTTATAAGAGGTGAAGTCACTAACAATTCTTTTCAATACATACCACCTATATATCGTTCTTGTTGGAAGGAACTTCCTGGTACTTCTACTCCACAGGTGGCTAATATGGAAAGTACTTTGGAAGAGTCACGGCCAATGGAGCAAGGGCCTAGTGATGATCCTATGGCGGGTACACCTAGCCATTCACCTGTTTTCACACCAACTGCTGGATCTTCTTCGAATATCACCACTTTTATGTTTACTCAATTGCTACATGGTCAATCCGCCATCCAAAGTCAATTGGCTTCCTTGGAGGAAACCACCACTCAATTAGTTCATAGTCAACGCCGCCTTGAGCACAAGGTGGACGCTTTCATTGCCCAATCGGGCTATGTGGTTGTTTCACCTCCAACTTCACCATGATTTGAGGGGAGTTTTTCTTTCCTCTATGCTTTTGTTTATTTTTGATTTTCTTTTTGTTTGTGTGTTTGTTTTGTTTCTCCACATTGAGGACAATGTGTGTTCTAAGTGTGGGGGAGCACTTGTGTGTGTTGTTGTTTGTTTATCTTTTTCTTTATTTAGACTAACTTTTATAGTAAGTTTTATTATAAGTATTGCTCATATTATATGTAATATAGGTTGTTATGAAGATTCATTTACCTTTTACACTCATTTGATTAGTTTTTCAAGATTTTTGGCATGTGTTTTATGTTTTTACGTTATCTCTTTTTACTTCCTTTAACATTTTAGGTTATTTAGTCTCTTCATTAACTATGCTTGAGGTTAGAATTTTCTCATTTAGCTTAAGATTTTAGGATTTTAGTTGCTTCATGGAAACTATAGCCATAATACTTACCTTTAGGCCTTTCAATAATGGATGAGGACTAAAAATCAACAAAAGAAAGAAAGTAAGACAAATAATGAAAATAAATAAAATAAAGCAAGATGCATACTCAAAAGCTTAATTAAGTATGGGATGGAGCATAAAACGCACCCATTACTACATTCTCTTGCTATTCATGGGATAAAGTTTAAAAGTATACCCATGTAGAAGAAAAGAAAAAGATGAAAAACATAGTCTAAAAATGCCATGAGATGGGTTTAAAGGTATGTGTGTTTTTTAATTGTCCAAAAAGGCAACTATAATCTTAGGATCTTAGGCTTTATGATCACTATTCTCCCTTGAGCATGGTTAGTCTTGAGACTTTATATTCTTGATGTTGAATTTAGTAAATTTAGATGACTTGATGATTTAAGATGCATGTTTTAAGTCTTGATGTACTAATATTTTGAGTGTTAAGGTATTTGAATTCATATCAATCTTATCTTAAGTGAAAATTGAGCAATGCGTTATAATGTAACTTACTAAGTTTGACTTGAGATTAAATTTTCTCACTTTTCTCTTGCTTGGGGACAAGCAAGGTTTAAGTGTGGGCGAATTTGATGTCATGTAAAATGTCTATCTTTTTATGTGTGTTTTTCTCTTATTTATGTAGTAAGTATGTAATATTATATGTGTTTTTATGTGTTTATATCCAATTTATGTGTTTATGTTTGTTTTTAGGTTAAAATTGATGAAGTGTGAAGAAAAAGAAGAAGATGGTGAAATTTCGAAGTAAAAGATCACGAGTAGTGAAGAGCTTCACGAGTGGAAAGAGTGAAGAAGAAGGAGCAAGCCATTCACGAGTCCCATTAAAAGTTCATGAGTCGTGAAGGTAGTCACGACTCGGTAAGGAGAGCAGCACAAAATCACGACTAGGCAACAGATTCACGAGTAGTGAGGAGGCTCACGACTCGTAATGGGGCACGGCTTCAGAAGAACTCAAGGAAATCACGACTAGTGAGGAGGCTCACGAGTCGGACAAAGGCGCTGCTTCACAAACAATGTGTCTTCTGCACCTGATTTTTCAGCCAAACAATATGTCCTTTCAAAAGCAATCTTTTGTGCCTTGTCAAGGGACATATCTGCAGAGAAGATACATATAAATAGATGGGAGAACAACACTTGAAAAAAGGGGGAAAAATTAAAGAACGTTTTTACTGTTTTCTTAAGAACATTTTTAGTTTTTTTTGGTTTTTCTGTTTTTACTTAGTTTTCAAGGGATGACAAAAGAGCAAAGCCAAAAGAATAAGAGATTTATCAAAAGGTTTAAATAGAAAGTAAACCCTGGGGAGTGATGTTTTCTTGTCTCTTATTTCATCTTTATTGTAATTTTGTTTATGGCTAAGTTCTTTTGATACATTATAACTATGTAATTTAAGTTATTATTCATCTACTTATCTTTGTGCTATGAATGTTTATTTTCTTTATGTATGAAGTATGATTTAAGTTTGTTTAAGTGCTTTGATTTGCTTAGTATGCTTGATCACCATATTAAGTATGTTAGTCATTTAATTCACAATGAGAATTGGAATTCTTTGATGGAAAGTTAAATGAATTTACTTAAAGCATTGAATTCACTTAAAGATAAGGAATTCACTTTAAGGGGTTAAAGAATTGGCATAGAACTTCATGATTTTTATTTATCTCTATAATGACATGAGAATACTTATAGACTTTAAGTAAGAATACTCTTTATTGACAATGAGAATTGCTTTAAAGAATCTTGGCTAAATTCTCCATTCATATCATTCATACAAATGCTAATTAATTCAAAGATGAACTTGTTTTATTTGGTTATAATGTATGTCCATCCCATCTTTTAAGTAATTTCTTATCCAAAATTAACTTAATATATTTTAAGTAGTTTAGTATTTACATTAATTGCATGATTTTAATTGAAATTAATACCTATCCATTACTTGTTGTTACATCAATATAAAATTTATCCCGTTCCCTTTGGAACGATATCCTACTCATACTATACGCAGTCTAGTGAGACTAAGGGTTCAATTAAATCCCCATCACTCAAGTAGAAATGTTCGAAGAACTTTTTAGAAATGTTCTATAAAATGGACCTAATTGAAATATTGTATTTCATAATTAATTATTATTGGACTATAAGTGTTATAGAGATGATATAATAATTAATAGATCTATTTGAGAAATATATGAGGCCTAAAAGGATTGGTTTTTGCACAGAAACCCACCAGAGGATGGGTTTCACGCCAACTCCAAATAAAAGGCCTTAGAGGCCTAATTCTTGGACTAAAAAAATTAAATATATTTCATAAGTGTTATGGAGCTTATATATTTAATTTAGATGGATTTATAATTGATTTGGATTATTAAATCCAAGTATATGTATAAAGGGCATAGTTTATAGGTTATATGCATAATTTTTTAAGAAAGGACTTAAATTGGATTTAATTGAGCCCAAATGAATTAAAATTATTTCTAGAAGCCCAATTAATATTTCTCCAACAATTTTAAAGAGCTCAGTCCCATTATGAAGTTGGATTTTTAACCTAAAGATAAAAGGAATTAGAGTTAAGTGAATTTAATAAGAAAAGAAATTCTTTATTCTTCTCTAACCCTAGCCGCCACCCTCTCTCCTTGCTAGCAACAAGGAATTTTAGTCACCTTGTAATTCCAATAGTTCTTGGTTCATTTGATCCTTCTCTAGTATGGATTATGATTGGAGGTGTTCAATTTTGGACACTGTGGTTTACGACAACCCGATGAGAAGGAAAATCAACTGTTCAATAAAAATCAAAGGTGATTTTTCTTATTCTCATTAATATTTATATTGTATATTCATGGAAAGATCAGATATATTGGTTAAAAATTTTAATTTCCGTTTATACATGCGATGTATGTAACCGATAATTCCCAACACTTTCATGTGAAATTTTTCACCCCTTTCATTGCCAAATGTTCCTTAATGTAAGATATAAATTATATATTTGATATAAGTTTTTTTTGAATAAAATTGGATGTGAAATGTGTTAACTTTCAATTTTGGGATGTAAATCTGGCTTGATATGAATCTTACATTGCACTGGTGTTTGATACAAGTTACGTCTGGGTATTGAAAACCTATTATCATTAAATTTTAAGTTTCATTTTAAGACTGAAATTTTGTTTTTTGTTTTCTTCATTTTCCTTCTAATTGGTTGCTTTGTTCTAGCCCAAGATTGTTTGATTTTACCTAAAATCAACCTTTGCATTGATTCTAAAGAATTCATGTTGTATGTGGTCTTTTCTTTGCTTTGATTAGCATATAATTCTTTCAATAGTGAGAATAATCATGAACCATACTATTTAAATGTTACCTGAAACTTTGTTCTACTTTGGGATGTTTTGTTCTACCTTTTTTGATATAATGCCCATTCTAGCTTTTTGTGAAAACCAAATTTGTAAATGTCAATTTAATGATAACACATTGTTGGCAATGCATTTTGCAAACATATACAACTTAGTTTTTCTTGTTCTTCTCTTATTAATTTTGAGGGATTTTGGATGGAACTATGTGGGATAGAGACATTAAAGAATCTGAGCAAATCTTGCCAGGAACTTGATAATTAAGTAAATGATTCTTGGAAATGGTGTATTGACTTTTATATGTGTTTTTTGGGTTTTCTATTGCATTGAGTTTTTCTTTTTGGTGCTTAAATTATATTACAACCATTAGGTATAGGAAGAGGAGAATTCTTTTGTCCAAATCAATATTTTTGTCAAGATTATATTGTATCTAAAAAAAAAGAATGCTATTGTCTTGTTTGTTGTTGATTCAATGTTAATTCAGAACTCAAAGCAAAGGATATGATGTCTAATTTTGCTTTCAATACATATTTGCACCTTAACCACATTAATATGTTTTCTTCAGCATATTTATGCATATAATTTTGCTTTTAATTCATTTACTGCTCTATGCAGGTCCTAATTATATTTAGGTCTCAATTACTTCAATTGAAAATCGAGCACTGTTTGTATTATGTTAGCAATTATGTTAGTGTTATATATATATATATATATATATATATATATATATATATATATATATATATATATATATATATTCAAATTCAAAATAGGATGGTTAATATCACCCATAGTTACTAAACTTATACCTAATAACCCAAAAGTAGTTGAATTATTTTTCAAAACGAATTTGTCACTGAACTTTTCATTATTTTGAGCAAAAGTCATTTTGACTGGTTTTCGATGAAACCAATCATCAGAGTGTTGTTGTGACATTCCATATCATCTACTATGTACATATGGTGTGCCATATCATCATTTGATTTTAATGACTTTTACACACGTGGCTTGCCACGTAGCTTGCTTGTACACACATGGCATGCCATGTCAACATTTTGATAAGGGTTATCATCATAAACTAGTGAAGATTATTTTTATGCAAAATAGTGCAAAATTCAATGATAATTTCATTACGAAAAATAATTCAGTTACTTTTGGGTTATTAGCTTTAAGTTCAGTGACCATGGATACAATTAACCCTCAAAATAGGATATGTTCAAATTCAAAATAGGATTTTAGATTTTCATTTAATTAAAACACATGAATATATTATATTTGAAAATTAAGTAAATTAGTATGCCACGGACTTTATAGAGGTGATATTATGTAATTTAGAAAATGTGTAAATTGATGTTTCTGAATTTATGATAGAATTATTGTTATTTTTCCATAACATAATTGTTACACGTATTGATTGCCTTGTTATATATATTTAGAGTAATTATAAGATTCAAAATTTCTTGGTCTAATACATTTATAATTATACAAGATTCAACAGTGTAAGATATATATATATATATATATATATATATATATATATATATATATATATATATATATATATATATATATATATATATATATATATATATATATATATATAAGCCAAAGATTAGAGTTATATTAATTTTCCAAATACAATTTTATATAAGCTTCATTTTTTTAATTATTATCCAAGGGTCCAACTAGGGATACATACTTGAAATATCAATGTGCTAATCATACTACAATATCGCTAAACAAAAAATTATTGGTTAATCTTGCACTTACTTCTTTATTTTCTCTTACTAGTCATTATGTACAATTGGAAATTTGTGGATATACAAAAGATAAGTATAGACAATTTGAAAAGAAAAATTAGTGCATTTGGTCGAATGAAAAAGATGAATTAACAAATTTACAAATATAAGGAGTAAATATATACATACATACATACACACACACACACACACACACACACACACACACACATATATTATCAGCATGTATATATTTAGTACTAAAGCGAATTTGAAATTTTAGGTCAAATTCATTGTTATTTTTTCGAGGGAAAAAGCATCTGACATATCATTGTTGTCTCTAGAATGAGTTATTGAAGTTCCCGTTATTATACTATAAATTATTTGTATCTCTAAACAAATTATTTGTCATCTTAAAAAAGTGGGGAAGTGACCATCTTGCTCTTGAATGTGAAATAACTTTTGCATAGAATAAAAAAAAGACGTGATAGTTGGGTTAATATCATGGTCACTAAACTTACATCTAATAGTGCAAAAGTAACTAAATAATTTTGTAAGTCAAAATTGACACTGAGCTTTACACAATTTTATATAAAATTTATAATGATCAATTTCTAATAAAGAATATAGCCAGAATGCTAATGTTGCATGCCATGTCATCTATTTGTGAACACATGGCATACCACATCATCAGCTAATGTCAGCTACTTTTACACATATGGCATGCCACTTTTCCATATGTGGCATGCCACGCAGCTACTTTACACATGTGGCATGCCATGTCAACTACTTTTCCATATGTGGTGTGCCAAGTTAATACTTTGGCAACGATTTTCATCAAAAATCGATCATAATGAGTTTTAAATAAAATAGTACTGAGTTCAGTAACAATTTCAATACCAAAAATTATCTAGTTACTTTTGCACCATTAGGCATAAATTCAGTGACCATGGGTCAAATTAACCTCGTGATTATTGCATCAACTCAATTGCTTCATAGCAGTGTTGACATTAAGAAAAGTTGCAGTTCCTTTCAGCATTGGATACACGGCAGTTGACAACATACCTTGAAGAAACGGTTTCACTTAGAAATTCTAGAAGTATCTAGACGTAAAATTTTTGCCTAATTTTATTGGATGGGAAACTAATGTTATTGACCACTACAAAAAAAAATGTCAATTAGTGACGGCAAATTCCGTCGCTAATTTAAATTAGTGACACCGTGACGAACAGTCGCTAAAAGGCCAGTTGTGAATATATTAGCAACGAAAAATTTTGTCGCTAATTTTTTTTTCGTCGCTAATTTAGTTTCCTAATTAGTCGCCGAATTATAATAATAATATTTAGCGACTACTTTTCCCATCACTAAATAAATTCTTAAATTATTGGAGACAAATATAATAATATTGTTAGTGACAAAATGTTCGTCACTAAACCATTGCTAATAAATATTCATAAAATGCAAATAAAAATGAAAATTAACTACGCAAAATAACATCGCGAATAATGCAAATTTCATCGCAATTCATTTATAATATTTTATTATTATTATTATTATTATTATAACATTCATAATTTAATTTATATAAATAAAATTTCTCAAATATTATTAATTTAAAAAATATAATATCATAAAAGTAAATTAAATTGTGCAATACTTTACAAATAATTAGAAAAAATTTCAAACTAAATAATACTACTAACAAATTTGTATACAATATGCTACAAAAAAAAAAGAAAAAACTTCGCAGCCTTCATCATTCTTCACAAGCAGCAACCAAGCACTTCCCTTATTATTCTAATAAATCTGAATGCATTATAAAAAATTAGAGACAAGAATTTTTGCCCTTTCTACCATACATCACTACATATAAGTCTTAAAGTATACAAACTACTTCTAATTAGTTATTAAATTTATTGTTGTCAAGAGGTTGATCCCTTAGTGAGATTGAAAGATTTATATCCAGTCATTTTTCATCCCAAAAGATATATGACATTCAACTGAGATATAGGGCTTAACTATATATTAATTTAGTTATTAAATTTATTGTTGGTATGGAATTGCAAAATATTTTTCAGCAAACAACAAAACATACTTGGAGAAATTCTTCAGGTTTGGATAACAATAATTAAGGATTTTAGCAATAACACGTCCTTTTTTTAACACCTAATGGCAACCATTGCAATACTTCCTGATTCAATCTATTGAAAATTTCCCTTTTTCAGCAATGCCAATTTCACGCAATATTTAGGCAACATTCCATTCATTTCAGCAATTAAAACCCTCCCTTCATATCCATTATTCTTTAATTCAAAGAAACTTGTAAAATTATAGTGCTCATATAGGACAAAAATAATCACATTTAGCCAAAAACATAATGTTATAGATAGAACAATACCTGAACAAATGAAGTTGTATATCCATTCATATATACAATTTACTCACTCTCAACAAAATTGGCAACATACCCATCAGAATCAGCTCCTCCCCTCCACATGTGAGTACCTTCTAAGAGATACATATTCTGATGAAATTACTTGAAGACAATTAATAGAAATATTGACATTTGATTAAGTTAATATTAAGAATAACACAAGAAAATGTTCCATCAACATTTGAAGCATAAACAAAAACTTCAACTTTTGCCCTTATGCTTCCTCTAGAATCTGTCATGATTCCATGAGAAAATGAGATGAGAAACAACACCCTCACACAAATTACATCATGCTAATTTTTAATTTTCATTTATAAAAAAAATAAGATGCATTTTATAAGTAACCTATCACTCTTACAAAATAGTGCATAGATCTGTAGTTTTGTAAACATTTTATTGAAATGATTAGTCATTCAAAAGAAATGAAAAATAAATGCAAATTGAACAAAACAAGATTCAGGCTATGTTTAACTTAAAAAAGATTGGACAAATATTTAAATTACCATTTCTCCTTGTGCATCTCTTAGCAATCAATGTAACCTCAATTATTTATTTCCCTAGCGCAGCTTGGAAGTTATGAAAGCCTGAGCATTAGTTAAGAAATAAATCAATTAGAAAGACATTAAAAAAACTGGTAGTATCTTAGCTAAACCAAGCTTGTTTTAATCTCAAAAAGAAAGATTATCATAAAGGATATTCCTTTAGATAACAGAAAGCAGATATGGATCAAGCTACAGATAGTACACCAGTAAATTATTAGCATTATTAGCCACGAAGTCCTATGCCATAAGAAAATAACCATTAGAACTAAGGGAATAACTCAACCTTGTTATCAATAAGCACTTCTAACATAAAATTGTACAAATATCAACAGTCTTGCCGTCTAAGGAGAATATGTGCCACATATTCATAATATGGAGAATTATATTTTTAGCAACTCTGAAAGCAATTAAACAGCCAGTACCCAACCATCTAACAAAGTTTCCTATTCCTATGGTTTTGACACTAATCTCTCCACGATATTTTAATAATCCATCTAATGATTGTAAGCTTCATAACAATGAAACTAAGTATTGCAAAATGTGCAATAATATTCTGAAGACGTGATAAAAAAAATTGATGCAATGGTGCATGAAAACTAACATCAAGTTATTTCACCAATGACATTCACATTATAGAAATGAAAGATTGCAGTCAAGACTCAAAAAAATTGACAGTTTAGATCATATTCTATCAGAATTGAAAAACAAAACTAGAAGTAACAAAAAACAAGGTGTTTACCTTGTAGCAAGAAATTCAATTGTAGAAAAAGAGTGCATAAACATAATGCTTACCATATATGCAACCAAAAATACATTGCAGGGTTGCAGGGAAGCTGTTTGCAGTTGTATTAGAGCAGCAAAATACATACATCATTTTTGTTTTCAAGGCCACACTGCCATATGTTACTCAGAATCTGGAGCAACACTTTCAATTCCAGAGGTACCTACATTAGATAGACATCAATTTATTAGATGGTCTACCAATGTAAAAGGTCCAACTGCACAAAACATGAAATCCAACACATCACACTCATGTAAAGAGCACCAAGTTATTGGCAGTTAAAAATTAAAAATAACACTCAAGACAAGTGCAAATGATTTTCATAATTAGTATATAGAACTGTCCAACAATATTAATGATTGAACAAAATTGATCAATTCATACCATAAAATAGTAAAAACAATTTGTTCATTAATTTTGGATCATCTGTATTAACAGCTGATGCCTTCTTCTTCAGAAGCTCATCCCCCCTTTTAATAACAGGCTCTTGACTTGAAAAGATCAAATCATTAAACATAAAAAGGCACCAATTATTAATTTGAGAATATCAAAGCATGATACCAAAAAAAGGTGGACTTATGTTAGAGAACACATACCAATCTGCACTAGCAGCAAGATATAATGGATAAACAACTTCTGGATTTAGCTCTATAGCTTCAACAACATTTAAAATTCCTAACTCCTCATAGAAGCTAAAAGGACAATATACAAATATTAGAAGATAACAAAGCAAAACAACTATCATATCCAGATTCACTCAAATAAGCATTAAAAAGAAAAGGATTGCTAAAAATAGAACCAAATGGGAAAAGATTAGGCTGCATTTCAATAGAAAACAACGAGATCTGAAATTGGACTCTTTAAATTGAGATCTAAAATTGCTGATTTGGGGTTTTGGGATTGGAAAAAAGTAAGTGAAAATTAATGTTAATTTGATCCATTAATTTCATACATTCGAGAGAAAGCCATGGCCAAGACTATGCTGCACAACATACGTATGCTAACAACTTCTAATTAAGACGATGAGATAGTAAGTGAAGATGCAGCTAAGCATTTAAGAACTAGAAATGAGAGACTGAGAACGATGGCCAATATCTTGAATGAACTAGCTCTAGTATTCTTCCTATTAAAATGGTTGCTACCGAAACTATTATTCCCTCTCACAATTCTCATAATCGACTTACCCAAAGTAGAGCACTCCCATAAGGTTTAGTTATGCTCATTCTTAAATACGATAAATTAAAAATATGTTGCTTTTGTACCTTGAATATGATAAATCTAGAAAATTGTTGCACTTTGTGCACAATTTCTGTTTTTCATCCCAGTCCAACATATTCTTAATCAACATAGTTCAAGTAAAAAGAGAGCGAAAGGAGGAGGACAAACCAATAAAAGGAAATGCCATAGTGGAGAGTGACACTGTCGATGGGAAAAACAGCGACGGCATGAGTTGTTGTAGCAATTTATCCACCAACGATTATGGGTTGCAGAGATTAGGGCAAAGGGAAGAAGAAATGAGAGAGAGAGGGAAAGAGATGGCGGCTCAACCTGAGAAATTAAGAAAAATGAGAATAAGGCAAAGAGATAAGGGTTATTAGGGTTTTTTAAAAGACAAAAATATCCCTATTTTTATGATAGAATATCTATTAAATTGGGGATAATTTTGTAAATACATTTATATAGAGTTTTTTAATTTTATCCATAAATATATTATGTACACATATTAAATACATATTAAGCATAAAAATATGAAAATTAATAGAATAATTTTAAGGCACTTAAAGTTATATTAATAGCCATGTCAAATCATAACCTTTTCAAATGTGTGAATTTGCAAATTCAATAATTTTGAAAATTAAGCAAGTATATTTTATAATTTTTATATGCTAATGTTTGAATTAAATTCTCACAGACACTTAAAGTAAACATTGTATTTGATTTTGCCATAGAATTATCAAATTTACAAAATCAGGTATTTTGAGGTTTAATTTTAACGGGTTCAAAGAATTTTCGTAACAAATTTGGATGTTGATTTATTTTTAGTCCTTGATCATTTCTACTAAAACGGACATTGACCTTAATTTTTTTTTAAATGATTTTTGTTTACACTGGATGTTCCTACAAAATGGCACTTACCATCTAAGGCAGCTAGAAAAGAAATTGAGAAATAGAGATTATTGAATTAAACACTATTAAAATCCAAAAACTTGCAAATAAGAGGAGACGAACAAGGGTAAGCTGTCCAATTTAAGATGTTTTCATATTTAAGTCGCTACTAATTAGGTCAATAGAAGGAGTGCTATTTTGGTTAGCTAGTTTATTATATTAATATGTTTAATTCAATATTATTGATGGCTGTTGCCTAGAAATTTCCCCTCAATATTCAACCTATCAAACTTCTAATAAGACCTGAATCTTCATTTAACCACATCTGCTTGAATTTTTTTTATTGTTCATGTATTATTTATGAATTGAATTAAAAATATATTCTAATATAAAGAAATTCAATTTTTAATTTGTATATATATATTAAAGTAATATATAAATAATATTCTTCTTATAGTATAGTTTATTAATAATCTATAAATAAAAATACAAGAGCCAGCCTGTACTGCTGGCTTTGACCATACTAAGTTTTGCATGAAATTTATCGCAAGACAATTTTTTACGTAATTGAAGTTGTTCAATCAAAAGAGGAACTAAAATTCTGTTAAAATTTGTTAAGGTAGTTTAGGGAATGGAACAAGCAAAATAAATAAGGCCATGGAAATTTCTTTTGCCATATAGGATCTATTTGGTACGATTTAATTGGCTGCGATGAAGAGATTTCTCATGTTAAATTATTTTTTTCATAAGAAAATTTTCTCCATTTTTCAAATGGGTCTATCTCATGAAAGGTAATTAAAATTATCTTTTTCAATATTTCATCCAAACCCTGTCCGATATTTTTAATTTCTTCTATCTGGGCAGATATTTAGGCATCATAATGGTTAGAATTGAGCCTCCTTTATCCAATTCATCAACACACTCAAAAATTTCAATGTTATATATGTTGAGATAATTTATATATATATATATATATATATATATATACACACACACACACACACATACACATTACATTGAATAATATGACCTGAGCCGTATTTAAAACACAAACTAATAAGGTTAATTTTTCAATAAATTTACATTGTTCTGTCAAAAATATTCTCATTTAATTTGATGTTGACTATTTACTTAGGATTAGAGAGAATGAGTGAGAAGCAAATGATTTAAAAATTAAAAAAATAATTAATTAAAGTAAATATGAAAAAAAATATATATATATATAGTAACTATAACTATTACTTTATTATTATTATTAAAAATGAAAAATTTTTCAATTAATAAGTTTAGATTTGGGGATACTTGATAAAAAAAATCATTATAATTTCTAATTATTTAATATTTGATTTAAATTTTATAAAATAAAAATAAATAACAAATTTTTTTATTATTATTTTAAATAAAATAATAAATTTTATATTACTATTTTATAAATATTTATTTTTATTAATCTTTATTATGCAATTATATAATAATAGTAACAATTAGTTTTTTATTATTATTATTATTATTATTATTATTATTAAAAATATAAATTTTCTAAATAAATAACTTTAGATTTTGGTATAATTGATAAAAAAATTATTATCAACTTATAAAATACTTTATAATTTTATGTTACAAAATAAAATATTCATTTCATATGATCTATATTAAAATGACTTGAAACTATACATAAATCATATGAGTGAAATTTAAAAACAATATTTTTTAATTTATTTACGACGAATTAGCGACTAAATTATTCCTTTGCTAATTGTATTACAATAACAAATTACTATTAGCGACTAAAATGTTCATCGCTAAATTTTCTAGAACTAATTTAATGAATAAAAAATTGTAAAATTTAGCGATGAAAATATTCATCGCTAATTCCATCACAAAACATGGTGCATATATTTCCTGCCAATAATTAGCGACTGTTTAGTCATTCCATCGCTATTTCGTCGCAAAAAAATAGAAAATATCCTCCCAACGACAAAAATGTAAAACAGTCGCGAATCTGTCGTAAAATTTGCGACGAAAACATGGTCGTCGCTAATTTTTGTCGCTAATTGGCAATTTTTTTGTAGTGGACATTATCATATTAAATAGTTACTTTATAATTTAACTTTAGGCTTTGCATTGAAGACTAAGTCAGACTTGTACTTGAAAGCTTAGAGTCTCTTAATTGTTAAAAAGGCAGCCTGAGTTCTTAGCTTTAGGATACGATTAAGATTTAAATTATAGCCAGGGGTTATAATGTCTGATTTACTTTATATCATGATATGGAAAGGTCAGAATAGAACATATTATATTCTGGAAAAGTAAGAAGAGCATAGAAGACCCACAAATCAAAATGCCTTTTTGTTGAAGATTCCTATAATAAAAGTAGAGAAAAAGGTAATAATAAAACTGGAGAAGATCCTGAAAAGTTAATTTCGGTGTCTAGAATTTGGTTAAATAGAAAATCATTTAACTTTTGTAATGAAATCAAAGGATTAGGTGGGCAAATGTGTGGCATACAATTGTCAAAAACATACAGGTTAAAAATAGACATCATTTTCCAAGCTATTTGAAATCTGTGGTTTATTGGCCTTAATAGCATACATTGATAACCCATTCTTATTAAGGTTTCTAATCATAGACTCTATTGATACTCTTACTGTGATATTAATTAAAGACTTATGCGTGACCTAATTTTTTTTATTATTTTTCTTGAGATCATACAATAGTAATAGCAAAGAAGAGAAAACTATTATTTTGGGTTCTATTTTGGGTCTCTATCTTTCTCCATAGTTTGGACCTATCCATTTCTACATTCTAAAGGTACTAAGTTTGCTGTCTTTTTTTTTAATTCATTTATTTGTTATTGATATATGTTTTTCACATATATCATTAAATTATTTTTAGATAATTAAATTTATTAGATCAATTGCATAAATTTTGCTCATAAAATTTTAGACTAGTGATAATTGGTTTGAGAATTGAGATTGAACCATTGAGAATTTTAGACTAGATAATAATATAATTTATTATATTTACTTTCATCTCCCAAATAAGTAGTGATGTTTGCAAGATTTTGTCAAATATTAGCATTTTTACTTTTAGTTTTGTTTTAATGCATTTTGATAATAAAAAGAGATTGTTGTCATTATCGATTATAAAATCTAGGTTATTCCATTTATAGGCTGATAATTAGTTGGCAGTGTTTGTTAAATAAGTTTTTTTACCAAATTTTTCATGTCTCCTATAAATAGACATTAAATATAATATGAAAATAATCAAATATTTCATGTATGTTAAGTTAAGCACATACAAGTATACCTTGATCATCCGTTCCTATTCCTTTAACTCGTAAATCTAACCATGAAATTACCTTTTCCAAATAGCAGTTAAACAAGAATGAGTAATGTTGATAGATCTTGGATGTATAGGAAATTAAAGCCAAATGGTTTCATTAATCTTGAGTTTGTTGAGTCTAGTCATGCAAATTGGAGGAACTTTAAGCCATCACGAGCATGCAGAAAAACTGGTAAGTATCGGAATTTTATGCTTGTATTTTTATTTATGTATTAACTAAATCCAATTGCACTTTAATTTAATCTAATGTATTAATTTATAATAAAAATCTATGATTATTATGGATAATAATAGTTTAATAAATATTTGTTTCCATGGATGGCTACATTTTTTAGATAAATTTTTTATTTCACAAGAGGTAAATGTCATAAAAATAGAGGAAATTCTGATGAATTTTTTATAAAATTGAGTTTAATTCATTATGTAAGAAAAGTTTATGGGTAAGAAACCTACATACCCTAAAGTCTTTATGTACATCCACACAAAAAAGCACGATGGTTAGAAATTCATTAACACTTGTTGTAGATAACTCAATATATGTAAAATTTATACATTAATATTAATTATTTTATGAAATATAGCTTGTTAATTGTGACTATTGTAATGAGAGAAGCAAAAGACTCTCATTTAAAAGTGGTAAAGCTTTGAAATATCGATAAGAGTTAATTTTTCTTTAAGAAGTTGGTGTTTCTAGTGGAAGGATTTTTGGCTTAAGTTTTATTACAAACACATTCCATTTGCATTCCTCCACATCATCCACAACTGCTTCTAGTAGGTGATCCCAATCTATTGAGAGAGTCATTCAGCTAGAGAGCACTGTCAGTATGTTACTGGATACTGTGAACCAGCTAAAGAATCATATGAAAGAGATGATAAACAAGGGTAACACCTCATCTTAGTAGTTTGATCATCCTCCTTCGCCAACTACATAGTTTTGATTTGTAATATTTAGGTATTGATGTTGTGTTTTGAAAATCATGTTATAGTTTTTATGGATTCTTATTTTATAGTAGTACCATATATTTTCAGGATTTTTATTGTCGTAAATTACAATTTTCATATTATACTATCAATCAGAATATTTTCTTAAATTGCATTATGAATTTGGATTAGTTTTATTTATACACAATAAATTTTGATTAAAACTAAAATATTATACAGAGCTATAAAAATTTTACCTAGCTAAAAATTACCAACAGAACCAAAAAATTCATTGCAAACTTTAACGAAGAAAATTGTACTATCTGTTGTTAACTTTACCAAAGGAAAAAAATTTCCATTTGCTAAAATTTGCAATGGAAAGAGAATTCTATTGCTAGAATTTAGCAACAGAAAAAGATTTTGGTTGCTAAATTTAGAATGCAACCTCTAATTGTTGTTGTAAAATGTAGCAACAAAAATCTATTTTCCAATGTTAAATTTAGCAATGAAAATTAATTTTCATTGGTAATTTTAATTAATTCACCGAATCGTACATTTGGTGGATTTTGCAATGGATTTTGAATTTCATTGCTAAATTTAGCAATGAAAATCAATTCAATTGGTAAAAATTAGTAAAGTTCAAATCTGCAACCACTCCTTCAGTTGCTAATTTAATTAGCAATAAAAAATCAATAATTTTCGTTGCTAATTTTCATTGCTAGTTGAGTATTTTTCTTGTAGTGATCACTTATTCCGTTATAAAATCCCATACAATAAAAAAAATAAGGGATCATAACACTATAAACATTAGTTGTCCACTCAATATCCAATTTCCTTTATGCCACATGCAATAAATCATATATAAATAATTTTCTCTCCTTCACTAACAGCCTAGCCAAAATCCAATGGAACTTAGTTACATTTATTGGAAAAAATACATGATCCACCTCGACCCATGGTGTATTATAGATCATGAAAGTCCCAATAATGTATTCAACCAAAATGTGCCTAATATTTACAAATGAAATATCCTTGTTATTCTCATTGTACATTCTATATGTTTGTTGTAAAGTTTAGTAAAAAAAGCTGTCAATTATGGTAAATGAACATTGTACAGCATCATCATGCTTCCCCCTTTTCCTCATATAGTAAAAAATTACATATAAATGCTGAAAAGAAAAAAGAAAAAATATAGTTAATATATAATTCACAAAATAAAGAAAATACAGTGTATATATTCATATTTTTTTATCTTTAAGCAAATATTGAATACGGTGTATTGAGTGTTATACAGTATATTAAGTTTGGGTAAAACTCAATACGCTATATTTAGTTTAAGCAAAAAACTAAATACAGTATATTAGATTTGCCAAAAATGAATACAATGTAATTAAATTTATTATAGATTCATATTTTTAAGCTTTAAGAAAAAATTGAATACAATGTATTAGGTTTTATTAAACTTAATATAATATATTCAATTTTTATAAAACTCAATGCACTATATTTAGTTTGAGCAAAAAGTGAATATATTGTATTATGTTTGCCAAAAATGAATAAAATGTAATTATATTGATTATATATTCATATTTTTTAGTTTTAAATAAAAATTAAATATAATGTATTATGTTTTATTAAACTTCATATAGTGCATTAAGTTTTGGAAAAACTGAGTACACTCTTTTTTTTATCAAAAACTAAATATATATATATATATATAATACACCAAATAATAACACCATGTCTTGTCCTTTACAAGTTCAATACCAAAATGAAATGATTCATCCAAAATTAAATACTTTTTTGGTATAAACTCGATCTTTGTCCCTAAATAGAAACAAACAAAATAAATTAGAACTATAGAAAAAAGAAAAAGAAAATGCTAAATAAAAGTGTCAATGTTCTTATTCAATTTACCTACTGGCCTTTTTAAGCAAACCCAAATCAGTCCATTTAGTAAATTTAGTTAACTTGCAAAAATCTAGCTTTTCCTCAATGCCAATGTAAAATGGATGATTAAAACATTTTTTCTTTAGAGCACTCTCTAACCTAAACTTTTTTACAAAAAGAGATTTCATAACAATGGATGCTTTGATACTCCTTTTGTTATCATTCGAGGTAAAATAATCAAGAGGCTCCAATGTAAAGATATTTTTTCAACGTCGATCTGCTAAATCCTATAACAACATAAAAATATTTTTCTTCATTTGATATATAATTACAATAAATGATCGATATCTAACGAGTGTACTAACTCGATTAAGTAATATAAAGGAGTATATTTAAGACCCTAAGAATATCAAATCCAAGGGAAAAGGGATTTCTAGGTAAATATCTATAATTGAGTGGAAATAATATGAGATAATCTCCAAGTTTGAATTGAAAGGAGTTTTAAGCTATATAAGAAATTAAATAAAAAAATAACAACTAAATTAAAATAAGGTAATCAAGGAAATCAATAAAATTGAAATTAATGCTTAAGAAATTATATCCTCTAATGTAATTGGAAACGAGTAAAATAATATTAACATGAATATCTGGAAAAACCTAACGCATAACAGGTCTATTACTAAGAACACCATTCTAGATTGCAAAGCTCCCTGATTAAAAATAACCTAATAACTAGCATAAGCTTGGGTTCATAAAGTCCTAGATCTCAAATGAATTTCCTTTTGAAATGCCCATTCAAAAATCCATCTATTCACCAGCACACCTGAACTAAATATAATCTATACATAGGAATCAAAACCTCATTTCGAAACATAAAGATAACTAGATGCAAAAAATAAAATAACAAAGAATAAACATATACAATTAACATTCAGATTCAATATTTAATCATCTTTCGATACGCTAAAAATCAAACCCAAACATCATTTTAAGTGCAAAATTAATCACAGGAAAAATAAAAAAAAATATTCAAATATTCATTAAACTCAAAATCCCAATACAAATATGGTTCAAGAATTCCTACGCAAGAAAAAATACTTAAACATTAAGAATATAATCATTAAAATACAAAGATGACGTTCAAAATACACCCTTGATGAAGAGAAATTAAAACTTGAAGTTCCTTCTTCTTTAACCTTGAAATCCTCCTTGAATCTCCAAATTAAATCTAAACTAAAATGAAAAAATAAAAACCCAATTTACAATGACTAAAAGAAAGAAATAAAACCCTAAAACTATCCAACAAAATCGCCATCTCTTGTATCAAAACACTAAAGGACTTCATATAGTAGAAATCCAGCCAAAACAAAAAGTCTTTAAAGCTATCAAATTTCCAAAATTGTAACTACTGGTAAATAAATCCCCGTGGGGATGGTAAGTGCCTCTATAAGTATAATAAGTTTCTTCGCTGGAATGGTAAGCTACTGGAATGAAACAAAATAACAAAAGCCTTAAGTTACCCGATGGGGACCTCCCTTTTCCCTGCCAGGTTGATTTAACTCCTTTTTGCTCATAAACTTCCAAAAACAACAAAATTAAGACACATACACTATAACTTCATAAACATAAAAATTTTAAATATAAAAACACCTAAATTAACACTCAAAGAACTAAAAATCATACTTAAAAACACACTAAACTTAGGTAAAATATGGAGATATCAATAAAAACAAAAAATAAAAATATAAAACATACATTTAATTAATTTTACTAACTTTTAGTTCTTCATCCTCATTAATTTGCATCACTGTAGTTTGAAAAATGTAATCAACTGTTTCATCACCCATATTTCTTACGAATGAACTAGACATTTATCTCTTTTCCATTTTAGCCAAAAAAAATAAAAATAATTAAAAACTCATTATAGTATTATTTTTTTTCCATAAGTAAATACATTGTATTTAATTTGAAAAAAAAAACTCAATACATTATATTTAGTTTGATAAAAAAGTTAATATGGTGTATCAGGTTTGTCAAAATTAAATACAATCTAATTAAACTGCTTAGATATTCATTTTTTAAAAATTTTAAGCAAAAATTGAATTTAGTGTATTAGGTTTTATTCAACTCAATACAGTGTATTAAGTTTTGGCAAAACTCAATACATTGTATTTAGTTTGAGCAAAAATTAAATATAGTGTATTAAGTTTGTCAAAAACAAATACAATGTAATTGAATTAGTCAAATATTCATATTTTTAAGCTTTAAGTAAAAATTAAGTATAGTGTATTAGTTTTTTTTTAAATTCAATAAAGTATATTAAGTTTTTGAAAAACTTGATACATTATATTTAATTTGAGCAAAAAGTCCATATAGTATATTAGGTTTCATTAAAGAGAATATAATGTAATTAAATTGCTTAGATATTCATAATATTAAGCTTTAAGCATAAATTGAATATTATGTATTTAGTTTTAAACTCAATACAGTGTATTAAGTTTTGACAAAACTCTATATATTAATTTAAATTTGAGAAAAAGGTGAATACAATGTATTTTGTTTGTCAAAACTGAATACAATGTAATTAAATTGCTTAAATATTCATATTTTAAAGATTTAAGAAAATTTTGAGTATATTGTATTAGGATTTATTAAACTCAATACAATGTATTATATTTTAGCAAAACTCAATACACTGTACTTGCAAAAATAAAATGTATTATCTATTGAGCATGCCATGACTATTGAAAAGTTTATTCATATTTATACAAATATAATTAAAATATTAAAAAATATAAAAAATTACTTCTTGTTTAACATCTTGATATGTTTTTTTTATGTTCAATATCATCAGTATCTTTCTCAACATCCATATCCTTCTCTGTGTCACGAATATGATCTACATATTTTTCATTTTGTTCTTATTTTTGTCCTCTTTCAAATAAATAATCAATAGTCTCTGGTAATACGATAATATGTCCATGTTGGATAGCTAAATCTTGTAACAAAATTAAAATATTGTACTTCAGTTAATATACAATTACAATTAAAAATATAAAATTTGCATCATTTCAAGTCGAAGAATATAATCAAATGTGCCATCACCAATATTTCTTATGAAAGAACGAGACATCTGACTCTTTTCCACGTCAACCTATAAAAAAATTAAAATAATTAAAAACTCATTACAATATTAGGTTGCAAAATAAAAGGAATTAACACTTGTGTAAAAACTGAAAAATAGTTTAATATCTTAAGACAAAAGCTAAATACATTGTATTACGTGTTGACCAAAACATAATACACTATATTACAATTTATTAAAACTGAATACAGTGTATTAATTTTAGTCGAATACTGTCTATTAGCTTTGAAAATAAAATGTATGAACTTGTGTGTATGATCTAAATACATAAGTATTATGTTTATCTCATAACTTAATATAGTGTATTAAGTTTGACCAAAACTCAATATATTGTATTATACTTTAGTAAAACATACTACATATTATTGGATTTTAGCCAATAAACATTATTAGATTGCAAAATAGAACATATTAACTACTATGCATAACCTAAATAAAATGTATTAACTATTGAGCATGACATGACAAGGGAAAAAAGTTTATTCAGTTTACAAAAATATAATTAAAACAGTAAAAAATATAAAAACTTACTTTTTTCAACATTTTGGTATGTTGTTCTTCCTTCATTATCATCAATGTCTTTTTCAACATCTATATCCTTCTTTGTATCACAAAACTCAATACATTATATTACATTCTATAAAAGCTTAATACAATGTATTAATTTCAGACAAATTCAATTTATTTTCTTTGAAAAATAAAACGTATTAACTTTTATGCATGAACTAAAAATATAGTATTACGTTTTTGTCATAACTTAATACAGTGTATTGAGTTTGACCAAAACTCAATGCATTGTATTATACTTCATTTAAACTGGATACATTGTATTATACTTTATTAAAACTGAATACATATTATTAAATTTTAGTTTTCCTAAAATCTAATACACTGTATTAAAATTTTTCCAAACCTCATAAACCGTATTGAGTTTTTCTCAAACTTGTTAATTAGTCTTCAATTTTCTGAATCCAAATACACCGTATTCAATTTTATGGAAAACAAAAATAACTCAATACATTTTACTTAATTTTGAACCATAAGAAAATAATATATCCATATTTACAAAAATCCAATGCACTATATTCATTTTTGTTAAAACATTATACAATATATTGAGTTTTGGTCAAACTTAAAAATTTTTATTCAATTTTGTCTATAACCTAAAGCACTATAGTCATTACATTTAGTTTGTTGATCATACACTATTCCTCTAAAATCTAATGCACTATATTAAGTTTTTCCCAAACCTAATACACTATAGTGAGTTTATGCACAAAACTTGTTAGTGTAAGTCCTATCTCTAATGCATTGTTATTAAACACTTAAATTAATAAATGAGGCATTTGTTTTATCTATTGTATTCCTATGCATATCAATTAATAGAACTATCCAAGAAAGTTGTTTCAGTTTAAGTTATCATGTGTGAAGCACATGGTTGTAAGACCTTGAAACAATAGAGACTTCATTCTAAATATCCCTAGTCAGTCATTGCTATGGGAATATCAAATGAATTAAGACTGGTATTCTCTCTCTGATAAGATGAGTTTTGTCTTACGGATCATAAGGACAAAAGTGTCAATCAGAGATCATAGATACATGTTTAGAACATGGTATCTGGATTCTATCCGTTCATGAGAACACTGCATGGTACTAGTTATAAGTGTTTCTCATGTGCAATTTTTGTATCGGAGTTCTTAGACCTAAAATCTCTATGAAACTCTTTATGAATTATTGTGTACTTTGACATACACCTAACGTACTTGCAACATGGTGACAATTATGCGTATGCTTCGGTATGCACTAATTCATGTTAGAGACCATGAGAGAAGTAAAGGGATTACCCCTCTCAATAAGAGAGAAAATATTATCGGCCACTTGATCAGTGAACTGAGAAGTGTATGGCCATACCGAGATGAAATAATGAGTAATCATTATTTATTTGAGAGTCAGTGTCACTAGAATATCAAGAAAGGAATTAGTATATATAAGGATGACTAGTTTCATGCCTTATATTAATTCTGATATTTAAGGGTAAGGAACTATGCAAAAATTGCATTAGGTCACTAAATGCCATTTGCATTTTCATTTAATTTGGAATGCTATAATATCTTGCTAGAGAATATATATAGCCTTTGAATTAATTTATTAATTTATTATCAATATTAAATGGACCTATAGGATCGAGCACAAAGTATTGGGCTTAAAATATTTGAATAGTGTATTGGGCATTAATTTGGGCTTTTAATTGAAGTCAAATTAATGTATGTAATGGGTATTAAAATGCTAATTGGACCTTTGTCCATGAGAGAGAGAAATTCAGCCCACAAGATTTAATTTCAATTAATTAATTATCTTGGATTAATTAAATTAATTGAGTATTAAATCCTAATAGAATTTGAATCAAAATAAAACACCTAATTAGGAGAGAGTGTAGCCAAAATTTATAGGAAATATCCTAGTGGATTTCGGCATGTGCACAATTCCTAAATTAGTGGTGGATTTTGATTAAATGTCTTATGTCATTTTAAATTAATTTGAATTTAAAACCTAAAGGGAATTTGAATTAATTTGAATCACTTAATTAGGAAGTGATGGAGGCTGAAAATACTACCTAATTCAAGGAGATTTTGGCATCCACAATATTTCCTAAACCTAGTGATATAAATTAATGAAATGATTTTTCTAAGTTAGGTTTTTTCTCTCTCTAAGCCGCCACTCTCAAGGGGAAAGGACTCTTCCTTTTTCTCTTGGATTTTAGGAAGCCATTGGTGAACCTTAGAAAGAACAAGATCAGGTCTTGTGTCTTTAGTTTAATACCCATTGCTAAATACTCAAAGATTAGAGCTAGCACTCTTGATTTTAAGCCATCTTTGCAAGTGTGTGTGTGAGTATAGAAAGGAGTGGCGTAAAGGTAGCTCCTTGGCATTGGTGTTCCAGATCTAAAGTATATAAGTTCATCTTATATATTTTCCATCACAAAATTCAATTTTTAAAGAGCATCCAAACATGTAAGTTTAAAAACCCTAAAATTGCATGTTTCGATCTTATGTCGTATATTGCATGGCATGAATCATCAATATTTTTAATTTTTTCGCCGCATGATCTTCATGTATGTGCCATGTGATATCTCTTCAGTGGTATCAGAGCCTAAAAATGCTTATTATAGTGCTTTGGATGCATGATATCTTGATTAAAAATCGTTCATTTAAAAACATGCAATGCTGAAATTTTCTGTTTTGAGTTTTTTTGCATTGTTTTAGTGTAAAAATGATTTTAAATGTTTTATTAGGTATTATAATTATTATTACATGTTTATATACTGTCCTAATATGTTCTTAGAGCTATTCATGGTTGGATTTAATTATAAATACCTGATGGTACACGTTAATCTTGAAACTAGGTGTTAGGTTGCATGATATGTGTTTGTTTAACAACTAGTTTTCAAAATTAATTGTATAAACATGTTTGACATGTTTGTAAGTGATTTTTAATGATTAATAACAGGTCTGGACATATTTTAAAGTTGGTTTTAATTCTGGTCCATGACAATTTAACTGATTAAGTTTAAAATCACTTAAAACAACGACTAGTTTGTGTTTGTTGCATGTTTAATCAGCATTGTTTGTTTTGTTTTGATTAAAATGGCAAAAACACATTTAGATCATATCTAAACAGAATCTTAACTCAATGTTTATGACCTTATTTAAATTATTAAATGGCTTAGAAAATCGTTTTAAGTGTTTGTGCATTTTTTTGGCATTATATGAGCATTAAACAACTAGTTTTATTGATGTTTGTTTGGTTTTTATATGAATGCCGTGTATGATATATGTTCTTTATGATTTATGTTTTAATTCATGTTGGAACATATTATATGTATTTTTAATTTTTATGGGCTGTATGACATAAAATTAAAAATGACAAAATTGGAAATTATACTAGAGTTGATTTATGGCACAAATCTAACTAGTTTGTATTTTGGGCTTTTAAGAGAACTTATTCAATAAGATGATTTAGTCCATTACGCTTTGGCCTAGGCCCATCATGGGATCTTCTCTTAAAAGTTCAAGTACACAATTTCCATTAATGGGCTTGGCTAAATTAATTAAAATTGGACTTTATTTTATCCATTAATGTTAAGTATATTTATTTGCTTGTTTTGTGTGATAATAGATATGCATCGTGCATTCATGGGCCCTAGGTTTTTGTAATTAAATATGGCCTATGTGCCATTATGTATTATTGTAAAAGTTTCATTTATTTCATAGTATAAAATTTATTTGAAGACTTTGTAAATCAAGGAGAAGCCCAACTCAAAGATTCTTATGTAATAGTATAAAATCTAAGTTGCAGGCTTTTGGGCCCATGTTTGTCATGCTTTACTTTATGCAATTATATATATATGCATGATATGAATGGATGACAAAGCGTATGCCATGTAAGACGTAATAAAATGAATCCCTAAAATACTAAGTCATAAAGTTGCCTTCCTAATTCGAAACATGTCAAGGCATCGATCATCGGTCACTTAGACTAGGAATCCTAGATGCACCCGATTATCTTTGTGAGGCATAGGTTGTGAATGTAGGTTGGACTTAACATGGAAAGGGATGCCCAGACCTAGGCAACTAATAAATGGATTTGTGCTATAACATCTTAAGATGTTAGCCCATTTAATCTAAGAGTTATGTACGAGACATGATTAGAGTTTTCCTACCTAAGTAACTTAACTTGTTAGGTTTACAAGCTTAGCTTGACTAATAAGTTGTTGTGAAAAGTGGATCTTGGCCCACATTAAATGACTAATGCGAATTATTTAAAGGGATATTAATTCAGTTTGTGGGATTATAAATAAGACCTCATTTAATCTTGCTAAGTTTTTATTGTAGATTGAAAATGGCTTCTTCAAACAACAACTTTTCATTGCGATCGGTCCTGGAAAAGGACAAATTGAATGGTACCAATTACATAAATTGGTCTCGAAACTTGAGAATTGTTCTTAAGCAAGAGAAGAAGTTGTATGTTTTGGATGTACCCTTGCCCGAAAAACCTACGAGGAATGCCTCTGTGATTCAAAAGGAAAATTTTGAGACCAAGAAGAGCTACTCCAATGATGTGACCTGTCTGATGCTAGCCACTATGGTGTCTGACTTGCAAAAGAAATTCATGGACCAAGAGGCTTATGCAATCATGGTGTACCTCAAGGAGATGTTCCAAGAGCAAGCTCTTCATGAGATTCGTGACAACAAAGGCTTTAATTTCTTGTAAAATGGCTGCGGGTACTCCTGTTAGTACCCATGTACTCAAGATGAAAGGGTATCTTGATACTCTTAAGAAGCTTGAGATATAAGTCCCGAAGGAATTTGCCACTGACTTGATCTTAGATTTATTGATTGATGATTATGATCCATTTGTTATGAATTATAACATGCATGCAATAAACAAGACAGTCACCGAGCTTCATGGGATGCTTAAGAATGCTAAAGATAACATTCAAAAGACCAATCTCGTACTTATGGTTCAAAGGGTAATTAAGAAGGGACCTGCCAAGGGAAAGGGAAAGGGAAAGGCAAAAATCAAGTATGACCTGGCTCGGCTCAAGTCAAATGGAAGTGTACCTCAGGCCCAACCCAAGCCCAAGGCACAAAAGCTTAAGGAAAGCGAGAGCACGTGCTTCCATTGCAACAAGTTAGGGCATTGGAGGAAGAATTACGCTCTCTTCAAGGAAGAACAAAAGAAGAATGGAGCTAAGGCGTCCAGTTCTAGTATTTTTGTTGTTGAAATTAACCTTTTTATTTCTACCACTTGGGTGTTGGATACCGGTTATGGTTCTCACATTTGTTCAAATGTGCAGGGATTAAAAAATAGGCGGTCACTTGGGAAGAATGAAGTGGACCTCCGTGTGGGGAATGGAGCACAGGTTGCTACCATGAAGATAGGAAACTATCAACTCACTTTACCTTCCAAACTTTGTTTAGAATTGAAAAATTGTTATTATGTGCCTACTATGAGCAGAAACATTATTTCAGTTTCTTGTTTGGATATGGATGGATTTGATTTTATTATTAATAATGGTAATATTCATATTCATTGCCAAGGCATTTCATATGGCAATGGCATGTTACAAAATGACCTTTATATCCTTGATCTACAAAACAAAGAGTCCATATACAATATTAATACAAAGAGGGTTAAATCAAATGAATTGAACCCTACTTACATCTGGCATTGTCATTTAGGGCATGCAAATGAAAAATGAATTTCGAGACTCCATAAATCTGAAGTGTTTGGGTCATTCGGCTTAGAATCTTATAACACATCGAGCCATGTTTGCATGAAAAGATGACAAAGAGTCCTTTTGTAAGGATCCAATCATGACCCTAATCGGATTATTTTTAATTAATAAGGACTATCATTAATTAAGGCAAAATGGGATTATTTTGCAATTATCAAGGTTAAGTCCCAAGAGGTGTAATTTGGTAACTTCAGCATGAAAGTATATGAGTTAAGTTAAATTAAATTGAAGAAAAGGATACCATTGAAGTGAATTAGAAAGTCTTGGGGTTAATTTGGAAGAAATTGGAATGATGGGGGTTTAATTGCATGTAAGGTTGTAGTGATAATTTCCCTAGGGAGATATTTACCCCACTAACTCCTTTAAATTAGCTTCTTGGAGAAGGGATCTTGAAGGTTTTTGAGAAATGGGATCGAAATTTTGGGATTGCTGGAGATGTCTCTCTCTCTTCCTCAGTGGTTATCGGATGAAGAAAGAGATCTAGGGTTTTGGGTGCTCTATGAAGGTAATGTTTTCCCTCTCATAGATCTCTTCTCTTCTTGATTTATTTTTATATTAGGGTTGTAGAGAGATGATAATTTATTACTTGTTGACTCTATGTATAAGGAAAACAAAGAGCTAGATCAGTGGACCTTGAAGGAGGTGAAGCTCAAATATCAGGAACGGGAATTATGTTTACTTTACTATTTATATGATTGTTGAGAATCTTCACTTCCTTCCTATGTGGATTCTTTTTATGAAGATATAGACTAAATCTTAGGGATTTAGATGAGTGGGAAGGGTTTTAAGGACTAATGAATACAGTTAAAAAAGGTGAGGGAAGAATCTTGAATTTAAGCAGTGGATTAGCATAACACAAGCTTTCAGCATTTTGGTGGCCGATGCTTAATGCACATCCATGTGTGATTCTCCCTCTAACAGTGCATGGCCATGCATTTCTTCCTGTCTTTGAGTGGCCATGCAAGTTCTTTAGGAAATCCATGCACATCCATGCGAAGTCCCTTGCAATTCCATTGAGTGACCGCGTGATTCCAGTTGTTTCCTCCCCACAGCCATGCATCTTTTGTTCTTCATACATGCACGGCCATGCATGGGAAGTTCCTCACCAATGCACGACCACGCATGGGAAGGTGCTCACCCATGCATGGCCACGCATGAGATACCTCTCTTCCATGCACGGCAATGTATTTCCTATCTTTTCTTGCTTGGCTGCATATGCCTTTTTCCCTCTTCTCCTGCATGGCCACTTGGCCATTTAACCCATGTAAATGCACGACCACTTGAACTTTATTTCCATGAAATGCACAGTCATTTGTGCACTATTTTCATTAATTTTTCTTCTCCCCAAAATTATAGGTCATTCATAAATTGTGAATCAGTATTTTATAGCCTGTGCATATGAAGATATTGATATAAATAGGGTGAAATGAGCTAGCAATAAGAAATGTTGATTATGGTTGAGCATACAAGTGGTGAGTATTATGTTAATTGATTAGTGAGGAATGATTATAGTTCTGAAAGTCTTTCCAATGCTAAGGTTTAAAATAAGAGATAGTTAAGCAAGACTGGCTTTGCATGACTACGGCTAAATCTAAAAGTTTATTAATATGCTAGATGAATATTGATGGGCTCATAAATCATGAGGTCTCTTTTTCTTGGTAAAGACTAGAAAGACATAGTTTATAAAGACATGGTTATCAAATGAAGTAAAAATGAAAGATTTAGAATAATAACCCATTCAAACAAGGAAAGGTGTTCCTTTGAAGGCTGATTTTGAGGGTTTTGTCAAGGGTACTTTGTATATGAACTGCTTTAAGTACAATGTGTTTTAGTGTATAATGCGCACAAAACTAAGTAGAGTAAGGAGCAACCTAGTAATCTTAAACCTGTATGCTAGTTGTCATGTCCTATAAAGTTGGGATATGGTATGTGCTCTATCATAGTAAATGATTTTTCCCAATATCACATGCTAATATTCCGTTGCAATGACATGATATACTATGATATAGTCTGTGGCAATTAGAGGGTAGTGGTAAAGTTGCATGTCTAAGCTAAGAAGGGGTATCATGCAATGCACTTAATCATTAATGATAGGAGTTGGTTATACTCCAAGTCATAATGGAAAATAATAATTAGCCTAGATGTAAGGGAAAACTACTTGCCTGCCTGTTTATGTCCTATGACTTAAATAGAGAAACCAAGTCTGCAAGTAGTGTGTGACTTGTGAGATGAAATACTTTTACTTATTTACCTGGGTATAATATGTTTTATGATGAAAGAGTATTAATAAGATGTTGTAGCATGCATGATAGGGTTAAGGTAGATAACCTTTTGTCCATGTTATAATAGACTATAAAAGTGAACTAAAAGATGAAAGATGCTTAAGTGTCGATCTTAATTCAAAAGAGAACCTACTTACATTCTTATATGGATTATAATTGCATGAGTATTGTTTAAAGTAATTATGTGTTGAGGAGAGTTATGATGCTATGAAAGCTACTCATGGCAAATAATAACAAGGTATACAATTAATAATTATTTATGAGTTATGTAAGTTTATATGGTATAATTGACTCAACCATGCTATGATGAGTAGTCTATGTCATAAGATGAAAAAATATGAGAACCCCAAATGTATGAATTACTATGATTATATATATATGGACATGCATACAATCTTAGGAAGACTTTTAATTGCAAGAACTACACTTCTATAGTTATTTTATTGACTTCATGCATAATGTGAGGTATGACAAGATTAACCAATGAAAGTAATACTTTATTGTGTTTTCATTATCATGTAAATTACTATGATATGTATGAAGGATGTTTATGCGGCTATGTGATTACATGATCTGTAACCATGTATATTGGAGCCTATTGCTCAACATTGATATATGATAAGAATAATATGCACTCTTTTATGAAATGTGGCTTTAAGACAAATGATGTACTAAGTAAAGAAGAATATGTTGAATCTGAATATGCTCAAGAGTGGTAAAGCCAGCGGGTCTTAGTTCAGTATGTAGATTAGATAGGCATGCCTAGAGGGATACCATCGCAGCTGCCATAGTTGACCCCGTTTGGGTTTTGTTCCTTTATGGACCCATCGTTTGACTCCGTTTGGGTCCATAGTTTGTTCCTTACTGGAACCATTGCTTGACCCCGTTTGGGTCCATAGTTTGTTCCTTACTGGAACCATTGCTTGACTCCGTTTGGGTCCATTGTTTGATATCTTCAGATATCCATAGTTCGATACCTTCAGATATCTATTGTTCCCGTTATCCACCCTTGGAACTAGTACTTAGGCAGGCTATCAAACATGATAAAATGTACATAACATAAAGAAAAATATGTAATGATTGCTCCATTTATATGATGTAAGCACAATGAATGGCCTATTATAGTGTTATATCCAAATTCTTGATGACTTTAAACTATTTCTATGAAATGAAATGCCATATTATCTGTTACATGACTATGATATCTCACATTTATTATGAAGAAGGTTCTCGTGTGAGTACCGATATGAGCTAGACTCACCAATGGGCTCCACGGTGAATAGTTTGGCCATTTGAGCCATAAGCTTACAGTATTATATTAAAAGTTATATGAACCACAATATACATAATGATCTTCATGTATATGGAAATTATAGTATGTTGCATATGGTATGAGGACTTGGTTCATTAATCATGATATGTGGCACCTGTTCATTGAAATGGCATGCAAACCCGTTAGTATGTATATGAATATTTCACATGTATCTGCATATGTATAATTCTGATATAAACCCAAATGCAAACCATGATATACTATGATGTGGTATGATGTCTTAAATTGCAATGATAAGATAGCATTAATCAATAAGTGTGTATGAAACCGAAATGAGAATTAAGTAAAGATATATGAAGAAATCAAGTATAACAATAACTCTATGGTTGTTAAATGGAATAAGCACTTCGGTGTGTATAGATTTACTATTGAATGCAGGAATTATGTAACGATATGATTAATGCATTAAGTTAACAATTTGTACTATCAATAACCTGGATGCATGAATTATGGAGTAGTAACGACTAAGAAGGGTATAAATCAAGCTAGTTTATGCAAAAAAGGAAGTAAACTTATGATAGTAATTTGATAAGTTCCGAGATAAGATAACTTACAGAATGCTCTATGCGTTGGTAAGCAGGGTTTTATTATTAAGTTTGAGGACTTCCCCAATATGTCCATTGTGATACGATCAATATAATAGACTCATATGTTATCCCATGCTGTTGTGAAAGTTTACATGATGAGATGAATTGTGTAAAGAGGTTATATTCATATATATAGAGTTTTGTTCCCCACTAAGCTTTATAGCTTAGCACGGGTTTGTTTATCTATGTAGGTTTCAAGATAAGCTTCAAAGGATCGGGCAAGATGCAGTTGCCTTAAGGAATTCAGGATACCTGAAGGCCATTTATGTTATGATTATTTATCGATAAGCTTCATTATCTTATTGTGGAATGTAATAATGACCTGTCTTATTATTATTATTATTATTATTATTATTATTATTATTATTATTATTATTATTATTATTATTATTATTGCCTAGTCTTTAATAGGTTATGATGATGATGATTGATGATTATCCATGGTTAAGGAATTAGGGTGTTACACCTTTTAACAAGAAAGGTGAGAGGACTAGTGACTTATTGGAACTAATACATACCGATGTGTGTGGACCATTAACTACACAAGCTAGAGGTGGTTTTAGCTACTTCATAACATTCACAGATGACTTCAGTAGATATGGCTATGTCTATCTAATAAAGCACAAATCTGAAACTTTTGAGAAATTTAAAGAGTTTAAGAAAGAAGTGGAAAATCAACTTGGCAAAAGTATAAAAGCCATTCGATCAGATCAAGGTGGTGAATATTTAAGCCAAGAGTTTGATGGTCATCTGAAAGAGTGTGGAATTATTTCACAATTCACTCATCGTGGAACACCACAATGGAATGGTGTGTTTGAAAGGAGAAATCAAACTCTATTGGACATGGTTCGATCAATTATGAGTCAAGCTATTCTTCCTGTCTCTTTTTGGGGTTATGCATTAGAAACTGTTGCATTTCTGCTGAACCATACTCCAACTAAAGCAGTTGAGAAGACACCATACAAGGTATAGACTGGGAAAGAACCTAATATATTATTTCTCAGGATTTGGGGCTGTGAAGCACATGTTAAGAAATTAACATCTGACAAACTAAAGTCCAAATCCACTATCTGCTTATTTGTGGGTTATCCCAAAGAAACAAAGGGATACTACTTTTACTCACAAGCCGAGAACAAAGTATTTGTTGTTCGTAAGGTTATTTTCTTGGAAAAGGAATTCCTCCTCAAGAAAGATAGTGGGAGTAAAGTAGAACTTGGAGAAATTCAAGTGCCACAAACTCCTATAGAGGATGAGTTGGAAATGGGATCAAGTTCACAACCAGTTATGGAATAAGAACCCATTGTACAAGAACCTAGAAGGTCCGATAGGGTACGTTGGGAGATTGAGAGATATGGATTTCTAATCACCGATAGTGATACTATTGAATTAGTGGATCGTGAGGATCCAACTACCTACCGATAAGCTATTGAGAGCCCTGACTCAAAAAATTGGCCTGAAGCAATGAAATCTGAGATGCAATCAATGTACGATAACCAAGTTTGGACCTTGGTTGATCCACCGGAAGGTGCTAAGGTAATTGAATGCAAGTGGCTATTTAAACTCAAAGCTGACAAGACCTACAAAGGTAGACTAGTAGCAAAAGGTTTTCGACAAACTTATGGTGTAGACTATGATGAGACCTTTTCACCTGTAGTCATGCTTAAGCCTATTAGGATCTTGCTTGCCATAGCTGCATATCATGATTATGAGATATGGCAAATGGATGTCAAAACTGCTTTCCTCAATGAAAATTTACTTGAGGATGTGTATATGACACAGCCTAAGGGTTTTGTCAATCCCAAGCATCCCAAGAAGGTTTGTAAGCTTTAAAAATCCATTTATGGATTAAAGCAAGCATCTCAAAGTTGGAATCTTCGTTTTGATGAAATGGTCAAGAATTTTGACTTTGTTAAGAACGAAGATGAGCCTTATGTGTACAAGAAGGTTAGTGGGAGCATAATAGTATTTCTGGTCCTATATATGGACGACATCCTTCTCATTGGGAATGACATTCCAACATTGCAAAAGGTTAAGCAATGGTTAGGGAAGTGTTTCTCAATGAAAGACTTAGGTGAAGCCGAGACAATACTTGGTATTCGGATCTATAAAGATAGATGGAATAGACCGTTGGGACTAAGTCAAGAAAAGTACATAGACAAAGTGCTAAAGAATTTTAGTATAGGAGACTCAAAGAAAGGGTACATACCTTTGGCTTTGGGAGTTCATTTGACTAAAGAAAAATGTCCTAAAACTAAAGAGGAGAGGGTCAACATGAGTAGAATCCCATATGCATCTGCTATTGGATCTATCATGTATGCTATATTATGTACTAGATTGGATGTTGCTCATACACTGAGTATAACCAGTAGGTTTCAGCAAGACCTTGGTGAAAAACACTGGTCTACTATAAAGGGAATTCTAAAGTACCTGCGAAGGACTAAAGATCACTTTTTGGTGTATGGTGGTCAAGAAGAGCTCATCATACAAGGTTATGCCGATGCTGCTTTTCAAACTAGCACTCAGGACTCAAGATCACAATCTGGATTTATTTTTGTTTTGAACAGTGGTGCTGTCAGCTGGAGAAGCTCAAAGCAAGAAACCATTGCCGACTCAACTATAGAATCTCAGTATATTGCAGCAAGTGAGGCTACAAAAGAGGCTGTTTGGATTAGAAATTTCATCTCTGGATTAAGAGAGGTCCCAAGCATCCAAGATCCATTAGAAATTTTTTGTGACAATAATGGGGCCATCGGATAGGCAAAGGAGCCCCAGTCACACCAGAAATCCAAACACATACTCAAAAGGTATCACCTAATTAGAGAAATCATTGATCGTGGGGATGTCAAGATTAGAAAGATAGCAAGTAAAAATAATGTAGCAGATCCATTGATGAAATAGTTGCATCCAAATCTGTACGAAGCTCATTTCAGAGCATTCAGTTTGAGGGCTATGCCCAATTGGGACTAGTACTAGTGGAAGATTGTTAGTGTAAGCCCTAGCCCCAATGCATTGTTATTAAACACTTAAATTAATAAATGAGGTCTTTTTTATCTATTGTATTCCTGCGCATATCAATTGATAGAACTATCCAAGAATGTTGTTTCAGTTTAAGTTATCATGTGTGAGGCACATGGTTGTAAGACCTTGAAACAATAGAGACTTCATTCTAAATATCCCTAGTAAGTCATTGTTATGAGAATAACAAATGAATTAAGACTAGTATGCTCTCTCTGATAAGATGAGTTCTGTCTTACGAATTATAATGACAAGAGTGTCAATCAGAGATCATAGATACATGTTTAGAACATGGTATCTGGATTCGATCCGTTCATGAGAACACTGCATAGTACTAGTCATAAGTGTTTCTCATGTGCAAGTTTTGCATCGGAGTTCTTAGACCTAAAATCTCTATGAAACTCTTTATGAATTACTGTGTACTTTGACATACACCTAACGTACTCATAACAAGGTGATAAGTATGGGTATGCTTGGGTATGACTAATTCATGTTAGAGAGCATGAGAGAAGTAAAGGGATTACCCCTCTCAATAAGAGAGAAAATATCATCGGCCACTTGATCAGTGAACTGAGAAGTATATGGCCATACCAAGATGAAATAATGAGTAATCATTATTTATCTGAGAGTTCAGTGTCACTGGAATATCAAGAAAGGAATTAGTATATATAAGGATGACTAGTTCCATGCCTTATATTAATTATGATATTTAAGGGTAAGGGACTATGCAAAAATTGCATTAGGTCACTAAATGCCATTCAATTTTCATTTAATTTGGAATGCTATAATATCTTGCTAGAGAATATATATAGCCTTTGAATTAATTTATTAATTCATTGCCAATATTAAATGGACTTATAAGATCGCACACAAAGCATTAGGCTTAAAATATTTAAATAGTGTATTGGGCATTAATTTAGGCTTTTAATTAAAGTTAAATTAATTTATGTAATGGGCATTAAAATACAAATTGGACCTTGGTCCATGAGAGAGAGAAATTCAACCCACAAGGTTTAATTTCAATTAATTAATTATCTTGGGTTAATTAAATTAATTGAGTATTAAATTCTAATAGCATTTGAATCAAAATAAAACACCTAATTAGGAGAGAGTGTAGCTGAAATTTATAGGAAAAATCCTAGTGAATTTCGGCATGTGCATAATTCCTAAGTTAGTGGTGGATTTTGATTAAATGTCTTATGCCATTTTAAATTAATTTGAATTTAAAACCTAAAAGGAATATGAATTAATTTGAATCACTTAATTAGGAAGTGATGGAGGCTGAAAATACTACCTAATTCAAATGGATTTCGGCATCCATAATATTTCCTAAACCTAGTGATATAAATTAATGAAATGATTTTTCCAAGTTAGGTTTTTTCTCTCTCTAAGCTGCCACTCTCAAGGGAAAAGGACTCTTCCTTTTTTTGTTGGATTTTGGGCAGCCATTGGTGAATCTTAGAAAGAACAAGATCAGGTCTTGTGTCTTTAGTTTAATACCCCACTACAAGAAAAATGCAAAATAGCGAGGACTTTTTTCCTCGCTAAATGATGATTTTTCGTCGCTAAATTAGTTTAGCGAGGACAAAAATTTTGTAACAAAAGTCATCCTAGCTGAATTTAGCGACGACTAAAGTCCTCGCTAATTTTTGCGAGGACTAAATCATCGCTAATTTTTGCGAGGACTAGTCCTCGCTAAATTTTTGCGAGGACTAAATTATCGCTAATTTTTGCGAGATCTAAGTCCTCGCTATATTTTGCGAGGATTAAATTCTCGCAAAAATAGCGAGGACTAAATCCTCGCAAAATTAGCAAAATTAGCGAGGACTAAATCCTCGCAAAAATTTAGTCCTCGCAAAAATTTAGCGAGGACTGATGTCCTCGCAAAATTCAGCTAGGATTAATTTTGTTACAAACATGAAATTTTATCATGAGATTTATGTTCGCTAAATGTTGATATAAACTTATTTTTATTAATTTAATATGAAAATTTCATTATTTAAACAATAAACTAAAAAATAACAAATTTATATTTATTCAATATTTAATATAAAAAAATATATATTAATGAATAAATTGTTATTTACAAGTGTATAACATAGCTAATAATAACAAAAAAGAGCATTAAAACATAAAACTGAAGCAATGACAGAGCAATCCACTAGTTGTCTGCATAAAACCATAGAAAGAAACTATGGAAAAAAGAACTACAATATGCAAGTAAATAATTCTATTGGTTTTATAACTAAGATATAGTTTACTGGTCATTAATGTCTTTTTCTATTGTTTGGTTTACCATTACATAAATGCAGCACAAAGGACCCTGAAATATCACCAGTTTGTTTTAAGTTGCACGAGAATCCTTGCTACTACTAGAGTCATCAAGGATATTTTGCTGCAATTCATGAAGTGTTCCCCAGTATATAAGATTAATCCTTGCGCAACTTCACAATCTCATAGACGGCTGAAAAGTCAAGGTCCCCTAATCTCATGCTTCTGGCCTTCTTGAATGCCTGTAAAAATATGAAGTTGTAAGTTTAGTTCAATGATAAAAAATCTGCTGGTAAAATTTGGCAATCATATGCATGCATATATAGAACGAACATTTCCAAAATAATATATACATGCATGTATAGCAGAAACAAAAGATATACAAAATATCCTGATATAGAAGGAACATATCCAAAATAATATGTACGCAATTGAGGTAACTAGCTTAACACGTCCTAAAAATTCAGGGGTAAAATCAAGTTTATTTGTGCTGAAACAAAGATTACATTTTTAAAGTAATCATTGTCCTTGAAACTTGGCCATTCAAACAACCAAATTTGAGCCAACGTACAGCACAATAATTAAAAGTCCTCAAACTTTAGCTCATAATAGTCAAAAGCATGAACTAGGAAACAGTAGTAGTGAGGATCATAATGTTCATACATGAAAACATGTATATAAGTCAAGGGACAAAGAAATTAAAAAAAAGAAAGAATTGAAACCGAAAATGCCTCTAAAATTTAGAAGCAATTCCAGTTGGGGTTTTACACAGCGATAGCGCAAAGGCACAAATAGCCTTAAATCACAAAAACAAGCCAGAATTTTTAATACAAAAAAACATAGGCATAGCTAAAATTGAATGACAATTTAAATACATGTGATTTCACAGCAATCAAACATGATATTGAGTTTGAATTTGCTAAATGGTCAAATAATTTACGGTTGAGTAATTCTTCTATAGAAGTTTGAATTAGAAGCACCTGGATATGCAGATAAAAGGCAAGCTGAACAATCACTTCATCGGGGTTTGGTTAATGTGTTGCTTCCTGTAATAATTATTAATATTGAGTTTGTAATGCAATTCACAGTTGATAAATTCTTGATTGGTCGCATTAATAAGAGTCCTTTTCACATGGTATGCTTTTTGAAAATTAGCAGTCTCATCAAAGAGTGAACAAAGAATTTTACCTGAATCTAACTCTTCTAAGCTCCCTTTTGCCACCTGGCAAGGCTCTGATGGTGATGTAAACTCCTGGTTCATCCTGTTCAACCCACTCAGTTTCCATATCACTGGCATTGCTGATTGATAGTTCCCCTGAGCGGTCTGCCTCTCTTGATGAGCTACTTCTTATAGAAGCATCCATGGATGATGTCTCTGTCTTGGCCCCACTAATACTAGAGAGTTTTGGAGTGGAGTTCAGGCCATTTGAATCACAATAATGGCGGGCTTGCATTGGATGATGATCAAGAGATTCTGAAGATGAGTAACCCATCCCTGTTGGTCGATACAAATTGCGAGGTAAACGTTCTCTGGTCAGTGGTGGTGTAACAGGGCTGTCTTCTGCAGACTCCATCTTTGAACTCTGTGCCAGATTTTAAAAGATCACATTATCAGAATTAAAAAAAAAATTCATTTGAAACAAATAATATTAATGTTCAGAAGCCTTGATTTTGATAAAATTATGACAATAAAACAGTGAATTAGTGATAAACATGAGTTTTTGGCACGTTCAATGCAAGCAATAAGGGCCAATTAAAGATAATACGGTTACTCTTATAAATTGCATCATCAACCTGAAATCTGATTAACAAAAATTCAAGCATGAGAAGATAATTTTTCCTAGAAAGACATGGATTGAAATTTTATAAGATTTTCAAATATAGAAATTAAGTGAGTCCACATCATGCTATTACATATTCACATGATTCGATTTGAAGCTCCAAACCTATATGTATTACCTGCATTTTAATTAGAAGATGTATTACCTAATTTATGAAGAATCACCTCTATAATCCTAATTTATGAATAATCACATGAGTACCTAATTTATGAAGATTGGATTGCAAAGACATTACCTCTACAATCCTTGTTCTCTAACATCCAAGCATGTGCAATCTGCAGTTTGGATACATTTACAAATAAAAGCCCAAATTAAACATAAATGAACATGTTTAGATCTGAAGTAAAAATTAAGGTATTGCTCTTGTACAACCATTCAAAGCACTAATATATTCTCTAATCATATTGATGATAAGAAAAAACATTCCACGATAATGACAGACATCCTCAAAAAGATGTTGGAGGATTAATTTCACGTCACCTAGCAATGTCCTGAACAAAAATAGGTAAACTGCACAAATCAATGCTTCTCAAGCAGCAGCAACAACACCTGAGGAGAACCAATACACAGAACCAGCCAGTGTTTTGTGAAGTTTTACTTTTTAAGCTACAACTACATAAATTTTCAATCTGTACCAACTCTCAAAGAATTTCCATTTACGTTTTTCAAAATTTCAAAAGACACTTAAATTATACAAGCATTTACAGGACATGAAGAATGCTGCAGTCCAGGCCTTTTAAAATCAGAATATCCATTCTAATACAAACAAAAATCTACCACAAAAAATCACCTGAAGGCTGTTGGTCCCAGCAGCAAATTTGCGGTGATCATTATTACTCAGGAATGTTGCAGATGTAAACCATGTCGGAGTAAATATACCAAGGCTGTTTTTAGGAGGCTGGAGAACCGATAAATATTAAAATGTGTGGAAAGCTAAAATAGATATGTGAGAAAATCTTACTATAATTAATTTCGGGAGAGTTCATCATTTCTAATTTTCCAAAGGCCACTAAACTATAGCATCAACATCAATAGAATCGTCTCCTGCCATGACCTGTATATTCATTTACTTCGAGGAAAATCATTGTTCTGTTTCATCATAGTTCATGCAAACATAAACAGAAAAACACTGTCAAACCTCTTTGAACCCATTAGTAAGAGCATCCCTTCCCATAATTCCACTAGCCCAAGTTACAATGAGGGGAGTCCAGGAACCCAGTTTTCTTGCTAACTTAAACATACGGATCAATAAATTAAAATATCAGATCGTAAGAAATCAAATTAGCCAAAAACAATAGAAAGTAGAGGTATGATCATCATACAAACTCAATAGTTTTCTCCATGTCAAAGCCATTTCCAAAAACATTTGCAATTGCAAAATGCGGACGAATGGGCTCCGAAAGAACCTTATAAAGAACCTCTTGTACTGCAATCTGTCATTGTATACAGAAAAATAAAAATTAAAAAAAAATAAAAAAAGAAATGCATTAGAGAATATAGAATCTTGGTGGGAATTAATTAAATTAGAAAGAACTAGCCATAATTAACGAAAACGAAGCAAGGATAAAGGTATGGTTAGAGCAATATGGAAACTCACGTCAGCGGAAGAATTGAGAGAGAGAGCAGAGGCAAGCTTAGGGCGAAAAAGAATTCGATTGCAGAGTCGAGACCAAGATTTGCTGACGCAGGCCGCTGATGCGAACGATAAGGCTGGAAGTCTTCTCAATATCTTCTCAACTATGTCTTCGTTTAGCGAACCAAAGCCACCCATTCCAGGAAATCAGCGCAAACCACGCAACTGTTGAGAGAGGAGGATCCTAAATCTAATGTAGATTATGATACTAAAAGAGCTTCCGGGTTTTTGGTTTGGATTGGGCATTTTGGGGGAGAAATGTTAATTTGAAAATTTTGATATTCACACCACTTCAATTTTTCATTTCATTGGCGCCAACTATCCCGCTAAAATAGAATTATCATTTCAGATGATTAGCTAGGGTTAATTACCTAGCTAAAATTACCATTAATTATATTTCTTTTATTATATAATTAATAAGAATTAATATTAATAACTGAATATAAATATAATAATTTAATTTAATTTAGTTAATTTCAAAAACAATAATTTAGTTCATCTAAGTTTTTATTATATAATTAATAATAATTAATATTATTAAATATAAAAATAATAGTTTAATTTAATTTAGTTAATTTAATTAATAATAATATAGTTAATTTAATTTTTGCGAGGAAATTGTCCTCGCCAATTTAGCGAGGATTTTAGTCCTAGCAAAATTAGCGAGGACAATGTCCTCGCCAAATCATTCATAAATCAAATGGCATGTGATTCACCATTTGGCGAGGGAATCGTCCTCGCCAAATTAGCGAGGACTTTTGTCCTAGCATTGTCCTCGCCAAATCCTTCATAAACCAAATGTGATTAACGGTTTAGCTAGGGAATTGTCCTCGCCAATTTAGCGAGGATTTTAGTCCTAGCAAAATTAGCAAGGACAATGTCCTCGCCAAATCCTTCATAAACCAAATGCAAAACTATTTGACCGTTAGCGAGAGATTTGTCCTGGCTAACTTAGCGAGAATTTGTTTCTAGCTAATTTTGCAAGGACTATGTCCTCACAATTTATTCCTTTTATTATAAAATTAAATAATAATTAATATTATTGGATTTAAAAATAATAATTTATTTCAATTTAGTTAATTTAAATAACAACAATTTAATTCATTTAATTTTTGCTATGAAAAAATATACTATCTTAATTTATTTAATTAAATGGTATCACTAAATGTAAATGCAATTTAAATATTTGGAATCAAAATTGGCGAGGAATTTTGCGACGACTGTTGTCCAAGCTAAATTAGCGAGGACTTTTGTCCAAGCTAAATTAGCGAGGGTTTTGTCCTCGCTAATAGGCAATTCATAGGGGAGGTAATTTTATGGGCTAATTAGCGAGGATACATCCCTCGCTAAATTGGCGACGACTGTTGTCCAAGCTAAATTAGCGAGGGTTCTATCCTCGCTAATTAGCCCATAAAATTAGCTCCACCATGAATTGCTTATTAGCGACGAAATAAGCCTCGCTAAATTGGCGAGGAATGTTGCCCAAGCTAAATTAGCGAGGGTTTTGTCCTCGCTAATGTAGCGAGGATTTATTCCTTGCAAAGTTAGCGAGCATTAAGTCCTCGCTAAATGGTTAATATGTTAAATGATAAACTATTTAACCGTTAGCGAGGATTAATTTAGCGAGGATTTGTTCCTCACAAAATTAGCGAGGATTAAGTCCTCGCTAAATGGTTAATATGTTAAATGCTAAACTATTTAACCGTTAGCGAGGATTAAGTCCTCGCTAATTTAGCGAGGATTTGTTCCTCGCAAAATTAGCGAGGATTATGTCCTCGCTAAATTGTTAATATGTTAAATGCTAAACTATTTAACCGTTAGCGACGGAGTTGTCCTCGCTAATTTAGCGAGGCTTTGTTCCTCGCCAAATTAGCGAGGATTAAATCCTCGCTAAACGGTTCATTTATCATTCTAGCCGTGAATTAAGATTTAGCGACGGGTCTTTGCTCGCAAAGTCGTAACTATTTTTTGCACCAAAATTTTGGCGCCCAAAATTAGCTACAACAAAAATTATTTCTCGCTAAATCGTCGCAAAATCTATTTTCCCACTCGCAGCTAACAATATTTGTGACAAAAATCATTTTTCGTCGCAATGTTGTCGCTAAATTGTGCATTTAGCAACAAATTTTATTGTCCTCGCTAATTTTCATCGCTATTCTGCAATTTTCTTGTAGTGCCCATTGCTAAATACTCAAAGATTAGAGCTAACACTCTCGGTTTTAAGCCATCTTTGCAAGTGTGTGTGCGAGAATAGAGAGGAGTGGTGTAAAGATAGCTCCTTGATATTGGTGTTCCAGATCTGAAGTATATAAGTTCGTCTTATATATTTGCCATCAAAAATTCAAGTTTTAAAGAGCATCCAAACATGTAAGTTTAAAAACCCTAAAATTGCAAGTTTCGATTCTATGTCGTGTATTGCGTGGCATGAATGATCAATATTTTTAATTTTTTCGCTGCATGATCTTCATATATATGCCATGTGATATCCCATCAAAACTTAATACAAGGTATTAGATTTACTAAAACCTAATACAATGTGTTCAATATTACTAAAACCTAATACAGTATATTTGATTTACTAAAACATAATACACTATATTATAATTTTTTAAAACTGAATACAGTGTATTAATTTTAGTCAAATACAGTCTATTAGCTTTGAAAATAAAACATATGAACTTGTGTGTATGATCTAAATACATAAGTATTATGTTTTTCTCATAACTTAATATAGTGTATTAAGTTTGACCAAAACTCAATATATTGTATTATACTTTAGTAAAACATAATATATATTATTAGATTTTAGCCAATAGACATTATTAGATTGCAAAATACAACATCATAACTACTGTTCATAACCTAAATAAAATGTATTAACTATTGAGCATGACATGACAAGGGAAAAAGGTTTATTCAGTTTATAAAAATATAATTAAAACAGTAAAAAATATAAAAACTTCTTTTTTTCAACATTTTGATATGTTTTTCTTCCTCCATTATCATCAATGTCTTTTTCAATATCTATATCCTTCTTTGTATCACAAAACTCGATACACTATATTACATTCTATAAAAGCCTAATACAATGTATTAATTTCAGACAAATTCAGTTTATTTTCTTTGAACAATAAAACGTATTAACTTTTATGCATGAACTAAACATATAGTATTACGTTTTTGTCATAACTTAATACAGTGTATTGAGTTTGACCAAAGCTCAATGCATTGTATTATACTTCACTTAAACTGGATACATTGTATTATACTTTATTAAAACTGAATACATATTATTAAATTTTAGTTTTCCTAAAATCTAATACACTGTATTAAAATTTTTCCAACCCTCATACACCGTATTGAGTTTTTCTCAAACTTGATAATTAGTCTTCAATTTTGTGAATCCAAATACACCTTATTCAATTTTATGGAAAACAAATTAACTCAATACATTTTACTTAATTTTGAACCATAAGAAAATAATATATCCATATTTACTAAAATCCAATGCACTATATTCATTTTTTTAAAAACATTATACAATATATTAAGTTTTGGTCAAACTTAAAATTTTTTATTCTATTTTGTCTATAACCTAAAGCACTATAGTCATTGCATTAAGTTTTGTTGATCATACACTACTCCTCTAAAATCTAATGCACTATATTAAGTTTTTCCAAACCTAATACACTATAGTGAGTTTATGCACAAAACATAATACAGGATATTAGATTTACTAAAACCTAATACAATGTGTTCAATATTACTAAAACCTAATACTGTATATTAGATTTACTAAAACATAATACACTATATTACAATTTATTAAAACTGAATACAGTGTATTAATTTTAGTCAAATACAGTCTATTAGCTTTGAAAATAAAACATATGAACTTATGTGTATGATCTAAATACATAAGTATTATGTTTTTCTCATAACTTAATATAGTGTATTAAGTTTGACCAAAACTCAATATATTGTATTATACTTTAGTAAAACATAATACATATTATTAGATTTTAGCCAATAGACATTATTAGATTGCAAAATACAACATGTTAACTACTGTACATAACCTAAATAAAATGTATTAACTATTAAGCATGACATGACATGACATGTCAAGGGAAAAATTTTATTCAGTTTATAAAAATATAATTAAAACAGTAAAAAATATAAAAATTTACTTTTTTTCAACATTTTGATATGTTTTTCTTCCTCCATTATCATCAATGTCTTTTTCAACATCTATATCCTTCTTTGTATCACAAAACTCGATACACTGTATTACATTCTATAAAAGCTTAATACAATGTATTAATTTCAGACAAATTCAGTTTATTTTCTTTGAAAGACAAAACGTATTAACTTTTATGCGTGAACTAAAAATATAGTATTACGTTTTTATCATAACTTAATACAGTGTATTGAGTTTGACCAAAACTCAATGCATTGTATTATACTTCACTTAAACTGTATTATACTTTATTAAAACTAAATACATATTATTAAATTTTAGTTTTCCTAAAATCTAATACACCGTATTAAAATTTTTCCAAACCTCATACACCGTATTGAGTTTTTCTCAAACTTGCTAATTAGTCTTCAATTTTCTGAATCCAAATACACCGTATTCAATTTTATGGAAAACAAAAATAACTCAATACATTTTACTTAATTTTGAACCATAAGAAAATAATATATCCATATTTACTAAAATCCAACACACTATATTCATTTTTGTCAAAACATTATACAATATATTGAGTTTTGGTCAAACTTTAAATTTTTCATTTAGTTTTGTCTATAACCTAAAGCACTATAGTCATTGCATTTAGTTTTGTTGATCATACACTACTCCTCTAAAATCTAATGCACTATATTAAGTTTTTCCCAAACCTAATACACTATAGTGAAATCACTCAGCAAATTTACTAAAATCTAATACAATGTGTTCAATATTACTAAAACCTAATATAGTATATTAGATTTACTAAAACCTAATACAATATTTTCAGTACTTAATTTCCAATATACCAAAAACTAAAATATACTTAGTTTTACTAAAACCTAAAATAGTGTATTCAAATTTGCTATGATCATACACTATATTGAAATTTTTTTCAAACCTAATACATTGTAATGAGTTTTTTTTTTTTGACAAACTTAATATTTTGTCTTCATTTTTTTCCAAAACCGAAATAAAATATATTCAATTTTTGGCAAAAGTTAATACAACCTATTGAAATCCAATAAAGTGTATTGTCTAATGCGGTTATGCGAACAAAAAATGACCTAACAATTGATAGTGTGGACAATTTACAAACAATTGAAACATGTATGAAAAACCTTCTCATTCATCTCACTCTCCATAATCTAAAAATGTATCGATTATTAATCATACATTGTCCAAATCAACCACAAAATCAACATAAAAAAACACAACAACAATCAATAAAATATAAATAATCAAAAATAAAAAATCAGAACAATCATAAAAACCTAAAAGCATGTAAATATTAATCAAGAAAACAAAGAAAAAATAATCAGATGAAAAATATAGTGTGATATACTTACCAGTGATGAAACAAAGAATAATAAACTTCTGAAAATAAATCGTCAATGAATCACAATAACTCTCCAAATATGTTGTTAATATCAACCAAACAACAAGTTGATTAATGAAAATAAACACAATAGTGAATGAATAGAAAAACATAAACCCGTAAGATAAAGTGGAAAAACCATAAGATAATAGAACAAAAATTGCCTTGAAAAGTTAAGAGCAAACACGATATTGAAATAAATGGGTATTTTTGATATAAATAATTCTTTTTTAAAATTAAAAAATGTATATTTGAAATTGAAAGTAAAAATATGAAAATTGAAAAAAAAATTCCTATGGCATTTTTGAAAACAAAGTAGGGGGTGTTATATATATATATATATATATATATATATATATATATATGGCACATTAGTGCATATATTATATTTTTGAACGTTTACAATTTTTTTATATTTGATCTATTTAAAAAATAACGCATTTTTAATATATATATATATATATATATATATATATATATATATATATATATATATATATATATATATATATATATATATATATATATATATATATATATATATATAAATTTTAACACTTCTTTTAAAAATAAAATTTTTTTAAAGTGAACCATGTATAAAATTTTTAAAATTAAAAATATATTATGTCAAAAGAAAAACATAAATTTTCTCAATAAATAAATACAACGGTTTTTCAATTTACACCACCAAAATAAGCATTTTCTCGCTCCTTCTCTTGCAATTTTACCTGTTTTGGAGTCATCAATGCGATTGTGTTTTGCATTTCCATTGTCGAATTTAATATTTTATTTTATTATAAAAGGACATATAAATAAAATCAAATTTTATAAATATATTTATTTTGATTAAAAAAATATTGATTTTCCATGTCAGCAATTTTTTTTAAACATGTAATCAAATTTCATATACTTTATTTCCATTTACTTCATTACAATCCTCACATAATTAAGTTACTTGCTGTTAGGGATGGGCAAAACAAATCAAAAATATGGTTAACCGTAAAATAAGTCCGAAACTGAACCGATTTTTACAGTTAACTGATCCGATGGACTCGGTTACGGTTTTTAATTTTCATATTTATAGTTAATGGTTACGGTTTAGATTTTTAAGTACCGATTAACAGTTAGTCTACGATTAACCGGTTCATATATATATATATATATATATATATATATATATATATATATATATATATATATATATATATATATATATATTATTTATATCTTCAATTTTTCTCTATTTCTCTCTAAAATTTACATAAAATAACACTTTAAAATATATTTAAATTATATTTTTATTTTTATACCTTAATTTTTTATATTTTTCTATAAAATTTATATAATACGTTAAACTAAATTTATATTATATCATTCTCTTTAATTATACAGCAATATTTATATATAATATAAAATTAACTTTTATATATATTTTTTATCATATATTGTTGTTAAAATTTTACTTAATAGCATTTAATTACATTATTATCCAAAATTTTATTTGATTTAGAATCAAACATAGTAATTTTTAATAAATATCAAATATATTTTATAATATTAGCTATTAATTTATAAAACATGAATTTTATCTTGTAAATTATGTTTGTTTTCGTAATTTTTATATTGAATTAGTAAATTATGTTTGTTTTCATAATTTTTATATTGAATTACTTTACACATTGAAAATTGAATTAAACTTTATCTAATTTTTTTATATAATTTTATGTTATAAATTTTAATGGTTAACAGAAAAATATTGGTTAACCAAACCAAGAAACCGAAATCGATGAATTGGTTAACCGAATGTAACGAACTGGTTAATGGTTAGTAAATTTGAAAAACCAATATTAATGAACTGATTAATTTTTTTACTCATGGACCGGCTAACCGGTTCATGCTAATTCCTACTTGCTATGGTCCACCCTAAATGAAATCACTCAGCAAATCAATAATCTTTAAGTTTCTCTATTTTTCTTTTTTTATTTTTAATAAACATATATATATAGAGAGAGAGAAAGAGAGAGAGAGATCTTAGTATTAGAGCTGGACAAAACCGTTAAATTGATTTAAAATTTTGAGTTCAAATCGATTTTAACGGTTAATTTGTTTAACTGGATGTGGACATGGACGTAAACTTTAATTTTTAAAATTATGGTTAATAGATTTAGATTTAGGTGCTTGGTTAAAAAATTGGTTAACAACTAATCGGTATATATATATATATATATATATATATATATATATATATATATATATATATAAGAGTAATTTTCACATCTATCAGTATCTCTAATACTAAAAAGTAGACAACTAATACATTAATACTTATATAATTTTATTTTTGTGTATTATTATTAAATTTGAATTACTTGTATTTTATATTTAAAATTTGTAGAATTTATATGTTAATTTGATGATTAATTGAAATTTTTTTATTAGAAATTTATGTTTAATTTTATAAAGATTAACCGACCGTATTTAACAAATAATTAGATAGCTGATAAATAATTGTTAATAGATTGAATTTAAATTTAAATTTTGAAAATCTGACTTTAATGGATTAAACTTAAAAAGTAAGCTATGTTATTACATTACTATTAGGGAATCTCGTTTTGAAATTTTTTTATAACAATATAAGAAAAAGGTTACCCTAAATACACCTATAATTGCTATTCTAAAAGAGTCTTCTCATTTGATCCTAGTTTCATGAAATAAAAGACAAACCTTAGACACCAAAAATGGTTCAATTGGTGATTTCTCTGATCCATAATCCAAAGGAATGCCCCCACCATTCCCTATCCTTTTCAACCCATGACTAGTAGGTATGGTACTTTTTGGCAATCGGACCAAAATATCCTATGCTATGGAAGCCAAATGATATTTTTTCTTAAAAGAAAAAATATTATCCACCAGCAATATACCATAAGAAATCTGAACTCAATTTCCCATTGGCTACATGGAAATGACGTGTCAGACACGTGTACTCACTACTAATTTTCTTATCCTCATTTAGCCTTTTATATCCAAAAACATTGCTACGTTCTGCTATATATACATCCATATCACTTAATATATTTTTCAGGCATTTCACTTTCGAGAACACTACTGTAAAACTATCTGCAGCACTTGAAAAAGGAAGAATTTTTAGTCACTAATTCAGTGCTTTGCTAGTGATATACTCATAATGGCCCTTCAGACTGTTTCTTTGGTTTCCTATGCTCTTGTGAGCCCCAAAGAGGTTAGATATTACTTTCCTTTACTGGTTTTGGATTAAAAATACCGTGGGTCTTAATTAATTAATTTATTCTTATTAAATGCAGGGAAAATGCAGTGCATCTTTCAAGGATTCAAGTTTATTTGGAGTTTCACTCTCAGACCATGTCAAGGTTGACTTCACCTCTTCTGCTTTGAGATGCAAGGTGAATTGATGCACTTCTCTGCTTGGGAATTATTGATGTCATTGCTAATAATTGCCACCGTTCTATTTTTCTATTACTTTTTTCAATCATCAGTTATCATTTCATTTATTCTAATTCATGTACATAGATTCTTTTTTCTACTATCCTCCGCTATACTTGTTTAAGTCCATGGACTGAATAATTCATAGTCTTAGTGTTGGACCTGCATAACATAAACTCGTTGGACGAGGCAAGAATTTTACATGGTAATAAGAGAATCCAAGCTACTTAGTACTCGGACCAACAACAATAGGTCATGCCCATAGATTATAGTGCAGGGGAATAGTAACATTTCTCAATTAAATTAGACTAGCAGTGTTAATTTTGTTTCTTGAAAGAGAATCTCGTCTTTTTGTTTGTATTGGAATTCAATATTGATGTGTTTATTAATGACAGAGAGAATCAAACCAAAGAATTGGGGCTGTAAGAGCACAGACAATTGCTACAGCTAATCCAGCAGTCAACAGAGCTACCGCAGAAGGCAAGAAAACCTTAAGAAAGGGCAGTGTTATAGTAACTGGTGCCTCCTCTGGATTGGGTTTAGCCACAGCCAAAGCTTTAGCTGAAACTGGAAAATGGCATATAATTATGGCCTGCAGGGATTTCCTTAAGGCAGAAAGAGCTGCTAAATCAGCTGGAATTTCCAAGGAACACTATACCATTATGCACTTAGACCTTGCTTCCCTTGAGAGTGTTCGCCAATTTGTTGATAACTTCAGGCAATCAGGCAGGCCTCTTGATGTGCTGGTTTGCAATGCCGCTGTTTACTTGCCAACTGCAAAGGAGCCTACTTTCACTGCTGAAGGATTTGAACTCAGTGTTGGAACTAACCATCTTGGTCATTTCCTCCTTTCTCGGATGTTGCTTGATGATTTGAAGAAATCTGATTACCCATCAAAGAGACTCATAATTGTTGGTTCAATTACTGGTAATGATGCATTTTGTTATCAGTATGGTATAATCTATTTTCTTGTATAGTGACTAGGTGTAACATTGTTCTGATGATGTGTTCAGGGAACACCAATACCTTGGCTGGAAATGTTCCTCCCAAGGCTAATCTTGGAGACATGAGGGGACTTGCAGGAGGCTTGAATGGGCTAAACAGCTCAGCCATGATTGATGGGGGAGATTTTGATGGTGCGAAATCATACAAGGACAGCAAAGTATGCAACATGTTGATAATGCAAGAATTCCACAGGCGTTTCCATGAAGAAACTGGCATCACCTTCGCTTCCCTTTATCCAGGTTGCATTGCTACAACAGGCTTGTTTAGAGAGCACATTCCTTTGTTTCGGCTTCTGTTCCCTCCATTCCAGAAGTACATTACCAAGGGTTTCGTCTCAGAAGATGAAGCTGGAAAAAGGCTTGCTCAGGTTAAAAGGACAATGTTCATAAATGACACTTTCTTTCATGTTTGTGCATTTTGCAATGACAATTTATTTTTTCTCGCATTAGGTTGTTAGCGATCCAAGCCTGACAAAATCAGGAGTGTACTGGAGCTGGAACAAGGATTCTGCATCATTTGAGAACCAGTTGTCTCAAGAAGCTAGCGATGCAGACAAGGCCCGTAAAGTGTGGGAGATTAGCGAGAAACTTGTTGGTTTGGCTTAGCCTGGATGCTTGAAGTTCTTCCTGTCTTAACTTTGCCGCAGGACATCATGATGTTAGTGCGGAGCTGAATTCTTCTGTGAGTTTGAAGTTTGGATTTGGATGACATTCCTTTTGTAAGCAACCCTTGTAGCAGTAGATGACGTTGTTTGTAACATTTGAAAATAAAATCACTCACTGTTGTTGCAAAGTTCATATAAGCAAACTCCTCAAAATATGCTAACATTTTGTTTCAAATTATTATTATTATTTTTTTTTCCATTCCCATCACACATGTACAATTGCATCTCTCAGTAATCTACTGGTGCAGATATGTATTTCACATGTTAGAGCCAAATTGTCATGAAGTTAAATCCTGGCAATTATATACAGACATCATCAAGGTTTATAAACAGTAGTGCCATACTGCCATTACATATCTATTTACTCTTAGCTATCACATGGCAAATTAAAGTTCATAAGCAGGAAACTTGGCTTCAGATGGTTCAATCATGTCAAAAAAGAGGTAAGCCATTCCTCCAACACCCTCAAACAGGGAATAGGGTCGATCACCTCCATGCATCTTTCCCTGTGAGATGAGTTCTAGCGCTCTATCATGTAGAAAGCATGCAAATGCTTTAGCTCTGTGCAAGTACTTTGCATCACCAGTTAAACGGTACAGTGAAAGAAAAACATAGGTGTTTCCACTGATGCCATGGCATATACCAACTCGTTTTAGGAGACCCCGGTTCCAAACTACATCCCCTGCGTCCATTGCAGCTTGCAAAAACTCATCTCCAAACACCTGAGTCATTAAAACATAGGGAAAAATCCTCTAAAGGTAGTGATAGTATCAACTCCCTAAACAAATATTGGACCGACTTTAGCAATGCAAAAGGTGAATACAGCCATACAGAAAATGGACTTCTTTAATATCATAATTGTATGATGAGAACAAGAAGGAAAAAAGGTGATCTCTCAGCAATAAAAAGCATGTAAGATACAAATTGGAAGCTTCCTCTACTTAGTTGAAGCCTATTCTTATAATTTTTTATGCTATATTGAATTATTTGCATTGCATTAAGAGTGACATCTCAATACTCAATAGTTTCTGTTACACAATATTAACTCTCTAGCTTTCTACACATGCATGACAGTTCCCTTCAATGATTTGCATGGTAGGCTGTGAAATCAAAATTCCTAACAATCCACAGACACCAATATAACAAGTGTAGATGAATCTTATTAGTCTGTCATGGCTACTTTATGCAATCACTTGTGTAATCAGTTTGCAGATTAAATAGAAAACCTAAAAATGTTACCTCAACTGCTTTCACAAGTGTAAGAGCAATCCCAGGAGCACCATGACACCAATGAACAAGTCGATCTGATTCATTTCCTTCACTTGATGGATAATTACCACTGGGAAAATGGTTGTTTATCATGTAGCGTAGTGTACCCTTGACATCCTCTATTTCATCTGGTTTTAGTTCCATGTTCATCAACAGATACATGATCCCAGCCAGTCCATGGGCAGCACCCCAATACTTTTTTCCATGCCATTCATACATCAATGGACATTTTCCTCTATGTGCTAGTCTCCTCCCAGCCTTGATTACTTCATCGACAACTGCTCTCTGCAAAAGATTTTCATACACAAATTAGCAGATGGTTCATCTTCTTGAAAGAGACAGCTAAACTGAGAAGTTATTGAACATAAGACTCCCTTACTCTGCAGTCGATGGATATGGTTTCATTACCAATATGCTGGTTGACAAATGAACAGGCCCATAAGAATCCTGCTCTCCCATATAACAACTCATTGGGCAAATCACTAGTAAGTTTGATCTGCAGTTAAGAGTAAATAAAATGCTGTAATTGGCCAACATCTATTGAACAATATGCACAAGAAAAGACTTCTACAAAATAGAAGGAAATCTAATAATGATACCTCTTTAAACTGTGTTAAGTAGTGATCTACTACCCTTTGATCACCAGCATGCTTTGCAATAACTGCACCAAGAGCACAAACACCAGCCCGTCCACATATAAATGTCACACGCCTGAATTTGAAAAGTATTGCATGAACAATCTGATCATGTTAAACCACAACTTCAACTGATTGGTAACCAAAACCAGGTGGAGATACCAATTCTGCAAAAAACCCCTACTTCAGCTATCCTGTTTTATATATCATGGGGTAGAGCCTCTAACAGAATTACAATTCAATGCTGAAAACGCATGTAAAAGGTTTCATAATACAACAACTTAGTTGAGAAAATGCGCTACTTTAAACTGAAAATAGGATCGAATTATTCCTGAATCAGGTAAATGTCTCAACTAATTTGAGCAATAACAAATATATCCCATTATAACACACTTAAAGACAAAAGTCACAACCAATGCCAAGATAAAATAAGCCAGATGTTGAATTCAGTCTAACATGAGCAATTTCTCAAACCGATTATTGGACCTGATTACGAGTTAGGCATGCTCACCCGTGGATAGGCTGGAATTTATTCCACAATTGTGTGGAATATCTCGACACATCAATCAAAATACTCATGTTTAATACGCAGACAAGCAGAAAGAAAGGGTAAACAAGAGAGAGTAATTACCCAGAATCTCTTGAAGCGGAATCACAAGCCTTGACAATCTCAGAGCACAACTTAAGGTCATTCGAATTCTTGGTAATTATGTAAGCTTTAAAGAGCAAGTAAGCAGTCCCTAAAGCACCAGTGTAAATAGTATAATCTTGCACACGCTTTCCACTCAATCCCCATGTCTCTCTCACAACCTGAAGCATAAACACAAACACTTGATTGCCATTTCAACAACTTGAATACAAATGGAACCAACGATCAAAACTTTTGAGTCTGAAATGAAAAACCAAGAAATTAAATGTTACAATGAAATGAAGAAGAAGAAGATGGAAGGTTTAGAAGATTACTATATCTTTAAGGTCCGAGGCTGATCTTTTTAGCATGCCGCAAAGCGTGTTATAAGGAAAAGAAATGAGTTTTATGTGCGAGTCTTGGCTTAATTCAACGACTGATTCATTCACTGATGCTCTGCTTGTAGTTTCTAGTACATAGTCTGGGAGCTGATTTGGGAAGTAACGGTCCGCCATTTCTGCCTAGACGCCTATACTGTCATTAAAGGGCATATGTTGCGTTTGTCGTACGAGAAGGGATCTCGAAGGAACCATGTCATTGAAGGGCGAAGATACTTTATTGCCCTCGTGTTATATGAGCATGCAAAGATATGGCCCTTGATGATTTTTTGGATCGAAAGGTAAAATAAGGTACAAGAAATGTTTTCCATTCGGCCAACTCTGCAATTAAAAATTAAATTGACTGAAATAAGCTTTAATTTAATTAAATGCGTCAAAATAGTCTTAATTTCATACATCATTACTAAATTTATATTATAATAATTCTTCTATCATTCAAAATATTTTAATTTATAAAAATATCTCAACTTTTAAAATATTATCACTGAAATTATTTTAATCGAAAATTTATCAATTCAGTACCAAAATACTGATGCATTGTATCATCTTGAAATATTCCAAAAAAATACCATATAAAATCTTTTAGAACTTACCATGTGAATTTTCAAATTGACATGGCCCATCAAGTTAGCGCTTAGGTACCGAATTTATGATTTTTCAGCTAAAATTACTTTAATCGTAATTGATAATACCTAATATTATCATACTGAGGCTCAACGGTAAACCCTAAATTTTGATGAGGCTTTTGTCAAAATTATCTAATGAGAAAAATGTTGGATTTCAATAGGAAAAAATAAAATAAAAACTTAGCATAAATATAAAAACCCATCAAGATCCATGTGATCCAATTAATTCAATAAAAAAATAATGTAACAATTACCAACCTCTTGAAGTGCAGGAAATTGATTCTTTAGATGCTGCCTTTACCAAAACGAACACCCTTTACCACTATCCATATACGAATATGATGAATAGAATTGCCCGGGATGCTAGTTCCATTCCTTGGTAGCTAAGATTTGATCTTTTGTTCTTTCTCAAAGTTACAAAAAAATGAAATTTTTATCTCCACTCAAAGGTGATGGCTAGCACTCTAATTTAGTATATTTAATTAGGGTTTAAACTATACATATCACTATATACATAGTTGATCTAACCCTAATTTAAAGAGAGAAAATTTTGGGCCCACATTTTTTATTAAAATAAGAAATACTTTATTTCTTATTTAAAATAAGAATTATAAGAATTTATTTATATTTATTTTGAATTTTAATTTGTTATAAAATAAAATTCGAAATGTTCGAATTAATCGTTAGTCCATTCATCACATTTTATTTATGTGATCCAATAGGTTCATATTATATTGGTAGTGGATCCCAATCTCATCACGGGTTCGCAAGTCATAAGCAGCCTCTAACAAAACATTATAACTATCCAGATAATATGAATATCCATAATTCGATTTTAACCTAATAGAACATGTTAAAATTTCTTTGTCACATGATGACTTATTTGGACACAAGTCATGGTGTATGTCAAACTTATATAGTCCAAACATAAAATTTCTTGATCACTAAGCTGACTAATAATAACAAATGACATTGATCGTTCCATCAATTCATTTGAGCACGGCTATGCATTTTTTAGTCCTACTTATCAAGAGGTCAAATAAATATCTCTCTCATAAGAGAGGGATAAATTCCATCTTATATATTCACTATCTTCTGCATGATTTTTATTATGTCCAATCATAACATTTATTATTATTCGATTAAAAATAATATTTTATTATGTTAAAATATAATATTACTCATGTAGGATACTATGATAATATCAAGTCTAAGGATCGATAACATAATTATAATGAAATCATTAATGACATTAACCCATGTAGCATCTTATTGCGAGTCTATCCAATGCCTTGTTCTCTAATAAGTACCTACAAGTTTGATTTATATCACCATATATAATCATCTAATGATTATCAATCAAACTCATACTAGTATTTATTTATCATTATTCCATCAATGATAAATGACTAGAGATAGTCAAAAAAATATTAAATTATTATTTACAAATATTATTATAATATAACATGCCAATAATATAATAACATAAAGAAAATTCAATTTTATAAAATGAAATGTGATATTATATAAATAACCAAAAGTTTGGCCTAGGGCATAACCACAAACATTCTCTCATTTGCACTAGGCCTAATCATATAAGTGTTTAGTACCTATGGACCTAATATAACCATCATGTTTGGCTTGTAGGAGAGCCTTTGTAAGTGGATCCGCAATGTTGTCATCTATTGGTACTCTGCATATCTCAACATCTCCTCTTTCATTAATTTCATGAATGAGATGAAAGCGTTTAAGTATATATTTGGATCTCAGATGGAATATGGGCTTTTTAACCTATACTATAACACAATTATTGTCACAATAAAGGTCTATAGAATTTGTGATACTATGAACTACTCCCAGTTTAGCAATGAATTTCTTGATCTATACTGCTTTCTTAGCTACATTTGATGCTGCTATATACTCAGCTTCTATTTTAGAATCAGCATCAGTGCTTTGTTTAGAACTTTTTTAGCTAACAGTACCTCTATTTAACAAAAACACATATCTGAAATGCTATCTATAGTCATCTTTGTTAGATTGGAAGCTTGCATCTGTGTAACCATTTACTAATAGCTCATTTTCCAACCCTTTATACACTAAGAATGTATTCTTAGTTATTCTTAAATACTTACTTAATGGCTATTCAGTAACTTTCACCAGGATATGACTAGTATCTGCTTATCATGCTTAATGCATATGAAATATCTGGTCCAGTACATAACATGACATACATGATAGATCTTATAGTCAAAGTATAAAGAATTATACTTATATGGTTTTGCTCATCAGATGTTGTAGGACATTGAGTCTTGCTAAGAGTAATGCCATGAGACATTGGCAAAAATCCTCTCTTAGAATTTTCCATGCTGAACCTATTTAGCACCTTATCTATATAAGTACTTTAACTCAGACTAATTATCCTTTTAGATCTATTCCTATAGATCCTAATCCTAAAGATATAAGTAGCTCTGCCTAGATCTTTCATTAAAAAGGATTTTCCTAAACAATCTTTGGTCATTTGCAATATGAGGATATTATTCCCAATCAATAATATGTCATTGACATACAAGATGAGAAACATTACTGCACTCCCACTTACCTTCTTGTATATACAAGGTTCATCTTCAATTTTGATGAATCCAAACTCTTTGACTATTTCATCAAAATGAAGATTCTAGCTTTGAGAAGCTTGCTTTAATCCATATATGGATCTTTGCAACTTGCACACCTTTTTAGAATTCTTAAGATGGACAAACCCTTTAGGTTATGTCATATATATATCCTCAAGTAATTTTCCATTAAGAAATGATGTTTTCTTATAGTCATAATATGCCATAATGGAAATAAGAATTCTTATTGATTTAAACATTGTGATTGGTGAAAAAGTTTCATCATAGTCAATACCATGAGTTTGACCTTTTGTAATGAGTCTTGCTTTAAAGGTATGTACTTTCGCATCCATGTTAGTTTTCTTCTCAAAAATCCATTTGAACCCAATGGTTTTAATTCCTTCAAGTGGATCAATCAAGTTCCAAACTTGATTGTCATACATGAATTGCATTTCAGATTTTATGGCCTCTAGCCATTTCTCAGAGTCTGGACTTGACACAGCATCTTGATAGATAGTAGGCTCATTGTGATCCATAAGAATTACTTCACAAATATCTATTACGTGAAGTCCATATCTCTTGAGATGATGTCATGTCGTATAAGATCTACACAATTCTTGTGCAACTTGCATGGGTTCCATAACTATTTGTGAAACTTGTTGAGTTTCCATCAATGGTCTTATGCCATCTTGTGGTTCTCGAACTTCTTTGCATTCTATTTTACTCCCACTGTTTCTTTTAGAAATAAATTATTTTTGTAAAAATACTATTTTACTTTCATTCATACTTTTGTACTTTCTAACTTTAAATCCATTATAGTATCGCTAAATTACTATTCTTTTATGTAAATTTTGGCAGCATGAAGGCTTATAATTCATGCTACTCAAACCTGCAAATGGATAAATTCACACTCCCAAATAACAACCTCCATCTTCAATACTCTATTAACATTCATAGCACTTCTAAATTCATCCATCTCATCATCACAACATAGTCACAAATTCACCATTCATGCATACCATAGTATGCATATCAGTTTACTATTACTTTACATCCATAATGTAACATAAATGCTACATGCCAATTATCTAAAATCCTAATGCATAACATCTCAAAATTTCATGATGATCTGAGCAATACATGTACATGCCATTCTGCTTGTTCTTCTTTGCGTTCTCGGTTACCTATCAATATGCGCAATCAAACAAACCATGCACTAAGCAACAATGTTACCTAGCGATGGATATAACTACACAAAATTTCTTCTAATAAAATTATTTTAAATAATTTACCATTTTATCTTCTTATGCTACTTTTTGTTAATTTAATTTAATTAATTTCTTTTACTATTTAAATGACTGCTCAAATTTTTTTTTCATTTTTTCTTACCAAGTCATATAATTTTATCTAATAAGTTACTTTAAGTAAGAGTACTATTTTATCCTTAGATATCCTTTTGATTAATCAACTTAACTTTATTCTTTTAATGGCTTAAACTCTATTTATTATTTCCTTACTCACTTTTCTTGTGTAAATTCTTATAATTTTGTACTTAAGTGACCAATTACGATTTGGTCCTTATACTTTCTTTTCTTCATCATATTTTATCTTATTTATCTTCAAATTTGATCCTTTTTGCTTTCTATAACCGTTATTTCCTTTTAATTATCAAATTTACTTGTTGGACCTTATATTTACCCGAGAAGTGGTGAGTTACGTTTTGGTCCTTGGAACTTCGTTTATTAAATTACCATTTTGCCCTTACTTATTAATTTCTACCATATGATTTAGATTCATTCTTTTGATTTCTTAAATTACACTTTTACTTTCACCGTTACTTATCCTTACCTTTTTTGAACTTGTTCACCGAGTGAAAAATTATCGTTTGGTCTATAAACTTTTCTTTTACATGTATTGGAAAGTTTCTCATTATTTTTTAGTTTGTTTTTTGCTTTCTTTGGCCTTTGTTTCACTTTATTGCTCATTTTAATATTTTTCTTCACATAGTACACTAATTTCACTCATATTTTGCTTCTTTTTCTACCTTTTTGATTTTATGGTTTACTAAATTAAAAATTTATATTTTTATTCCCTATATTTTCTTATGTGATGGCAAATTACATTTTGATTCCTTAACTTTTTCTTATCTATGATTTTGCCCTTTTTTTGCCTATTTGACCATTTTAACTCTTTTAACCATACTTCTAGTGCTAATTTACGATTTTATCCCTAATTTTTCGCGTAATTATATTTTTGGCCTTCTTCATTTACTTGTTGGTTTTAATCTCTTTAATTATCATTTTGTTGCCAAATTATAATTTTGCCTCTTTTTTATCATGTAATTACATTTTTACCCTTTTGAATCTATTAATCCTATTTATCACATTATTTCTCATTTATTTGTATTTATGACATCTTTCATGTGTAAATTACCATTTACTTCTTATTTTCTTGCATATTTATAGTTTTACCCTCTTTGAATATATTGATTACATGCTTTACGTTATTTCATATTTAACCACCTATATGACCCTCCTTATGCATGATTTACGATCTGGTCCTTGTTCTCATGCACATTTACTATTTTGCCCCTAGTTTATTGCATGGTTACATTTTCACCCTTTTCAACCCTATTAATCACATTTTTCACATTACTTCTTATTTATTTACACATGTGACATCTTTTATGTAAAATTTACCACTTTATCCTTAATTTTTTACATAATTATGATTTTTCCCTTATTGAATTTATTAATCTCATTTTTCATATTACTTCTTATTTAATCATCTTTATGATCTTCTTTATGCATAAATTACACTTTGAGCCCACTTTCTCATATATTTACAATTTTTCCTCTAGTGATTAGCAGTGAAAATTGTCAAACCAGATATATGGAATAAGGACTTCAATGATGTTAATGGACTATAGAGACCACTTACCATGATCATGCTACTCTAGTATGGGTGGAGGGACCACAACTTAATGCGATCCAACTAGGCCACTGTATGTTATGTGCCGGCTACTCCTCAATATGTGTAATATATCTAATCTTATTATGATCTTATGGTGATATTGTGGTATATGTATCCCTATTGCTAGACATTATATCCTAGGATCCTAAATTACCCACTATACACTAAGGGCAACTATTTATTACACATTATGTTATATTTCTACATCAATCTTTATGTTATTGTGATTATATATCATATCATACATTTTTATTCTTCATGCATTTATCCATATTACATATGAAATAATAACATACATGATAATTAACATCCACCCATGGTGAAAATATAACATTCCCATAGGGTATACCATTCAGCCTTAATAGGAACTCATGCATTCCTCATGCTTTCTTATTCTTTCTCATGCCATATACATTTCAAAGGCTATTTTATGCGTTCATAAGTTGTCATATGTTTCTTTTATCTTAGTAACTCTTAGTTATCTTAACTCCCACTATTATGTTTACTTGTAAATAATTATGTCTACTTATTATTTTTAATTCTAATCAATTCCATTACATTCTTTATACATTATACTATGTGTTCCACATTAATTATATTATTAATTATCAAATTAATTCACATTATGCTTTAGTACCTAATTCGGCCATCATGGAATTTCTCACTTTTTAATTATTTTCCTCACTAATTTACATTTATTTCATATTGATTCATCATTTTACCAAGTTATCTTAAATTATTTTAGATTTCCATTCAAATTCATATAGTTACATAATAATACATCATTATGTTCACATGTTTAACATTATGTCCATATATTAATTCAAGCTCAATTTAAGTAAATTATGTTTATTCAATCTAATATTACACATTTTATCCTTAATATACTAAATAACATCAAATTATCATAATATACCACATGTGAAATTTGGCCATTATGAGATTCTTAATTCAAAGCTTGATTTCTTCCTCATTTGTTACTTATTTCAAGTTAAAACATCATTTTATAATGTTATCTTAAATTATTGCCCATTTCACTTTATTTTCATATAGTTACATAATAAAATTTTCATGTAAAATTTTAGAAATAAATGAAATTAAGTGTAGTTTATGTATCCACTAACCTCAAAGTAGCTTGAAATCACCTAATCCTTCTCTCTCTTGCCTTTATCCTTTTTTCTCTTTTCTTTCTCTTGATATTAACCTTTAGGCCAAATTTAGAGAGGGGGAAATTATGATTTTATGCTATGTATTTCAATATGAAATTACAAAGTAATAATTATACTAATGATTCTTTATAATTCTATACCAAAATTCCCAATTAATTCTAACAAAAACTCAAGATCTTACCTAATTAGGTTAGCTTATTCTCACTAAATTCTCCATTTCCAAGATTCTTCTTGCATTAATTTAATTTCTAGGGTGAAGAGGATGCTTTCTAGTATATTTGGGTAAAATTAGGGCTTGAGACATGGTTGAAGAAGAGAGAAATGGAGAAAAATGGTAGAATTTTACTAAGTTTTGCGTTATATTTTTTGAGGAGAAGGAGAGCTTCTTTCTTGTCTAATTTTTGTTAGTATCATATGGGTTTTAGGTGAATATTCATCCCATAAATTAGACTCAAAATTAGTTGTTTAAAGGGTGGATAAATCAAACCACTTTATATGGATATAATTAAGCCACTTGTCACTTCCTCATTGTTTTATCCATTCTTATTTTATTTTTGCACCAAATTTATTCTAAAAAGTTATAAATAGTATAATTAAGATTTTTTAAAAATTTTAGATCAATTAGAGTTCGTTTTGATAGATTTCAAGGAACTAAAACATTTTTGATCGATCCAAAAACTTGATTTTTCTCCTTTTTTTATTTCAATGTTTCCCTCATTATAATGCTCTAAAATTTTATCCTAAATTTCCAAAAATATACATGATATTTTTTTAAAATTTCAAGTCATTCCAAGATTATTTTGATATTGTTCTAGCTTCGGAGGAAAAGTCAATCGGTCCAAAACTCGAAAATTCAAAGTTGTAAGAAAAATTATTTTTTACTTCCAAATATTAAAACATAATAATTTTTGAAGGTTTGTAAAATATTTTTAGGCCGATTAAATTTTGGTTAACCCTTTTACAGTTCGAGTAAATTTTTCGCTGTCTAGTTTAAGAGCCTATCTAATCTCAATCTCACCTAAAATTATACCATCGGACTTCATTTAATACATATTTTCTCATTTAGGGGTTAATTCAAACTTTTCACAAGGTCATCATCCTTAACACATATGCACTTTTTTATTTTTCTATACTATTCTACTGTAACTACCCCAAAAATGATCTTAAGGGTATTGTTCAAAGTTTAAAATATACCATGCATGTCATATGCAAATTTTAGGATGTTACAAAAGTAATATCATTTAGTTTCTTTAGGATATCCTATAAAAAGGCATTTATTAAATTTTGGTGCTAATATTGTTAGAGAGTATGCCCTAGAGCCCATGTAAAAGGGATGTATTTCATATATATGAATTCATATTCTTAATAAAAGGCATCCTTCATTTATTAATGCTGTGTTTAAATACATGAGTTTGTATATCTTAAATTAATAAATGAAATCCTATATATTATAAACATAGTACAAAGGCAATCATAAAAGTGTTCATGAAATGAGATGTATATTGCATGCAAATATGATAATATCTAAATATCCCTAGTCATAGAATTAACAAGATAGGACTTTTTAATCCGTGTAGACTAGCAAATGTTATGCTTCTTGAATAGTTCAAGTAGTAGTTCTCATAATTGCAATTATAGAAGATGATCAAAGCTAAAATGTGGATGCTTGTTAGAAGAACAAGTTCATTGAAGGCCTGCAAAGAGAATCCTCATATGGATATTAAATCTATGTTAGTGAGGAATCTCTTCATACCGGTTGTGCAAGTATCTTTAGACTTGAGATCACCAAGGTTATCTTAAGTAACAAGTGATATACTTTGACTTCATATCTGATTACTTCCAGCTGGGGGTGAACATAGTTAGGAGGTTAGGTATATCATGACCTACTTGAAGATAGTTGAGTAATCGATAAAGGATTGACCATCCTAGATTTATTAAGGAAAGTTATCTCACATGATTCTATAATTGCCTTATTCAGAGAATCTCTGGCCAGAATAATATGCCAAGATGGATAGGGATCCATAAAGGGCATTTTGGGAATAATGGTTAAATTAATAGAACATATATAATTAGATTTATATGAGTTGACAGAAATTCATACTCAGAATCTAATTGAGATAAGAGTGGTGAAAGGAGCAATTACACGGTAACTGTTTCTATAGAAGGGTATAGTTAGAACCACTTGACTTTTCTAACATTTGGTTAGTCATGATGCCTAGCTAGAGGCCGCTCATGACTTGTATAATAGTGTATCATAAATATCAATAAGGGATTGATAAAATGATTTAAAGAAGTTTAAATTATGTGAGTTTTGAATAGAACTCATAATTACATATTATACTGCCAATATAGATAGGAACCTAATAGGTCACACACATACAGAGTAAAGGATAAAATAGTAAAATGACAAGGATAATAATTGTTGCGATCCTAGCAAGTGCACTAGATCGATAAGTAATAAAGTGGGGTATAGTTAGGACCCACAAATATCGAACCCAAGGGATAAGGGCTGTTTTAAGCTAGATATCTAGAGTTGAGCGAGTTAATCTGAGATAAATTCCTAAGTTTTTAATTGAGAGAGCGTCCTAAATCTAATTAACAAAATAAATAAATAAAGAAGATAAAGCTAATTAAACTAGAGATTAAAACAATAGTTAAAACATTGCTCAGGTTCACTCATCCTTCCCATACCTAAACAACTAGCCTATGCACGGGTCTAACATCCTAAGTTTGGTTTGCCTTCCCATTCCGGAGCCAAACAACCCAAATCTCATCCATTTCACTCCACACTCTAGTCCTAAAATCACAATTCCTGCATATTTAGAATCCCATTTCGGAGCCTTCTAAAATAATACATCATTCATGAAAGAAAAACTGAGCAAAATCATTCATAGAATCCAATCCATTAGGCTCAATACCCATCCAAGACATATGATAAAAACCATTCATTCATGCATGGAAAATAACTTAATAGATCGAAAAACTATGAGATACAAATAAGTAACAGTAAAATAGACCAATTATTCATGTAAAAATCAAATCTAGTTCAAGATCCACATTGTGGGTAGGGGATTCAAAGATCCCCAAGCAACAAAACTACATATTAAATATAAATAAAGTAAAAAAAGAGAGGAAAGAGGAAACCCATGAAGCCATTTGTAGCTTGTGAAGCTCCAATCTGAATCCAAGTCTCCTCCTTCAAAGCTCCAAGCAAAATGAAGAACACAACTTAAAGGGAATGCAGAAAATTTAATCTAACCCTAACTTACATTGGAAAATAAATCTAATTTAAGGTTTACATTGAATTAAATCTAACCTACAACATAAAATGGAGGGAAAACATAAGAAAAATGGAGGAAAAAACCCTAAATCTAAGTGTGGCGGCTCTCCCCCATCTTCCCTCCTCCTTTTCTGCCAAAGAAAATGCAGTTTTTATAGATCTGCAGATGGCCACGGCTGAGACAAAAGTGTCCCAGCCGTGGCCAATCAAGTTAGGCACGGCTGGGACATTTTTGTCTCAATCGTGGCTATCTTCTGGACTAAAACAGCTCGAATTCTGCATTGGCTATGGCCAGGAAAAAATGTCTCGGCCGCGGCCCCTAAGAGAAGAAAAACCAGTCCCATTAATTTATCAGTTTCTCAATATTTCACCGTTGGATCAAGCTGACATTTTAACCATAGCTTTGTAACATCTTGATCGACATTTTCAACGGTTGAGATTGGATTCTAATATTTTGTAGATCATTTCGAAAAATGAAATGGTGCGGATTGGGGATTCTTCAATGGGCACAGCTGGGACCATTTTGTTCAGCCGTGCTCTTGCCTATTTTTCTGCATAAGAGTCAAATTTATCCCATTAAACACACCAAAACATTGTAAATATCAATATAATTTTATTTAGAATAAAAAGAGAAAGTTATTACACAAAACACTGAAAATCATGCAAAATAAAACATAGACACAAACAAAAATATACTGAAATTAAACAATAAAATTGGAGTTATCAAATACCCCACACTTAGCTTTTTCTTGCCCTCGAGCAAATGAACAAACCACATTCCTATATACTCAAACTCAAAGAAAGAAAACACAAATTTAGAAAATGTAGAACAACACTTTAGCAGAAGTCACTAAACGAAGTCTTAAATCGAAAAGACTCAACTAGATCATACTAGCAAATCTGTTTGTATGTGTGTGCTAGGCCCAAAAAAAAATTAAAATAACTTTTAAAACCAAAAATTTCCAATGCAATCCAATAATTGAGAAAAGAATTTGTGTACAAAAGATTGCACACGCGATTTCGCTCTTGAAACTCAAGAGATGCCATATGCCTCTCCTTTAACACCAAAACCCAAAGGTCATCTCCACACATAACTCTCAATAAGAAAAGATCCTTAGGACTTAAAAGGTTATAATGTGGCTAAGGTATGGCTATCAAGAAAAAGATTAAGATACACAAGTTTGAACTGCCATTTCTACCTCAACTCACCCTTTTTCTTTTAAAAATAAGACTTCAACTCTACCTTTACTCACTCATCATTATTGCCAAGCTTTAGGTATAAAAAAATGTAGAATATTTCTCAAGGAAATAGCATAAGGAAGAAGAAGAATCCTCTCTAAATATTTTACTAAGATTTTAGCTCAATTGACATTTAAAGAGATTAGAATCCTTCTCCTCTATACATAGAGTACCCCACACTTAGATGAAACTAAGATTGCTAGCTTTATTCGTCTTATTTTTTTTCTTTTTTTTTCCTTTTTTCTAATAGCTAAAACAATTGATTTTACAATTGATAAGTAGGGACTCACAAAAATTCTTCTTAAAGAGGAACTACATTTTGAATTTTTTCAATCTCACTTGATATTGGCAATGTATCCCCGATACTAGAATCTAACATTTGAAGAACAACCCTTTACTTACTAGCACTTCCCAAGAAAAACTTATCTCACCTACTTCTAGAATGGCCAGTTCAAAAAGGGTAAGACAAAGGCTTTTTAGGCTTAATGGATCAAACTGCAGGTATAAGCAACAAATATAAAATAAACACGCATTTAGCATGCTCAAATAGGCTCAATGGGGCTTGCAAGGGATATTATAAAACAAAGGTTGGTCAAAGGCCTTTTCAAAATTCGATTAAAAAATATATTGTCTAAGTCATTTCTAATCTCATTTTTGAGTCATTTTATTGCTTTGAAGGGTGATGAGGAAGGTTCTAACGCTCTAAAATTCCAACTCAATCAACTTCATGCACTGGTTTTTGTTTTTTTATTTTTTTTTAAAAAGGGCTAAAGTGTACATTTATTAAGAGACTTATTGGTATTGATATAATTGAAACTTACCGAAAAAGAAAAAATTCGTTCAACAATCAACCACTCTCTTGCTATTCCAACTAATCTAAATAAGGCTTTTTAATTCTAAGTTCAAGATTGTTCATAACAGGAACAACTACGAGGGTAAGCTAACTATGGTGAAAAAGTATGCAATAGCAGCAACAAACAAAAACACACACAAAAACTAAAAACTTAAAATAAAAGCAAGCAAAAGAAACAAACAAATTAAAAAGTAGAGAGAGAAATAGTTCTGGTTTAATGAGTCCCAGCTTGACTTGTGTTACTGTCAGGTGGCCGAGTTTGTGACCCAAATGTTGGTCTCTCCGGACTCTGCTCCTCGTTTTCCCCCATCAGTAGGAGAAACCTATCGAAATTCACCAAGGTAGGCAACACCAATTCTTCGATGAAGTACCCCTCCACCTCAGGTTGTTCATATATGTACTCCTCCGGCTCTTCTAGCCTTAATAAACTCTTAAGTGGATTGAATTTAGTGCTTCCACTTGAGAGTTAAACAATTCTTGCTCTTTTGGTGAAACATCCTTCACAAGAGATTGGAATTCATTCTCTAAGCTACAGCTCTTGTCTTCAACAATGATTGGTCCCTTTTCCAATGCATGCACCCCACAATTGATTTCTTCATTATCTATTGGTTGTGCATGACTCAATTTCTCCTTATCACCATCACCTCAATTCTCCATAGAATTACTCAAGAATTCTAACTTAGATTCCAGGCTTTTAAGTCCCAATTCTTGATCTCTCAGTAGATGCTCTTGAGTCTTCAACAAATTCTCTTGATTTTGCAATAAAGCCTCTTGATTTTTGATCTTTTTTTCTTGAGAATTAATTGTGGCCATCCATTCTTCTCTTTCAGCTGTTAATTGCCTATCCTTACTTTTAAGTAATTCAATAAAGACTTGAACTTTGTGGAGGCATATGACACTTGCGATATCCATTGTGAACCAGGATCTTTAAAAGATGGCAATGAGCATAATGTTGAAGGTTGATGTGAGTACTGCATTTCCCACATTTCTCTCCTCAACTCTTCCATTTGTGCTCTCAACAGAACCATTTAATCATCTTGTAGAGAACTATGCAACATTTGAAATTTCATCATAATCTTCCTGCAAAGAATAACACCAAATCAAAAACAAAGAAAAATAAAATAAAATCTCAAACTAAGCTCAAATAAAGATATAAAACAAATAACACCGTTATCCGCGGCAACGGTGCTAAAAACTTGTTGCGATCCTAGCAAGTGCACTAGATCGACAAGTAATAAAGTGGGGTATAGTTAGGACCCATAAATATCGAACCCAAGGGATAAGGGTTGTTTTAAGCTAGATATCTAGAGTTGAGCGAGTTAATCTGAGATAAATTCCTAAGTTTTTGATTGAGAGAGCGTCCTAAATCTAATTAACAAAATAAATAAATAAAAAAGATAAAGCTAATTAAACTAGAGATTAAAACAATAGTTAAAACATTGCTCGGGTTCACTCATCCTCCCCATACCCAATGTGAATTAAATTTATCTTAAAGTATACATGAACAATTCGGGATAACCCTCTTAACCCAAGCTTCCCATTCAGGAGCCAGCTATTCTAGTTGCTAAACTTCCCATTCCGGAGCCAGCCCAACAACTAGCCTATGCACGGGTCTAACATCCTAAGTTTGGTTTGCCTTCCCATTCCGGAGCCAAACAACCCAAATCTCATCCATTTCACTCCACACTCTAGTCCTAAAATCACAATTACTGCATATTTAAAATCCCATTTTGGAGCCTTCTAAAATAATACAGCATTCATGAAAGAAAAACTGAGCAAAATCATTCATAGAATCCAATCCATTAGGCTCAATACCCATCCAAGACATATGATAAAAACCATTCATTCATGCATGGAAAATAACTTAATAGATCGAAAAACCATGAGATACAAATAAGTAACAGTAAAATAGACCAATTATTCATGTAAAAATCAAATTTAGTTCAAGATCCACATTATGGGTAAGGGATTCAAAGATCCCCAAGCAACAAAACTACATATTAAACATAAATAAAGTAAAAAGAGAGAGGAAAGAGGAAACCCATGAAGCCATTTATAGCTTGTGAAGCTCCAATCTGAATCCAAGTCTCCTCCTTCAAAGCTCCAAGCAAAATGAAGAACACAACTTAAAGGGAATACAGAAAATTTAATCTAACCCTAACTTACATTGGAAAATAAATCTAATTTAAGGTTTACATTGAATTAAATCTAACCTACAACATAAAATAGAGGGAAAACATAAGAAAAATGGAGGAAAAAGCCCTAAATCTAAGTGTGGTGGCTCTCCCCCATCTTCCCTCCTCCTTTTTTGCCAAAGAAAATGCAGTTTTTATAGATCTGCAGATGGCCACGGCTAAGACAAAAGTGTCCCAGCCATGGCCAGTCAAGTTAGGCATGGCTGGGACATTTTTGTCTCAACGGTGGCCACCTTCTAGACTAAAACAGCTCGAATTCTGCATTGGCCACGGCCGGGACAAAATGTCTCGGCCGTGGCCCCTGAGAGAAGAAAAACCAGTCCCATTAATATATTAGTTTCTCATTATTTCACTGTTGGATCAAGCTTAAATTTTAACCATAGCTTTGTAACATCTTGATCTACATTTTCAACGGTTGAGATTGGATTCTAATGTCTGTAGATCATTTCAAAAAATGAAATGGTGCGGATTGGGGATTCTTCAATGGGCACAGCTGGGACCATTTTGTTTAGCCGTGCTCTTACCTATTTTTCTGCACAAGAGTCAAATTTATCCCATTAAACACACCAAAACATTGTAAATATCAATATAATTTCATTTAGAATAAAAAGAGAAAGTTATTACACAAAACACTAAAAATCATGCAAAATAAAACATAGACACAAACAAAAATATACTGAAATTAAATAATAAAATTGGAGTTATCAATAATATTTGATATTATTATGGGAGAAGAGAAATGAATAAGAGAATAATTAATTAAAGAGTTTAATTAATTAAACTCAAGTAGAAATGTTCACATAACTTTTTAGAAATATTCTGCAAAATAGATCTAATTAAAATATTGTATTTCATAATTAATTATTATTGAACTATAAGTGTTATAAAGCTGATATAATAATTAATAGATCCCTTGGAGAAATATATAAGGCCCAGAAGTTTGATTTTTGCGTAGAAACCCACTAGAGGATGGGTTTCACGCCAACTCCAAATAGATGACTTTAAAGGCCTAATTTTTGGACTAAAATAAATTAAATATATTTTATAAGTGTTATGGAGTCTATATATTTAATTTGGATGGATTTAAAATTAATTTAGATGATTAAATCCAAGTATATGCATAAAGGGCCTAGTTTATGGGTTATGTGCATAGTCCTTTAAGAAATGACTTAAATTGGATTTAATTGAGCCCAAATGAATTCATAATATTTCCAGAAGCCCAATTAATATTTCTCCCGCAATTTTAAAGAGCCCAATCCCATTATGAAGTAGGATTTTTAACCTAACTATCAAAATCCAAGATAAAGGGAATTAGGGTTAAGTGAGTTTCATAAGAAAATAAATTCTCTATTCTTCTCTAACCCTAGCCGCCACTCTCTCTTTGCTAGCATCAAATGGATTTTGGCCACCTTGTAATTCCCATAGCTTTTGGTTTATTTGATCCTTATCTATTGTGGATTATAATTGAAGGTGTTCAATTTTGGACATTGTGGTTTATGACAACCCGGTGAGAAGGAAAATCAATTGTTCAACAAAAATCAAAGGCGATTTTTCTTATTCTCATTAATATCTATATTGTATATTCATGAAAAGATCAGATATATTGGTTAAAAATTTTAATTTTCACTTATACATGTGATGTATATACCCGATTAATTCCCAACATGGTATTAGAGCCACGATTTTGCCATGAATCTACACTTTTACATTTTTTGCAGAATAGTTATTATTTTTGAGTTATTTATTTCATGAACTTTAAAATATCATGTTTGATTATTCATGAATAATAAATATTGATTTCCAGATGTATATGATCAAATAAATAAAATAAAAAATAAAATGATTCTTTTATGAAAAAAATCATTCTTTAAGCGTGGAGTATTTTTATTTTTCAATAAAGTTTAGGGGTTGTTATAAATAAATTTTTTATTGATCCACTATAAAATTATTTTGATAATAATTTATGTATTTAATATATGATATTAAGCCATAGGATAAAAAAAATTAAAATCAAACAAGTTTTGCATGAAAACTAGTTTAATCAAAAAGTTCGATAAATTGGTGTTCTTAGTGTGTTCTTGGTAAGTTTATGTTTAGAATGATTTTTAATCTTCTAAATTTGATATATCTGATATATTAATGTATTTTTAATTAATTGTATTAATTAAAGTGGGTCTTGAATTAATTGGATTGATTTTAATATATTAAAGCCACTTAATGGACTTAATTATGTTTACGGGTTTGATTTAAATTAGTAAATAACTTGGTGGGCCTAAGGAGCTGATTTAAATTAAATATTCTAGACTTTAATTAAGTTTATTAATGGGTTTTAAGGGCTGGAGTGGGCTTGGCTCATTCTAAAAGACCCAAATGGTCCAAAAGACACAAAACTATTTTGTGTGTGAACACAATTTTAGGGTTTAAATTGTAGGTTTCGGCCTACCCATTATTTTAAGCCCAAAATTGATTCTTTAATTATTTAATGTATTTAATTAATTAAATAATAAATTAATAATCAATTAATAATCAATTGGATTGATAATTAAGATAAAAACACATGCATGCAAAAAAGTTGCCTAAAATGGAAAGTTTCCAAAATGAAAAAGTTTTCTAATTTGATCACATTATTAAAATAACTCAAAAGTAAGTTTCAAGAGTTGAAACATAGTTTATATTTTTTATATGATTTTATTTTATGCATTATAAATGCATATAAGGGTGTATGATTGGCATGATGGATAGTCATGGATAAGGTCCAATGTGATTGAGCATAATGCATGTTTCGGCCCAATTAGGACTTTCATGTCCCGACCACTTATTTTTTGTTTGTATTGTCTTTTTAAATTGTAATATGTCATTAGATTACTTATATTAGAATTTGAGATAGATATAGAGACCACTATCAAGGAGCAAGATGGGCCGGATGGAGATCCAACAAGATTAAAGATAATATAATTATTTTTACTTGTTTGAATCATGCATATTACCTAGGTTTGACCTTTTGATTTCCTTTTTGGCTTGGGAAGGTCAGTATAGTAAAGTCCATAACTATACCATATTTGTATGCTTATATTTATGCGATAGATATAGGATGCATACCAATGTATGCCAACCATGTATGATGAGAGTTAATTAACTAAAATTCCTCAAACTATTACTAAGGTATATAAGCCTTCCATTAATTGGAAGAAAACTAGAGTTCTTTATAGTATGGGTTGTTGACCACATTCTAGCTCACATTATATCGAATATGTTCGAATCTAATTAAGTGGGTCATCTTAACTAGCCCATTAGCTTGTTGACCATAGTCAATGCTAATGGTTCTAGAGGCAAGATTAGGGAATGCATATATGATATGAATGCATCAAGAGTTGATAACCTAATGATCTAATAGTTATGTAAAGGCACAATTGGTATAGAGATACCTACCTTTCAAGGGTATGGAGTTTGACTTGTTGATCATAGTCAAGGTCAAATTTCATATCAAGGATTGGATATGGCTCACTAAGAAAACCATCGGGTTTTCTTGGATTATATAGTAAAGGATATTGATTTGCAATAAAATAGTGGGAGTAAATGGATTGATTAAAGACCTAATTAATGCATACATATATATAAACATACTCTCATATGTTTTCTTTTTCACATCTAGGTCATTATCATGAACACATCAAACATTAACATACGATCAATCTTGGATAACAAGCTGGTTGGCAACAATTATTCTAACTGGATCAGATAAGTGAGAATTATTCTTAAAGCTGAAAATATCCATTGTCTTGTATAAATATCCACCACCACTTCCATCAGATGATGCCATTGATGAGATCAAGAAAATTTATTGAAAATAAATGGAGGATAGTAAAGCAGCAGAATGTCTGATGCTGGGTGCTATGTCCTCAGAGATTCAGAAGCAATATGAGATGATGTATGCTAGAACCATCATTTTGCATCTAGAAGAGCTTTATTCTTCTCAAGCTAGAACTGAGCAATGTGAGATTGCTCGAGCTCTATTTAGCTGCAAAATGGTGGAAGGCACTTCGGCTGCTACTAATGCATTGAAGATATATAGGTATATTGAGCATTTAAGTAGACTTAGCTATGTAATGGATAATGATCTATGCATAGATTTAATGTTGTACTCATTGGCTCCAAGTTTTGCACCTTTTGTGCTTAACTTCAACATGAAAAAGGTCCAAGTAACCATTCCTGAGTTAATCAATATGCTCAAAACAGCTGATGGATCCTTCAAGAAGGATTCAAAAAATGTCATGGTCGTCACTTCTACTAAAGGCAAGAAGTTGAAGAAAAAAAAGATGACCAAGGAACAACCAAAGCATGGTGGGGTTTCCAAGAAGAAGTTTACCAAGAAAAGAATCCCAAAGGAACTTGCTTCCATTATAGGAAAGATGGTAATTGTAATCGTAACTGTAAGGCCTATATAGATTCTCTCAAGGAGAAGAATCAAGCCGATGCTTCTACTTCAGGTATTCATATGATTAAAATAAATACTTATTCTATTGCTTCAAAAAAATCTTGGGTATTAGATACAAGATGTGGATCTCATTTGTTTAATGATCTACAAGGGCTTAAAGGTAGTAGAAGAGTTGAAAAGGCAGAAATATATCTACAGTCAGCTGCTGGACAAAATATCTCTACATCAGTTGTGGGGACTTATCATTTGTCTCTTTTAAGTGGATTAATACTGGAGTTAAATAATTGTTATTATGTTCCAAAATTATCTAAAAGTATTATTTCTTTCAGTTGTTTATTGAGCGATTATGATATTTTTTTAAAGGACAAATGTTGTTACATTTTTAAGAACAATATATTTTATGTTAAAGCTATCATTGAGAATGGTATATTTGTTCTTAATTTAATTAAAGAAGTGCATAATTTGGATACCAAGAGAATTAAACAAGATAATCTAAATACCTCATATTTATGGCATTGTTGTTTAGGCCATATAAATGAGAAACGCATGACCAAACTACATAAGTCAGGTGATTTGGGATCATTTGATTATGAATTATTTGATACATGTGAATCTTGTTTAATAGGAAAAATGACAAAATCTCCCTTTATTGGTAAAGGAGAATGAGCTAGAATGGTTTTGGACTTAATACATTCAGATGTATATAGTCCAATGACTACACATGTTAGAAGAGGTTACTCCTACTTTATTATTTTCATAGATGATTACTCCAGGTTTAGATATATCTATCTAATGAAATATAAATTAGAAGCATTTGAAAAGTTCAAAGAATTCAGAAATGAAATAGAGAAACAACTTGGTTAGAGTATTAAGACACTTAGATAAGATCGAGGTAGAGAATACTTAAGTCAAGAATTTCAAGATTATCTTAGAGATAATGGGATTTTAACTCAATGGACTCCACCATATACACCACAACATAATGGTGTATCTGAGAGGAGAAATCGAATATTATTAGATATGGTTCAATCCATGATGAGCCGAGCAGACTTGCCTAAGTCCTTTTGGGGATATGCATTAAAAACTTATGTTTATGTGTTAAACAGAGTTCCTAGTAAATTGGTTTATGTTACTCCATATGAGATATGGAATAACAAGAAGCCCACACTTTCTCATATGAAGGTATAAGGTTATCCTGCTTATGTAAAGAGGACAATGTCAGACAAACTAGATGCTAAGTTTAACAAATGTTTATTTGTGGGATATCTAAAAGAAACATTTAGATATTATTTCTACCATCCCTTAGAAGAAAAAGGTATTTATTTTAAGGCATGCTATCTTCTTAGAAAGAGAGTTTCTCCTACGAGAATACAGCTGGAGTAAAATTGAACTTAGTGAAGTTCAAGACCCACAAATAGAAGTAGATCAACCAATTGGACCCAAGACTAAATCTCATAATGATGAGATTATAGTTGAACCAATTATACAAAAAATCCTAAAAGGCTAGGATGTGTTCTATCTCTATGAGATATGTATTTCACCTTAATTTAGATAAAGGCATAATTGTAGTAGAGAACAATGAGCCTACAAGCTATCAAAAAGTTTTGAACAGTTCAAAACATGATTTATGGCTTAAGGCTATGTAGTTTGAAATGGACTCCATGTATGAGAACAAAGTATGGACTTTAGCTTAACCACCTGAAGGAATAAAACCCATATGGTGCAAATGGGTCTTCAAAAAAAAGACAGACATGGAAGGTAATATAGTTACCTATAAAGATTGCTTAGTAGCAATAGGCTATCATCAAAGAGAAGGAATTGACTATGATGAAACCTTTTCTCCTATAGCAATGCTTAAGTCTATAAGAATACTTTTAGCCATTACAGCTCATTATGATTATGAGATTTGGCAAATGGATGTGAAGACAACTTTTCTAAATAGAAATCTGACTGAGGATGTGTATATGATACAACCAGAAGGGTTCACATCAGGAGATGGTGAAAAGGCATGCAAGCTTCAAAGATTCATTTATGGATTAAGGCAAGCTTCTAGGAGCTGGAACATAAGATTCAATGAGACGATCAAAGAGTTTGGTTTCTCACAGAATGAAGATAAATCTTGTGTGCATAAAAGGATCAGTGGGCGTGCAATTCTCTTTCTAGTTCTATATGTGGATGACATATTGATCAGGGGAAATGATATTTCTCTTCTCCAATCTATTAAAATATGGTTATCCAAGAAATTCTCCATGAAAGACCTTAAATGGAATAAGGATCTATAGAGATATATCCAATAGGTTGCTAGATCTTTCTCAAAGTACATATATAGATAAAGTATTGAAAAGATTCAATATAGATCTTTCTAAGAAAAGGTTTATACCTATGGTGTATAGGAAACACCTTTCTAAGTCTATGTGTCCGCAGACACTAGAGGATAGAGAGAGCATGAATAGAACACGATATGCAAATGCAATTGGTTCTATTATGTATGTTATGTTATGTATACGTCTAGATATAGCATTTGCTTTGAGTTTCACAAGCAGATTCCAATCCAATTTTGGAGAGGAACACTGGGCAGCTGTCAAGAATATCCTTAAGTACTTGAGAATGACTAAGGATATATTTTTGGTATATGAAGAGGGTAGTTTGAAAGTAAATGGATATACTAATGCCAGCTTCCAATCTGATAAAGATGATTGTAAATCACAGTTTGGTTTTATGTTCATAATGAGAGGAGGAGCAGTTAGTTAGAAGAGTTCCAAATAAGAAACAACTACTGATTTCACGATAGAAGTTGAGTACATTGCTGCTTCGGAGGCAGCCAAAGAAGCAATATGGATCAAAAAGTTCATATCTGAACTAGGAGTGGTGCCTAACATTGTTGATCCGATTCCTTTATATTGTGACAACAATAAAGCCATTGCACAAGCAAAGGAACCATGATCTCATCAGCAATCCAAGCATGTTCTCAGACGCTACCATCTCATAAGGGAAATAGTAGCTAGAAATGATGTCAAAATAAAAAAGGTCCCCGCAGATGATAATGTGGCAGATCCCCTCACTAAAGCACTTTTCCAGATAAGGCACAATCACCATATAAATAACATGACTTTAAGACATATGAGTGATTGGCTCTAGTGCAAGTGGGAGATTGTTAAAGAGTATACCCTAGAGCCCATGTAAAAGGGATGTATTTCATATATATGAATTCATATTCTTAATAAAAGGCATCATTCATTTATTAATGCTATGTTTAAATACATGAGTTTGTATAACTTAAATTAATAAATGAAGTCCAAGATATTATAAACACAGTGCAAAGGCAATCATGAAAGTGTTCATGATATGAGATGTATATTGCATGCAAATGTGATACTATCTAAATATCCCTAGTCATAGAATTAAGAAGATAGGCCATTGTTAATTCGAACAGACTAGCACATGTTATGCTTCTTGAATAGTTCAAGCAGTGGTTCTGATAACTGTAATTATGGAAGATGATCAAAGCTAACATGTGGGTGCTTATTAGAAGAACAAGTTCATTGGAGACTTGCAAAGAGAATTCTCACATGGATATTAAATCTATGTCAATGAGGAATATCTTCATAGCAGTTATGCAAGTATCCTTAAACTTGAGATCACCAAGGTTATCTTAAATAGCAAGTGATATACTTTGACTCCATAATTGATTACTTCTAATTAGGGGTGAACATAGTTAGAAGTTTGGGTATATCATGACCTACTTGAAGATAGTTGAGTAATTAATAAAGGATTCACCATCCCAGATTTATTAAGGGAAGTTAGTTTTCATAATTTTATAATTGCCTTGTTCAAAGAATCTTTGGCCAGAGTAATATGCCAAGATGGATAAGGATCCATAAAGGAAATTTTGGAAAAAATGGTTAAATTAATAGAACATAGATAATTAGATTTATATGAGTTGACAGAAATCCATACTCAAAATCTAATTAAGATAAGAGTGGTGAAAGGAGCAATTGCACAGTAACTGTTTCTATGGAAGGGTATAGTCAGAACCACTTGACTTTTCTAACATTTGGTTAGTCATGATGCCTAGCTAGAGGCCACTCATGACTTGTATAATAGTGTATCATAAATATCAATAAGGGATTGATAAAATGATTTAAAAAAGTTTAAATTATGTGAGTTTTGAATAAAAATCATAATTACATATTATATTGCGAATATGGACAGGAACCTAATAGGTCACACAGATACAGAGTAAAGGATAAAATGATAAAATGACAAGGATAATAATATTTGATATTATTATGGGAGAAGAGAAATGAATAAGAGAATAATTAATTATGCTCAAGTAGAAATGTTCTGCAAAATGGACCTAATTAAAATATTGTATTTCATAATTAATTATTATTGAAATATAAGTATTATAGGGCTAATATAATAATTAATAGATCCATTGGAGAAATATATGAGGCCCAGAAGTTTGGTTTTTGCGTAGAAGCTCACTAAAGGATGGGTTTCACGCCAACTCTTAATAGAAAGCCTTAGAGGCCTTATTTTTTGACTAAAATAAATTAAATATATTTCATAAGTGTTATGGAGCCCATATATTTAATTTGGATGGATTTAAAATTAATTTGGATGATTAAATCCAAGTATATATATAAAGGGTCTAGTTTATAGGTTATGTGCATAGTCCTTTAAGAAAGGACTTAATTGGATTTAATTGAGCCCAAATGAATAAATAATATTTTCAGAAGCCCAATTAATATTTCTCCAGTAATTTTAAATATCTCAATCCCATTATGAAGTAGGATTTTAACCTAACTATAAAAATCCAAGACAAAAGGAATTAGGGTTAAGTGAGTTTCATAAGAAAAGAAATTCTCTATTCTTCTCTCACCCTAGCTGCCACTCTCTCTTTACTTGCATCAAAGGGATTTTGGTCACCTTGTAATTCCCATAGCTTTTGGTTCATTTGATCCTTCTCTAGCATGGATTACAATTAAAGGTGTTCGATTTTGAACACTATGGTTTACAAGAACCCGGTGAGAAGGAAAATCAACTGTTCAACAAAAATCAAAGGTGATTTTTCTTATTCTCAATATCTATATTGTATATTCATGGAAAGATCAGATATATTGGTTAAAAATTTTAATTTTCTCTTATACATGTGATGTATGTAACCAATTAATTCCCAATAAATTTATCTGAGATTTGTCGTTTGACATAAGCCTTATAGCCCCAAATCTTTATAAAAGACAAACCAGGAGTTCTTCTAGTCTGAATCTCATATGTTGTCTTTTCAACCATTTTAGATGGAATTAGATTTAGAGTGAATGCAGCTATTTCTAATGCATAGCCCCAAAAGGAAAAGGAAAGATCTGTTTGACTAATCATTGATTGAATCATATCTAATAAAGTTTAATTCCTTCTTTTACAAACACCATTCCATTGTGGCATCCCTGATGGAGTTAATTGTGGAAGAATTCCACAATTTCTTAGATGATCATCAAACTTTTGGCTCAAGTATTCACCACCCCGATAAGATCGAAGTGCTTTAATTTTGAACTTTATTTTGAAAGGTTCTGAACATTTCAAATGATTCATATATATATTTCATTAGATAGACATAGGCATATCTACTAAAATCATCAATGAAAATAATAAAGTATTAAAATCCCACCCTAGCATTTATTCTTAACGAGATACATGCATCAGTATGCATAAGGCCCAATAAATCATGGCCCTTTCACTATGTCCAGTGAAGGGATCCTTTCACTATATGTTTCAAAATCAAATGATTCTAAAAGTCCATCTTGATGGACTTTTGATATGCATTTCTCATTTATATGACCGAGGCAACAATGCCATAAATATGTTTTCTTTGAATCATTGGGTTTGGATTTCTTTACAATTATGTTATATATACTCGAATTGTTGGATTTTTCTAGATTTAGGATGTAGAGGCCATTATATGAATTAATGATGCAATAAAGCATATCATTATAATAAATAGAACATTTCTCATTCTTAATAAGAAAAGAAAAACCTTGATCATCCAAACATAAAGCTGAAATAATATTATTACTCAAAGTAGGAACATAAAAGCAATTGTTTAAAACTAACAAAAGTCTATTGGGTAAAGTCAACTACTAAGTCCCTATAGCTAAAGCAGTAACTCTTGCTCTATTTCCAACTCATAGGTCTACTTCCCCCTTTTTCAGTTGCCTTCTCCTTTTGAGTCCTTACACATTTGTACAAATGTGAGAACCACATCTAGTATCTAATACATAGGAAGTAGAAGTAGATAAATTATAGCATAAATACCTGAAGATGTGGTCTCACTACTCTTCTTCTTTTTCTTCAATTCTTTCAAGTAGAGCTTTCAATTCCTTTTCCAATTACTAGGTTCATTACAATGGAAGCAAACTCCCTCATTTGGAGCTTTTGCTTTAGGTTTAGGTCCAACTTGTGTCTTAGGCTTGCTAGCAACTTTTAGCTTAGCCTTAGCCTTACCCTTGCCTTTATTTTTAATTCCCTTTTCTTTATTATCCATAAGAATATGACTCGACTTTTTCTTAATGTTTTGCTCAATGTTTTAAGCATTGAATGTAGCTCAGCAAGGAATTTCTTCATATTATTCATATTATATTCATAAAAAACTAGTTATAACTATCAGGTAATGAATTAAGGATCAAATTTATGGCTAGTTCTAATATGATGGGAAATCCAATCCTTTCAAGGTGATCAATATAACCTTTCCTATTTAGAATATGAGAGCTTATTAATACACCTTCAACCATTTTATAATAATGCAAAGTTTTGGTAGTCTCATACCTATCTTACCTTGCTTGTTATTGGAATGTCTATTTGAGATTATTACTTTCGTAAGCCTCCAAATGCTCTAGATATTTCTGAAGTTTTGGGCACATTGTGGCTAACATAAGATATCCCACAACAACAAAATCATTAGCATGTTTTTTGTTTATCATTGACTGCCTTTTGGGCATCAGTAAGCAAGATAGTAGGAATAGGGTCATCATGCACATATAGCTTCCTTTCTTACTTGAGAATAATTCTCAAGTTCCTAAACCATTTAAGGAAGTTGGTGCAATCTTCTTTTAGTTTTTCCATCTCATGGACTGATCGCAGTGATCACTACAAAAAAAACTGCCAATTAGCGACTAAAATTAGTGACGGCATTATTTTCGTCACAAATTTTGCAACGGATTCGCAACTATTTTACAATTCCATTGTGGGAAGGATATTTTTTATTTTTTTGCGATGAAATAGCAATGGAATGAAAAAACAGTCGCTAATTATTGGCGGAAAGTATATGCGCCATGTTTTGCAACGAAATTAGCGACAAATTTTTCCATCGCTAAATTTTATAATTTTTTATTCATGAAATTAGTTCCAGAAAATTTAGCGACAAACATTTTAGTCGCTAATTTTGGAGGGAAAATATAGCACCTTTTTTGCAACGATCAATTTCTGTCGCTAATAGTAATTTGTTACAGTAAAACAATTAGTGACGAAAATGTTTAGTCGATAATCTGCCGCAAATAAATTAAAAAATAATTTTTTAAATTTCACTCACATGTATAGTTTCAAGTAATATTCATTTAGAACATTTACATTTTTAATAATAATAATAATAATAAACTAATTCTTACAATTATTATATATTTGCATGTTCAAGATTAATAAAAATAAATATTTATAAAATAGTAATATAAAATTTATTATTTCATTCAAAATAAAAATAAAAAATTAATTTATTTTTATTGTATAAAATTTATATCAAATATTAAATTATTAAGAATTCTATTGATTTTTTTATCAATTATCCCAAAATATAAACTTATTTATTTAAAAAAATTTACATTTTTAATAATAATAATAATAAAGTAATTGTTATAATTATTATATAGTCATATTATGAAAAATAATAAATATAAATATTTATATAATAATATAAAATTTATTATTTAATTTAAAATTATTATGAAAATTTTTATTTATTTTTATTTTGTTAAAATTTTGAGCAAATTTTAAATTATAAAAATTTTTATTTATATATATTTACAAAATTATCCTTTAATACAAGGATAAAATGATGAAATTTGGTTGGGACATTTTAATAATTTCAGAAATTTATCCTAAATATAAAAATAACATTTTCTCTCCCCTCAACTCTCTCCATCATTTCAATTTAATGAGTATATGATTTTAAGCTTAATTTATTATTTAATTGAATAAGAATTAATTAATTAAATTAACTTCAGTTTTTAATAATTGAAATGTCTAGTATTATAATTAAATTATTTTTATTCAAACTTAATTGTAACGTCCCAAAAATTTGAAATCGTGCGAGAACACTTTTAATACGGGTGTACAGTATACTATTATTAAAAACTGTGTAATATTAAAAACATTATTTATGGTTAATAATTATTTTTAATAATAATTGTATAATATTAAAATACTATTATTAAAAACATTATAATATTAATAAAAAAATTACATAATTATTTATGGTTAAAAATTATTTTTAATAATTTTATTTTACACATGAAATTAGATTCATATAATTTCTATTTTTTAGTTTATATTAAAAAAAATTATAAGTTTTATTGCAAGATTTTTATATATTATCAATCGTAAAGTATTATCTCAAGTTTAAATATTATATATTATAATTATTTTGAAAAGATAATATTTTTTGTCAATCACCCCAAAATCTATACTATTTATTTAGAAATTTTATATTTTTAATAATAATAATAATAATAATTTAATTGTTACCATTAGAGATGAACAAAAAAAATGAAAAATGGTTAAATGAAAAACTTATTAACCGAAAAAGATTTTTTATATATTATTAATCATAATGTATTATATGAACCTTAAATATTATAATTATTTTGAAAAGATAATTTCTTTTTTGTCAAATATCCCAAAATCCATACAATCATAAAATTGAAAAGTACATAAACAAAGAATACTTTGTCTTTAAAATTTGTGAAATTGACTTATTATTCTTTATTTTTTCAATATGATTTCAAATTGTTTTTTCTTAATCAATTTATTTGTATTGATTTTTAAATCTCAATGAAATTTTATATAATTTGTATAGAATTTTATATATTATTAAAAACTAACAACAAGCATAAAAAATTATTTTCAAAAATTAAAGTTTAAGATCACATAAAATAATTAAAGATAAAAAAATAATTTTATTATTAAAAATTAATTAATATTTTTTCAATAGGTGTGTGCATATACAAATAAAAAACTCATACCAATTGTATTTACAAAATTATCCTTCTTCTAACTTGTATTATACAAATAAAAGTAGGATATTTTTGTCTTTTTGAAACCCTAATATTCCTTCCCTCTCTACCTCATCCTTTTTATCTTTCTTTTGCGAGTTGAGCCGCCTCTGTCTGACTCCTCCTCCTTTCATCGAATCTCAATCCCCTCTCTTTAAACTTAGGATTTCTTTCCTTCCTTTCGGTGACTGGCGACGGCGATCGACAACGTGACACCGGTGAATCCCTAAGGGCGAGGAGATCATCATAGTACCCTCCGTGAGTCTCTTGCTCTCTTTCATCTCTCTAAAGATATTTCTTTTTCCTATTTAAGTTAACTGTATAAATATGTTAATGGATTGTGAATTCACCGGTTTGATTCAAAGATTTTGAAGGATTTGTAAATAATAAGTTATTATATAGATTTGCAGTGAGAAGAAACGACGGGAACAATGGCGTTAGAGAGAAAAGAAGAGCTAAACCAACAGATAAAAAGAAAGCAAAACCATTTTGTTGTTGATTTTGTAGTGGTGGTAGTGGTGTACTTCATGCAGGTAAAATCATTAAACTCTAGTCTGAAAGGTATTTAAACTCTCGTCTTTTTATTGGTTTAGGATTTGGAGTTTCACAAAAATACCCTAAAAAGAAATTATGAGGCAGAAAGAATAATTAAAACAAGTTTCTAATATGGTCGTTTTTTTAATTCCTGATGCTCCCCCTCTAGTTTTCCCCTCCGCTGCTTAAGGCTTTGCTTTTGTGATCCTTGCATTTTAACGATAGCCTATTGTCTATTCTTATTAGTGACTTGATCCTCTATTCTATAAGCTTGGTTTTGTAATTTTTAAACTTTAAATCTGTTATCAGTTGTCTTTGTTTTGTTGCTATAGCTCTGATTGTCGGAAGAGGTACTGTTGTAATTTAATTTGGATCATGTCATGTTGTAGGTCTTGTGTCACTGTGACAATTACTTTATAATATGCTTTGTCAATTTAGTGAAGCAAACTGTTGTTATCATTAGTGTTCTTAGAATATTTTGAAATTATTGAATGCCATTCTATAAGCCAGATGATATTAAATTGACTTTTCATTCACAAATTTATGTCGTCTTTCTGTCTCTTTCTCTCTGCTCTTTTCTCTTTTTGCCTTCTGTTGGTATAGATTTTGTCAAAATAATGGATAGTTTTATGTCAATAACCGCATTTCCCTTAGAACTAAGCAAATCAAGGTTGCTTTTTCTAAAGATGTAATAAGATTTCAAATTTTCCTTAAAAACTCAATTGGTCAAAAATAACTTTACAGCTTCATTAAACATCAATTTTGAATCTAGTATAATTGCTAGTTAATATGAACTATGCATATTTACTCATTAGTTTTATCCTGGTGAAGGGTTGAATCAAATCAAATTGTTCAATTTGAACCATTAATTATACGATTCTAATAAGGGAAACGACATAACTATCCATTGATGAGGTGACTAAGATGCAATATCTGGTTTCGTAAATCCAGCTACTTCAAAAATGGAAAATCATTTGGTCTGTTGTCTCTGAATTGAATTTTATTCAAACGATTAATGTTTGGCTAAGAATCTTGGCATTGATATTGCTGACAATAGTTTATGTAAGATTAGTTCTAAAAGTTAATTACATGATTTTAGGCGTGACTTTGTTAGAGTATCATTGTACTTCATAAATCTGATGAATACATATTGGTGTAGGGAAGTAGCCACAACCTATGCCGTTTCTATATTTTTCTTAGTTCTTCAGACCATGATATATTACCTCCAAAATATTTGTTTCTTTACCCTTGGATGCAGCAATTACCTTCAATTTAATTTTAGAACTGCAATGAGTGTGTATATTTTATTTATACTAAATTTAGTGGCAATAAAACATCTCCTCATGGGCTATATGATTTGGCAACAGAGCATCTCCAATATGGGATTAGTTGTATTTTTAGCCACTCATCTAAACATTTATCTAAACAATATGGGGAATTATTGTTGATATTTCTTGTTATTAGAATTAGGAATCTTGTGATATGATGAGATATTAGATATATGAGGATCAAGTTTAAGTTTACTGCCACAGTATTCTCTCCTTCCCTTTATACTTGTTTATGCTTCCATAAAAATGAAAAGTGTATGATCATGAAAATAAAACCAAGTTATAATGAAATCGATGTTGTGTCCAGCATGAACTGAATGCCTTTTTTTTCAAGCATCAAGACCTTCCATACTGTAGTACCTTTAGGAACAAGGCACTGTATAACTTAGATAAGGTACTTACATGTCTTTGGTATGGTAAAAAACCCTTTATGGATGATAACCATAATTCCTTCAAGGGATATTTGACTTGCTGATAATATGTCCAATCCATTATATGTAGTTGCAACTTGTAGCTGATTCAAAACTTGTAATCCTAGCCTAGATGTTAGCCATTAAAATAGTGTGTTATTCATGGTTTCAAATGTGTTTCTTAAGAGTAGACCAACATTCTATGGACTCGATGGGTTGGTGTAGATGAGCTAGTAGATTTTGTCACATGAATGGACTGTTGGAGAACTATGGAATATACTGGTGTACTCATACCAGAGACTAAACAAGGAAACTAATTCAGGATTCTTTACCCTGCTGATTTCGTCATTGATCAACCACCAGGCTGAGGCTGTAACTTCCAACATTCCAAGCACTCCCTATAACATTATATGTATGATCCTTTTGATTTTTTGAGTAGTCTTTGTAGTCTTTATAATAAGATAGTTTAGATACTGTTGACTCTAATTAGTACAATAATATTTACTATTTTATTGTTTCATGAGATATTGTTTAAGGATAATATTATGTAATATATATGTGTGTGTGTATTTTGGAATATATTCTGATTTGGAATAAATATATATTTGTATGTGTGAGATCATTGTTATGTACAGGTTGAAAATAAATAAATAACGATCATTGTATACAAGATTAAAATTTTTTTAAAATACAGCAAAAGATAAAATTCAATTATGCAATAATTTAGCGATGGATTTGCGACAGAAAACTGTCGCTAATATGTGACAGATATAATTTAAGAAATAATTAGTGACCATATTAGCGACAAATTTTTTGTCGCTAACTTTTATAGTAAATTTATTGTAAGGCCCTTAACATGACCCTAATCTAATTTGCATATTTGAATGGGATTTTTATTTGATTAAGATTAAATTAAATGAGGAATTTGTATAAGTATGGGTCAAGAGGGGGTAAATTATCATGATATTATGTTATTTACATGAGAATAAAATTTTAAAGCATGGTTTAATGTTAATTAAGGGTGCAATTGAAGTAAAAGGTGTTAAGTTGGGGTAAATGTATTGTTTTGGAAACTCAAGGGTCAAATGTGGATAGAAATGATTGTTTAAAGGTCAATTTGAGAGAAGGAATAAATGGATAGGTTAATGTTTGAAAGGAATTAAATGGAGAGGTTAAAGTTTAACATGCAAAGATTTGCTAGGTTAGTGTGTAGCATGCAAAAGGTTAAAGGACTAAAGAGGGAATTATCCTTTGCTATTATAAAAAGCCGACTTTGAAGAGATAGAAGAGAGAATGGAACGGCATTTCTTCAAGAAAAACACAGAAATGTTTCTTCCTCTCTCTTTTATGATTCAAAGTTGATACCTTATGTAATCTTGAAGAGGAAATTGTGCATATTGGTTAATCAAGAGTTTAATGCATTAAACTTAAGGTAATTAAACTGTTAATTGGACCCTTCATCATCTTCTTCTTCTTCTTTTCATTTTGACTGAAAAGAACGTTAACAATGTTGGAAACTTGTATGTCATTCATTTTGTGAAGGAGAAGAGGAAGTAAGGAAGAGCAAAGGAAAGGGTATTGCTAGAGGTTGAAGACTTTGGGTTTGTCAACTAAGGTATGGGAATTTAGGCTATTCATATTGCATGTAAAATTGATTGTTGGAACTAGGTAGGATTTACAGAATTCAAAGTTATGTTTTGCTACATTTTATCGATGTGAGGTTGAAGAAAACTGTCCTTACTGAGTCGTGAATGTCTTCACGAGTTATGAACTTTTGTTCAACTCATGAAGCTCTTCACGAGTCATGCATCTTCTTCCAATGTTAGGTCACTCGTGAAGCTCTTCACGAGTTGTGAACATTAGTCCGACTCATGAAGCTCTTCACGAGTCGTGAAGTATAGTTTTTCTTCTCCACTCATGAAACTCTTCACGAGACGTGAGTTTTGGCCTTATAAGCTTCACTCGTGAACCTCTTCACGAGTCGAACATATCGTTAGAACTGAATGACCTGTCTGGAATATTTTGCTCATAAGTTGAGTTATAGAACAGAAAATTGAATGATTCTTTTTGCATTGGAAAATAGACTTCTCTACCTATATTTCATGTGAAGTAACCTAGACTTGAATCTGCCTTTATGTACATGGAATTTAAGATTGAATCTGGACTAGTTCCCTAGACTGCACACAAAAATAGAATTCACAGTAATAGGCATATCTTTTTATAGAGAGGTTGAAATGTTACAAAATGAAATTCTAGAAAAATTAGAGACATGAAAGTCTAACTTTGATGAAGAAATACTGGTTTAAATCCTTTTAAATTTTACATTATAATTTGTTCTAAATGACAGTCCACAGGATTTGGTTTTTAAAACAGCTTGTAGTACTTTTCAAATAACTCAAGCTATAGGTCAGATATGGAGATGAATTTTGATGCTTTGGAAAATAGACACTTAGAGGGATAAAATTGTAAAAGATCATCTTGACTAAAAATGACTTTTTCCTTTCTAAGTGTGGCTCACAAGTTAAGTCCGATATGCTGCCCTATACATATTATTGATGCACTTGACTTTATGACTACTAATTAAATTGAGACAAATAGTTATTTTTATGATAGTAAAATAGAATTGGATAGGGCATGTAATATGACTATCAATGAAAGAATTATATGCATACATGTACATTCGTTGTGTATATGAATAAAGATTAATGATGAAATACCTAACCTATACATGTAATTAAACTTGTACATGATTGTCATGTGCCTAATTGATGTGTACATATGTAATCCTATGATATGAAAGTGTATATGATCTAAAGTATTTGTTGTTAATGACATGATATGTTGTACATGAGAATATGTTTTATGCTTTAAAGTATTTGTTTTATACTTTAGGTACATGAGAATATGTTTTATGATTTAAAGTATTTGTTGTTAATGACATGATATGTTATACATGTTATTTATTATACATATTGTATGTATATTTTGATAACCGTTGTGAGTGATCATCCATCTATAGATATTCCCCACTAAGCTTTATAGCTTAGCACGAGTTATTCATCCGTGTAGGTACTGTTACCAAGACTTTTGCTCACGGACGATCTCTGCATCAAGAAGGGTCAACTACCGACTGTTGATCTTGATGTAGGATGTATTTGTAATAGTATTACCATATGTTTTGCTTTATGGCCAGTTATGTTATAAGATGTATATAACTTATGAGAAATGTTGTAACTCACAAGTAGTAAAGCTAAGAAGAGTATGTATGATGTGATATACATAAGTAATATTCATATAGTATAGTATGCATGATACTAAGTATGAAATGCAATACAGGAATAGACTAGTAGCACATACATAAGTTATGAACCGTATGACATAATTAAAGGTAAAATGATAGTTAAACAAATATATTGCATAAGCATGATTAATAGAAATCAAATTATCAGATTAAATAGGGTTTTGCTTAGAGGGTGCTACAATTTGTGGTATCAGAGTCTAGGTTTAGCCTTTTCTGGGTAAAAATGAACCTAGGACAGCATGTTCTACTTCGTTTCTTGAATACACCAAAATGTCATCTATGAATACAACAACAAATTGATCCAAGTAGGGTCTAAATACCTTATTCATAAGATCCATAAACGCAGCCGTTGCATTTGTTAACCCAAATGGCATCACCAGAAACTCATAATGCCCATATCGAGTTCTAAAGGCTGTTTTGGAAACATCCACATCCTTAACCCGAAGTTGATAATAACCCGTTCGCAAATCAATCTTGGAAAACACTCCAGCACCTTTCAATTGATCAAATAAATCTTCAATTCTAGGTAAAGGGTACTTATTTTTCACTGTTACCCTATTTAACTGTCTGTAATCTATACATATCCTCAAAGACCAATCTTTTTTCTTCACAAATAATACCGGTGCACCCCAAGGTGATGCACTAGGCCTAATGAAGCCTTTGTCAAGCAACTCCTATAGTTGAACATTTAGTTCCTTCAATTCTAAAGGAGCCATCCTGTAGGGTGCCTTCGAAATAGGAGCTGTACCAGGTAGAATTTCTATAGACAATTCAACATCCCTATCAGGTGGAAGACTAGGGAAGTCTTCAGGGAACACATCAGGAAATTCTTTTACCACTGGAATCTCTTCGAGAATCACTATCTTTTTTCTTAAATCAAGCACAAGTGCTAAGAAAGCTTCACACCCTTTTCTCAGAAATCGCTTAGCTTGTATAACTATTATTACATTAGCTATAGGTTTAGATCAAATGCCCCAAACTAAAGTTTCTTTACCATCAGCACCAATAAGAGTTACAGTTTTAGCTTCACAATTAATCATTGCATGATGTCTAAACAGCCAATCCATACCCAGTATTAGCGACGAAATTTTTCATTGCTAAATTAGCAATTGATTTTGAATTATGTCGCTAATATATTCGCGATTGTCCTTTTAGCAACTGTTCATCGCGACATCGCTAATTTAATTTAGCAACGGAATTATGGTAATTAGCGATGAAAATTTTCATCGCTAATTAGCAGTTTTTTTGTAGTGGATAATGTGGAAGTGTTATTTGAAGCCATTGATCTACAAATATGCAAAATAAATATTAAAATTAATACTAATTTCATTTTAGTGTATTTCTTAAAAACTCCCACTATAATATTCACCCTTAATATTAATTACAATAATTGTTATAATTTAGTGGGTTAAGATCCATATTTCACTTAATTCTAAATCAACTTTGGCATGACGCTTAAATTCAAGTTATTTAGGTAGATAACTTCTTACCAATTATATCTCATGTAACTCTTAGATTATTTATGGGATTTTGACATCATATGTCTTGGCATGTTATAATCCCATCTAATGCCTTAGGTACAAAACCATTTTGATAGCCTAATTAAGTCTAACAATTTTTTAAACATATGGGTAACACCATTACCCATCCTATCTTACTAGGATAACCTAATTTACTTTGCTTTGGCAGAACCTATATTTTGGTGATCTTAGTCTTGACAGGTGTTGTAATTATTAATGGCATAAGACTTAAAATTTTGGTGAGGGAATTTTAAATTTTAAGTTATTATATCTATTTATTTACATATCATGCATCATCCTCGTACATAGCATCTCATACACATATATAATCATTCATCACATCAAACATTGATATAATATACATAATATATAAAATGTGTCATATAACAACCAAAAAGTATATGATCTTCATAAGCTAATATAAAGATCAAGGTCAATCCTAATTGGAATTACATAAACTTGTCTTGATCAACAGCTTCTGCTTTGCACCTTTATCATCATGGAATTGGATTGATCCCTTTCATGATCTTCATGAAATTCCTTTATATTCATTACAATAATGAAATAAACTATTCTACTAAAATTATTAGTAAAATAAAATTACAACAAAAGAACAACACGTAGGTTATATTTAAAATTACAAAACCATAAAATGAATAAATAAAATAAATAAAGTAAACACCATTACAAAGGTCTTAATTGACCATGTTATGCACCATGCAAAAACATCATATGTATGTTAATTAAAATCAAGTCATCTCATATCATGCTCAATTAATTGCACTAAATTAATTATTAAATTGGCAAATAATAACTTTAATGATATATTAGGCGCTATAATTAGATAACACGATGATCTTGCTAGGCAGTTAGCGGGCAAGGTTAAGGGGTGGTGCCCTTTACAGGGTTTCAAAGGGGCAGCACCCCTTAAAGTTTTGAGGCAACTTTAATCTCATTAACAATTTTCTACCCAAAACCCTATTATGTATCTTAAAAAATATCAAATCTACTGATCATATTAGCAATTATTTAATCACATTAAACCTTCATTTAATACATACAGATAAACCACCGAATTTAAATGAATACAGATTAAACATTTAATCTCATTATAATTCATTTAACCATATTAAAACATAATTAATACACACATGTTAATCATATTAACATCTATCAATTTTGCAGCCAATGTACATAATATTATAAATATCAATGAATCAATTATGTTCATACATATAAACATATTGATTTTGTTATATATCTCATATAAACTAATTTATTTCATTCATATCACATATAAACAAAGTAATTATAACAATTAAAATAGTAAATAATTCATCATGTATCAACATACATTTTGCTCATATCACATATAATCGATTTTATATGCATCACATACATATAAAGCACTAAAATTGAATCAATTGAATTTGCAAGTGGCACTGATACCACTATTGGGTTTTGACAAGAAAAAACAAAACAAAAAATACAGCAAAAAAATTGAAACCCATCAAGATCGATGCAATCCAATTGATTCAACAAAAAAATGATGTAATGATTACCAACCTCTTAAAGTGTAGAATATCGATTCTTTAGGTGCTGCCTCTGTTGAAATGAACACCCTCTACTAGTATCCATATGTAAATATGATTGACATAATTGCTCAAGGTGTTAGCTCCCTTCTTTGGTGGCTAAGATTTGATCTTCTATTCTTTTTGAAAATTATAGAAAAATGAAATTTTTTTGTCCACTCAAAGGTGATCACTACCACTCTAATTTAGTATATTTAATTAGGGTTTAAACTATAAATATCACTATATATATAGTTGACCTAACCCTAATTTAGAAAGAGAAAATTTTGAGCCCACATTTCTTATTAAAATAAAAAATACTTTATTTCTTTTTTAAAATAAGAATTAAAATAAACTTTTATATTTTTATTTCAAATTTTAATTTTTCACAAGATAAATTTTGAAATGCCTAAATTAAGCCTTAGTCCATTCGTCACATTCTATGTGTGTTACTTAATAGGTTCATATTATTTTGGTAGTGGATCCCAATCCCATCACAGGCCCACAAGTCATAAGCGGCTTCTATCAAAACATTATGACTCCCCAAATAATATGAATATCGATAATTAGATTTTAACCTAATAGAACATGTTATAATCCCTTTTGTCACATGATATTTTTTTGAGCATAAGTGATGGTCCATGTCAAACTTATAAAGTCCAAACATAAAATTTCTTTATCACGAAGTAGACTGAAAATATAAAATGACATTGATCGTTCCATCAATTCATTTGTGTACGACCATTCGTTTCTCAGTCCTACTTATCTAAGGGCCTAATAGATATCTCTCTCATAAGAGAGGGATAAATTCCATCTTGATTATTCACTATCTTTTACATAATTATCATCATGTCCAATCATAACCTTTATTATTATCCAATTAAAGATAATATTTGGTTATGTCAAAATATAATGTTACGCATGTAGGATACTGTGATAATTTCAGGTCTAAGGATCGATAACATAACTATAATGAGATAACTAATGACATTAACCCATGTAGTGTCTCAAAGCGGGTTTATCTAGTACACTATTCTCTAACATGTACCTAAAAGTTTGATTTATATGACCATATATAATTATCATATGATTATCAATCAAACTCATACTAGTTTTTATTTATCATTAATCCTTTAATGATAAATGGCTAGGGATAGTCAAAATAACATGAAATTGTTATTTACAAATATTATTATAATGTAACATGCCAACAATATAACAACATGAAGAAAACCCAATTTTCTAAAATGAAATGTGACATTACATAAAGAACCAAATGTTTGGCCTTGGGCATAACCACTAACAGAAAGTTGCTCCTTGAAAGATAGTGGATCGAAGATTCTAAAGTCTTTTCTTACTACGGATCAAAGATTCTAAAGGCTTTTTCATACTTTAAAACCTTTTTGAAAAATGTTTTGAAGTGTTTTGTGCTTAATTCAAGCACTCAAGGAAGGAAAAGGGTTGGATAGTGAGAAATATTCTCGATCAAGGGCTTAAAAGTCATTTTTGGTATTTTTTAACCTTATACACTTGTGTAAGGAGAGAATATCGTCATTATTTAGCCAATTGCCAACTTGATTGCAATTTTTGGGTTTGCACACCCATGTAAAGGTTTTTACAACCATGTAAAATGAGAATCTTGCCTTTCCAAGCAAGTGGGCTACAAAACTTAAGTCACACACCCGTGCAAGCTGTTGCACGACCATGCAAGCAAAAAATATGTTAAATTTTTGGAAGCAAATTAGCAAGTTGGTTGACTTTTTTTGCGTTTACATACCCGTGCAATGGGTTTGCATGACTGTGCAACCTTTCTATATAAGAGGTTGGTCGAATGCTTTAAGAGGTTGGAACTTTAAAGTTTGAAAGCACCTTTTCAAAAAGTGAAGTTTTATGAAGTTTTCTAAAAACTTAACAATTTCTTTTTGGAACTTAGTTCCACATTTTCAAATTGATTTTTAACTATTTCAAAATAGAAAGGATCCAAAAATCAGGCATTCGATAGTTTAATTAAGTACACCGAAAGTAATATAAAAAGTCTCTTTCTTTTGATTCAATTTTTTGACCAAATAAAATTTTTATATTTATTCCTTTTAATGTTTTAAATTTCATTTTATTTTTACTTACCAATTGTATTTTCATCACATATTTAATTTTGCTTAGATTTAGGTTGTGAAGCCCTTTTTAAAGGTATTTTGCTATGTGATAGGAATTATTAAGCCATTGTCTTTAAATTACCTTTTGTTATTTTAAAGTTATTATTTTAGAAACTTTGATTTTAAAAAACCATTATTTTGTTATCAATAATCCTTTTTTGCTCCCTTTTGGATCTATTTGTCTACAGTGACTTTACTTTAAAAGGAAGGGAAAAACTACATGTATAAGGTAGGTATGTCCATGTATCACTTTATGCACACCTGTGTATCATGTGATGCAACGAAAAAATGTGTTTACCTGCTCTTTTAATGTAAAAAAGTTGACCTAATATCACCTAATGCGCATCAATGCATTCCTCGATGTACATGTAGGATTTTTTTATTAAGAATTTATACATACATATTTATTAAAGAACTAGAAGTTTCTTTTAGTTCAATTTAAGAAATTCTCATAACCTACTTATTCTAAAAAATATTGCAAAAATATCACTAGCTAAAAAGAAATTGAATTCCTTTCATTGTGGAATGAATAAAGATAATATATGTGGTCTTACTATCAATCATGTGAAATGCTCAAATGTTTTTGAAAGATACATCAATAAAATGTTCACATCTATGTTTATTATCAACTCACAACCTATAGTTTGTAAGATTATTCAAATTAAGTGCACAACTTTTAGATTATGCAATCATAATATTTTTCTTGGTAATACTAGTGATCATATGTCATAGGTAAAAGATGTTTATAAGCCTCTTATACATGTTCATACTAAAAGGTCTAGCAAAAATATTTACTAAATGCCTCCGATTAATTGCTATATATTTTTATGAAAACAATAATGTCATTTTTATATATGGATATATAATATTGATGTAAGCAATACTTATATGCATTATGCCCAATAAAGATCATAAAATTTCTCAATTGCAATTTTAGTTGAAAATTGCATTTTAATTAATAGCTTTCCTAATATCAAGGGAAGAAAGTCGCTAAAAAAATAAATACATTATGTATATTGTAGATCCTCATATCATGAACCTCAAGTTCAAAAGATTAGTTAATTATGATGCTAATGTATTTGTTAGTGTGTAGAGATTTATTAAATCTCATATGTATTAGCTGCAAATGCTCCAATTTAAAATAATATCCTAGCAAGACAATTTACCTTGGGGGGTAAATTATTAAGTTCCAAACAAAAATAAAATTTTTGAATAGCAAGGAGTAAATAAATTTATATGGTCATATTATAGAGGTGGGTACTTCTAAAAAGACCTATGACATAACTAATTTTTAAACTCAAGAAATAGTTCAAGTACCTAAAATTAAATAAGAAGTCTCAATATGTCATTTGTCATTAAAAAGAACTGAAAAGAATAAAGTTCTCGATAATATTTTTGTATAAAAATATTGATGTTGATATTTTCAATATAGTGAGGATCTTAAAATTAAATATGTTAAAAAAATACAGAAATTAATTGCATTCAATATGAATTTTTGGACCTGCAGTTTAAAATATTGAAAAATATGATGTTAAAAGAGTACAATTGATATTCATACAATAAATAATGAAGTCGTAAAATATGATTTATTTTTTAACATTTACTATAATAGATTGGCATTGATCGTAAAAATACATATTTTCTTATAATAAATGCAATAAGATTTTATTGTTTGCCAACTTAGTGATATATTAGTATGTAACTAATTGATACTATTTACTTATTTGATAGTAAAATTACATATAATTCTTGAAATATTTATTATGCCTAAAAAATATAAATATTTATGAAAAATTTTATTCAATACAAATATATACATTGAATTTTATGCATATGATTTTGAAGTGTTATAGTTTACCTATTGTCATGACTTATTTATGATTTTAATTACCGAAACTCTTAAAGAGTTCGAAATGGTTTAACGAATTTTGTAAACTAAATTTTATCTCGACTTAAATATAGAGTACTATTTGATTGAAAGAAAAAAAAATTATAATGTGATTATATATTTATAAATTATCTTCAATTATGTACTTCAATGATTGTAAAGTTACTAGATACAACATATTTTATAATCATATTGCTATTGATGCATCATGTAATCATGCATTACATGGTAATTGTCAAATTATTACTTTAAATTACATATTGTTTTAAAGATTTTAATTTTCTATATAATCATACATATTTTATTTGGATAATTTTATTATCTTTAAGTAAATTTTTAGAAATATTTGAATTAATACTACAATAAAAATGCCCTTTAATGAAGGAAAATTCTATCATTAAAAGTCAAAATCTGGTAGTTAAAGACCTATAACGATCAGAAAATTTGATTATCAATCGGTCAGTAAAAACCCTACCAATAAAGGTATAGACGCTAGAATTTTATATCCAGTTGTTAATGTATATAATGACTGGATCATTTTCGATCCTTGAATCTTTATTTTTAGCCACTGAATTTTTCCCTCGCTAATGGTATTCACTTTCAATGAAGGAAATTGTAATCGTTGAAGATAGCTTTTAGCGATCGGATTTTCCCCTCGCTGATGATGTTCACTTTTAACGAAAAGATTTCTGGTTATTGACAATATATTTTAGTGATTGGATTTTTCCTTCGCTGATTGTGTATACTTTTAACTAGGGAATTTTTTATCGCTAATATTAGATTTTAAAAGTAATTAAAAAAATTATTAAAGATCTATTCCATTGGTCAATAGGAATAATGTTATTTAAATATATTACCGATGCATATCATTCACATATATATACATCTAAAAACATAATAAATATTGTCATTTCATAGATCAAAAAGGAAAAGTAACAAAATATCCTTGTGTTTCCAAACTGTATAGAAAATACAAAATCAAACTTATAAATAATAAAATTAAAATAACTATATACAAAATAAAAATTTTTGTATTTATTTTTTGTATTAAGTAATAGACCTAAGATTCCTACAACTTATCTAAATAGTTGTACCTCTTTTGTTGGAAATCCATAAATTGCTAGAGTTGGGTGAAGAGGAGATAAGATATCAAACTGCAAAATAATACAAGCACAATAAGAAATTTTTAAATGAAATGGGAAACATGTGTAGGAAATTGTTATTCAACATAAATACAAGCATAGATAAGATGTTGACTAAAGAGATAATCTTTAAATGAAATGGAAAACATGTGTAGGAACTTGTTACTTAACATAAATACAAGCATAAACAGGATGCTGACTAAAGAGAGCTTGTACTCGACATAAATACAAACATAATGCAAGTGACTAAAGAGAGCTTTCACAAGCCTAACCTTATGCCCTATTTTTATATCAATCACCATACTAATATGTAAAGTTTTATCCTACTTAAGCTTATCCTTCCACAACTCATATAAACCTTCAATAATGTGGGATACAAGGATGGGATTTCTTATTTTTATTTACAGATAGAGAGTAGGAAAAATAACAAAAATGGCAAAGAAGATAGTCATACCACTAAACTAAAAGTAGAACAACTAAAGTAAGCTAAGTTAGAAGCCAACCAAATCCAAAGAAAATATAGTTACAACATTACAAGAATAACTATATGAGTTATCTCTTAGCTTTGAATTTTATTTTAGGAATATGTCTGAATACAGTGCATATCCAACTAAATTCATATTTTTATTTCACCATAATATTATTGATTGAAAGAGATATAGCTATATGCCATAATAATTTGAAGACATGAAAAGATCCAAATAGATATTGTATTTATTAGCTATCATGACATATCAAGCACATAAACAATAAAGAGCATAAGAAACAAAATAACATTAACATATTACCTCTATTAACTCTTTAGTCTTTGAAGTTGCTTTGGACTTTGCCTTCATTAGTTCTTCCAAAGATATAATTGAAAATAAATTGCATATGACAACTATCATTTAGAACCAAAAATACAACAAACAAGTTTAGAATATGAAACCATAGTATAAGAATTTATATCCAAAGCTCAACACTTTAATATTAAAAAAGCATGTTAATGGCAAATTTCTTTTTTCTTTGACATTTATTTTCCAAAGAAAAAATAAATAAATAAGTAAAAAATAATCCCAACCCAAGTAAGCCATGCTAGATAATATTTTCAAGGTCTTCAGATGGCACCTAGTTGAAAACAACTAATCAAAATCCAATACAATCCACTAATACAAACAGTTAAGCAGAATAAAAGCTGAAATTGCTTTCAAACAATAACAAAAAATGCCTACAGCAAGCAACAATGCTCTAATCTCTTACTCTTTTAAGACAATTGATTGGGATATCACTTTGAAATTAAGAATTTAAAACTTAGAGAATGTTTAAAATAATTGCTCATATATTACTCCAAATTAGAGTTTAGAATTAAATTAATACAAAATTAAGAGGACTTAATTAAAGACTTTTCATAATGTGAACTCATATCAAGAAACTACTAAAAAGTCATTATCTCATAAAAATCTAGATAACACTGTACATATCATAAGAACTATACAAAACAGTGCTAATTTATCAATTCAAGTACAAAAATTAACTTACATTTTGCTGCATAATGTATCTTTTGTTGGCTTCATTGATTGAGACTGCATACTGGAATAGTAAGAGAGTTTGAGTTTCTATACTAAACTTGATACACAGATTAAGACTTCTGATTAGGTATAGATAAAGGTACAAAATCTTAAAAAAAAGCAATGTGCAAGTCAATTCATCCATTTGTAATGCACAAATCAAGATCCATTTATACCACCAAAAAAATTCTCTAGCTGAGTTTATCCCTAACAAATCCTGAAAAAATATAATATATAATGCATATGCAACAACAACAAATCTCCAAACATAATTACCTAAAACATTATGCAATAGGTACAACATCAGTAACATTAACTTGATGGCCTTGTAGTTTGAATATAAAACTATGGTTTGGAAATGGTAAAAAATGCAGTGGACAAAAATGCATAAGGGATATGGAATTTTATGTAGTATAAGTCACCTTTGTAAGGAGATTCCCTAATTTCATCTTCTGTGGGATTCCTCATGCCTCAATGAGTCTAAAATAACAACTCAGCCTTTAAAGAAATAGATTACAACAAAAATAAGAAAACATAAAAAAATAAAGAGAGAAGAGAAGAGAAGAGAAAAAGAAAAAGACACTGAAATTGCCAAATTGGAACAAAAAATATTAATATAGAGAAAACTTTTTTAGGAGTCGGTTACCTTTCAAATTAATTTAGAACCATAATTGCTAAGCAAATCTTCTCTTTCAAGATGTAAAGTATAAACTTTCTTCGATTTCTTTATCTTTGAAGATACCAAAGCATGCCTGTACCAATGTTGCATAATGATTTAGAGATATTATCAGACCTAACAAATAATTTAATTTAGATATGCATCTTATTAGAATTGGACTTCACATAAGCATGTGACTGAACATTGCATAAGTGCACACGTATGCATGTGTTGTGTGTTTGGGGATGAAAAAGAGAGACAGAGAGAGGGGATACCTTTTCAAATGCATAGATGTAATAGGTCCTTCATATCCAAACATGTTAAAATAAAGCTGCAAAATAATTGAAAGCATAACAATGCTGAATTTATGATCATGCAGCTCACCATAATTAAGAATCATCATCTTGTAATTGAATAAAAAGATATATGAGATTATCTCAATTGAAATAATAATGAGGAAGTGCTAATAGAGGAGCATAGTTTTGAGAGTATACAACATACTTTTACTAGAGCAAAACATGCTTTTTATATATATTAGAATGTATAAGCAATTGAAATTAATTTCCTGGAAACCAATATAAATTTTTACATATAATGACGATATAAAGTCATGTGTTGGAACTGAAGAATGAGAAAGCTAAACTTGAAACATCGTTGAATGTAAAATCCAAAGAATGCAAAATATTAAAGATAGAGAATAACAAGATCTCTAAGTTGCAAAAAGCAAAACATAAACTAGAAGATTGCAAAAAAGATAAATTTGCATTGGAAAAAAGGTACTAAAGCTTGAATCCATTCTGATGGCAAATAAGGCCTTGTACGAAGAGGAAGCTGAGTTTAAAAAAGAGACTAGCTTGATGAAGAAAGCAAACAAATGACTTCAAAACCAGATGAAACAACTTAAGGAAGAGAAAGAAAAGTATTACTGAATTAAGATAATAGTATTATTGTTCAAGTTTAGAACCTAAAAATACTATTTACAAATGAGCAAGTGAGCAAAAGAGAGACCTGAATCTTGCTTGGTGTAGGTATCCCAAATGCTTGGTTTCTTGCCATCTGTGTATGTTGCACCTTAAATATATACCAAGAAAAAAAGCAATTAATGTATAAAATGAACAATCTGGAAACTATAACTTAATAACATGACTACCTGGTAAGAAGATGGAGTCAATACGTATGTCATAAAGTGAAATGTTCACATTATTCAGTTGTTGTTAAAACAATGCATTATAACCTATCCACTCGATTTTCAGAGATTGAAGGGGAGCTACTACAGTTACCACTTGTCCTTAAGTACTATATATAAAGTTAACCATTTTTAGATACAAATAGGAGAAGAAAAATAATGAAAAATAAGGTGAGAGTAAAAAATATGGTGAGAGTTTCTAAGCTATTTTGACTTCAAAGATAGAGTTTCTTTTATCTAAACTTTTGTTTTTTTTTGCATAAAAAACCACAATAGACATAAACGTTGATTTTGCAATCATATATTCTTGTAGTGCTAGCCATGAATTTGTAATATATAACCATCAGTAAAAGGAAGTTGTTTGGCTTTAAAGAATAATGCCTTGATTTCAAAATATTATAATTAGCAATTCTAAACCAAAAAAGGAGGGAAAAACTATCTTTTTTTCCTAATCCAAAAATAAAAAGAATTCACATTCCTTCCTTGCCACTTTCTTTCCTCTCTACCTTTTGCCTTTCTTAATATCCATTATACAACCATACAACAATAATGCCTTTAAGACGTAATCTCTTTTGTATCAGTTCATTCTTGAAGATTCAAAAAACAAAGTCAATCTCCACATCTATATCCAAATTTTGCTCATTAATAACAGCCAATCTAAAATCATGATTATGAATAAAAAAAACTCTGACTATGCCTTGGTTCAAGGTATTGATTCTGTTTGAACAACATATCCCAATTTTGATCAATCCTTATATCATGATCCTTCATTTTTCATCAAACTCTACAACGTCCATTCATAGTGTGTTTAAAAGAACCATTATTTGAAATTCACTCAAAAGTCAACAATCTTAAGCCTCAACTTTGAACTATACAAAAAAACTTTAAATTTGACAAGACGAATAAAGAAAATGCAGTATAAATACTTTCCATTGAATAAAGTAATGCAATTAACTCAGTTGAATAAACCATAAAAGAATAGAATGACAAGACGACAACCATAGAATTCAAAAATCAATAGCCATAAGATGAACAAAGGCCATGTTTGGTTGCACATGAATAAAAAATAGACAAAAAAACTAAAAGCTTAAGAAAAAATTTCATATGGTCACAAAATCTTTAAATAAAATCTCAGAAACCAACTAGAGCGAAACCAAAAAGTAAAGAATTCAAAAGGGGAACTCTAAAATTTAGAAATCAATGAAAGAAAAGCCCAAAAATACAAAGAAAGAAAAGCTATTATTCAAGATTCAAAACATTACGTGTTCAAATTGTAATTATATCAAATTTTAGATTGAAGAAATTGCATAGCTACTGACTACGAAAGGCGTTTGCTGCTAAAAATTACACCAAGTGTTAAAAAATTATTTGGTAAATCAATGATAAAACCTCTTAGATATATAAATGGAAATGCATTACTGATGTAAAAAAGGGAAAAAATCCAAATTCTTTAATTTTCCATAGAATCAAATAATCCAAACTAAGAGAGAAATCACAGCATACTTCACTTAAATCAATATTCTATTTTTAAAAATAAACCAAACCAAAAGTAAACAAAGAACAAATCATAGTAAATTAAGCACAAAGGATGAATAAAAGCTCACCTCGACAACAACGATTGTGAATTTGAGCTTAGTATGAAACCTAAAAACCGCACATAGACAACTAGGGATTATAACCTCCATGAATGTGAAAACTCACAATTTAATACAGTAGATTCCATCAAATCATCAGTAATATTTTGATTGGCCTTAACACTTAGAAAAATCATAAGCTAATCTGCATTTCAAAATGTTATATCTACACAGAAGCAAATAAATATAACCAAAAAAATCCCAATCAAAATCCTTAATTTTCTAATCAATTTTGAAATGGAAGCATAAAGAAGTGAAAAGAAGAAAGCGTAGGTGGGTTTATAAGGAGTAGTATTATAAACACAGTGCAAAGGCAATCATGAAAGTGTTCATGATATGAGATATCTATTACATGCAAATGTGATGATATCTAAATATCCCTAGTCATAGAATTAATAAGATAGGCCATTGTTAATTTGGACAGACTAGCACATGTTATGCTTATTGAATAGTTTAAGCAGTGGTTCTCATAACTGTGATTATGGAAGATGATCAAAGCTAACATACAGATGCTTGTTAGAAGAATTAGTTTATTGGAGACTTGTAAAAAGAATTCTCACATGGATATTAAATCTATTTCAGTGAGGAATCTCTTCATAGAGGTTGTGCAAGTATCCTTAGACTTGAGATCACCAAGATTATCTTAAGTAGCAAGTGATATACTTTGACTCCATAACTGATTACTTTCAATTAGGGGTGAACATAGTTAGGAGATTGGATATATCATGACCTACTTGAAAATAGTTGAGTAATCAATGAAGGATTCACCATCCTAAATTTAGTAAGGAAAGTTATCTCGTATGATTCTATAATTGCCTTGTTCAGAGAATCTCTGGCCAGAGTAATATGTCAAGATGGATAGGGATCCATAAAGGACATTTTGGAAACAATGGTTAAATTAATAGAACATATATAATTAGATTTATATGAATTGACAGAAATCCATACTCAGAATCTAATTGAGATAAGAGTGGTGAAAGGAGTAATTGTAAGGTAACTATTTCTATGAAAGGGTACAGTCAAACCACTTGACTTTCCTGATATTTAGGTAGTCATGATGCCTAGCTAGAGGCCACTCATGATTTATATAATAGTATATCATAAATATCAATAAGGTATTGATAAAATGATTTAAAGAAGTTTAAATCATATGAGTTTTGAATACAACTCATAATTACATATTATACTGCCAATATGGATAGAAATCCAATAGGTCACACATATATAGAGTAAAGGATAAAATGGTAAAATAACAAGGATAATAATATTTGTTATTATTACGGGAGAAGAGAAATAAATAAGAGAATAATTAATTAAAAACTTTAATTAATTATGATCAAGTAGAAATGTTTGTAGAACTTTTTAGAAATATTCTGCAAAATGGATCTAATTGAAATATTGTATTTCATAATTAATTATTATTGGACTATAAGTGTTATAGCCTGATATAATAATTAATAGATCCATTGGAAAAATTAAAGAGGCCTAGAGAATTGGTTTGCCGCAGAAACCCACCAGAGGAAAGGTTTCACGCCAACTCCAAATAAAAGGCCTTAAAGGCCTAATTCTTGGACCAAAATAAATTAAATATATTTTATAAGTGTTATGGAGCCTACATATTTAATTTGGATGGATTTGGAATTAATTTGGGTGATTAAATCCAAGTGTATGCATAAAAGGGCCTAGTTTATGGGTTCTACGCATAGTCCTTTATGAAAGGACTTAAATTGGATTTAATTGAGCCCAAATAAATTATTAATAATTTTAAAAGCCCATTTAATATTTCTCCAGTAATTTTAAAGAGTCCAATCCCATTATGAAGTTGGATTTTTAACCTAGTTATAAAAATCCAAGTTAAGGGAATTTAGGGTTAAGTGAAAATTTTAAGAGAAAAGAAATTCTCTCTCTCTAAAAAACCCTAGCCGCCACTCCCTTGCTAGCATCAAGGAAAATTCAGCCAGCCTTGTATTTCCATCATTCTTGGTTTATTTGATCATTCTCTAGTGTGGATTACTAATTAGAGGTATTCAATTTTGGACACTGTAGTTTTTGACAACCTAGTGAGAAGAAAAATCAACTATTCAAAAAAAATCAAAGGTAATTTTTCTTATTCTCATTAATATTTATATTGTAAATTCATGGCAGGATCAGATATATTGGTTAAAAATTTTAAATTTCACTTTTACATGTGATGTATGTAAATGATTAATTTTCAACAGTTGGTGGTTAGGGATGATCACGGGGCAGGGAGTGCCTCCCCACCTACTGCCCCGCACAAGGGCGGGGCGGGGGCGGGGGCGGGGACCAATAGTATTTCGGGGGAAAAATTCCCCTTGTCTCCGTCCCCACGGGGATCCCCATCCCCGCGGGGATCCCCATTCCCTCTTAAAAAATATTTTTATTTTTTAAAAAAATTTAATTATAACTAAAATATAATATTTAATAATTAATTATAATTGAAATATAATATTTAATAATTAAAAATATACATTCAATTACAAATCAAACTAATATAAATTTTAACAATTAATAAAGCTAAAATTAAAAAAAAAACTAAATTATATAAATATAATTAAATTTAGTAATTAAATTTCGAGGGCGAAAAAATTTCGGGACGGGGACCACAATCCCTATCCCCGCCTCGAATTCTAATTCGGGGAATACTTTTCTCCCGTCCCCGTCCCCACAGGAGAATTTTTCGGGAATTTTTCACCCCATTCGGGGTGGTTCCCCATCGGGGATGAGGATTCTCCGTCTCTATGAACAAAATTGTATAAGGATAATGCAACATGTATTTCACAACTCAAATGTGGTTATATCAAAGTAGATAAAACTAAATATATCTTACCAAAATTCATCTATACTCATAAACTTATGAAAGAAGGATAAATCGATGTTTGTAAAGTTTACTCAAGTGATACTCCGGTAGATTCGTTTACAAAGGCCCTACCAAATTCAATTTTTAAGAAGCATGTGCACAATATTGGAATGTGTCAATTAAAAGAATTAGTGCGATTTATTTTATTGTTGAGGGGAAGTACATATGAATATTGTACTATTTTTCTTTCATTAATTTTTTATCCCATTAGATTTTTTTAGTAAAGTTTTAACGAGTCATGTTTATAATGTATCGTCATTTAAGGGGAAGTGTTGTGAAATAGTTCTATTTGGATGACTTCCCATATTGGTTATTTCATTTATTACTTGATTTATTTCTTAGATTCATTTATTTTCTAAATTTATTTGTTTCTTATATAGATCAAGTTTTTGTGCCTATAAATACTTTCAGTATTTTTGTTTTAGATACATAATAATATATGAGAGAAATCATTCTTCTCATTTTTCTCTATATTTGGTTCTGATTTTACTTTTATTTATAACAAATAAATTATTATTATTATTATTATTATTGTTGTTGTTGTTGTTGTTGTTGTTGTTGTTGTTGTTAAATGAAAAGGAAATAAACAATAATGTGTACTAGTAGTGTATACATTGCTAGTTAATATTATTGACTTTAATCTAGGAGTGAGTAAAAAAATCGAAAATATAATTAACTATAAAATCGGTTCGAAATTAAATCAATGTTTATGGTTAACCGATCCGATGGATTCGGTTACAATTTAAATTTTTAGATACCGGTTAACTGTTAGTCTACGGTTATATATATATATATATATATATATATATATCTTCAATTTTTTCTATTTCTCTCTAAAATTTACATAAATTAATATTTTAAAATATATTTTTATTTTTACAACTTAATTTTTTTATATTTTTTTATAAAATTTATATAATACTTTACTTTAAACTAAATTTATATTATGTCATTCTCTTTAATTATATAGTAATATTTATATATAATATCTTATTAACTTTTATATATATTATTTTTTTAATCATATATTGGTATTCATATTTTATTTAATAGCATTTAATTACATTTTCTTATATTTTAGAATTTATGTTATAACATTTAATATTATACAAAATTTTATTTGACTTAAAATCAAACATATTATAATTTTTAAGAAATATCAAATCTATTTTATAATATTAGTCATTAATCTATATAACATGAATTTTGGCTAGTAAATTATATTTATTTTATAATTATTATATTAAATTACTTTACACATTTGAAATTCAATTGAATTTTATCTATTTTTTTTAATAATTTTATGTTATAAATTTTAATGATTAACTGAAAAATATTAGTTAATCAAGTCGAAAAATCGAAATCGATGGACTGGTTAACCGAATGTAACAGACTTATTAATGGTTAGTGATTTTAAAAAATCGATATTAATGGATTGATTAATTTTTTTGCTAATGAATTGGTTAACCGATTTATTCTCACCTATATAGTTTAATCGTTGCTCATATGTGCATTCTTGCCTCTTTTTATCCATGTCTGCTAGACATACGGTGAAGAATTAGTTTATATAATTGTATATATAAACTTCATTTTGTTTAAATTATTTCAATTTTTAATATTCTATTTGTTCCATTCATTGCAATAATTCCTGTGAATATTTGTTTTGTTCCATACAAAAAAAGTGATCATTTTTAAATTTTAAGAAGTATTAACTGTATATTCTCTAATTTACCTTTATTTAAAAAAGATAATTAATATGACGAAAGTACATATTTATAAATAATTAATAAAATAATATTTGAGTAAATAATGATGAATACTTTGTAGAATCAATGTTAATTAGTTTTCTTTTATTTATATGAACAACTGAAAGTTAACGCGTATATAAAGTCGTAAAGGAATTAAATATTGCTGAAATTATTTAAAATTAAAACTGAATAATGGTTGGATTTGGGTACAAATAACCATAACGACCATTGGATTAGGGGATTACTTTTAAAAAATTATCCAAAGTGCCGTAGGTTTTGTTTTGTTTGGTTTGGTTTTGTTTAATCTCGGAATCATCAATTTACGACACAATTACACAGAAAAAGAATTAAGAATGTCATTATTCACTTAATTAATAATTCAACGACCCAACTAACCCACATCAACAAACCTAGCCGACAAGCGTAAATGCCGTACATTAATCTTCACCTAATTACTCTTTTCATCATTTAATACAGCCTCTATTAGTTAACCCACACCAAATGCCCATTATATACGCTGCTTTGTCATTGCATCGCCCCCAGTACTTTATTTCCCAAAACTACCCTTTACTTTTCATTTAATACGCAATTTACCCAATTGTACAACAACTTTAATGCACGGAATCGAATTAGAACTCAAACTCGTATTTTAAAAAAATCCGACGACACAAAACTCGTGAGAGAGACACTTTCCCTTCACATAAAACAAACTAATACCCGCTTTCCAGCATTCCCATATCCAACTACAGATTTTTATTTAACAAGTTTTGAGAGAGGGAGAGAGAGAGAGAGAGAGAGAGAGAGAGAACAGTGACAGGCGACGTGTAATTTACGGTTACCGATGGCGGTGGCCGACCGGAAAAAGTCTCACAGAGATAAGAAGATGTTTAGTCTATGTCCGTTCTGGCCAACTGGGACCAATTCGTCTTCTTCTTCATCTTCTACGCAGAACCTTAACCATAGTCCTAACGGCGACGGCAGTAACCGCCATGTAGTGGCTAACGAAGGCTTGAAATCTTCATCTTCGTCTAAAACGGTGTCCTCTGTTGCTAGATCTCTTCTCCCTGCACGGCGCAGACTACGCCTAGACCCTGCCAATAAACTTTATTTCCCTTGTGCGTCGTCGTTTTGTTATGTTTCCTTTTTTTTCCCGCGTTGACTTCGATTTGGTCAACTCCAATTATTCCACTTTATTTTTTTTTGTGAGTTAAACAAAGTTAGAATTTCAATGTTGAATTTGTGGCAATCCTTTATTTTTTGTTACTTAAGACTTGCTGTATAACATGTTATTATTATTATTATTATTATTATTTCCTTTTTTTTATTATTAAAGAAAAGTTAGAAGTTTCATTTTGTGCTGTTGATATTGCAGATGAAGCAGGTAAGCAGGTGAGAAGTGCAATTAGGTTGAAAAACACAAGCAGGTCTCATGTAGCTTTCAAGGTAATTTATTTTTCATATTAATCTATTATAGAGTACCATTGATCATATCTGCATACGGTTCATGGTTTGTTATAATAGTATTACTGCCTGTATGTTGTATTTTAGTTAGGGCATTATATTGTATTACATCACTCTTGTTTTTATTTGTTATCGGTGCATTAAATAATGTGGATGTCGGATGGTTTAAATAATATTTAATTTGGTAAAAAACAATAAACATTGACGTACCTTAATTGGTAGGTCTGTTGTGTAACTTATGTTCCTTTGTTATTTTTAGAAATAAACCGTACGAATTAACTTATGGTTTATCTCAGAAATATTTCTGATACTCCGTTCTCATTACTGATCGTGATAATTTTTGATTTTTTTTATTCATATTAATAATTTTCAAATTTTAAAAATTATTATGTATTTTTCAGAAAATATAATCAATAGAATGATAATATACTGTAATGGCAGAGAATTATTAAAAAATATTTTAGTAAATTAGAGTGAATATTTTATAAAATGAATAGTAATTAATGTTTTTCTTGATCCGTGTGAAAAACTTAAGTTGTTACCTTGAATGGAACTGAGTAATTCTTCGAACACCTAAATTCTGCCAAGTACTTTGTGGATTTTTCCACGACTTTATTGAGTATTCTGATTGGTTGTTGTATCACATTCTAGTTTCAAACTACTGCGCCAAAGAGCTGTTTCATGCGACCTCCAGGTGGCATCCTTGCTCCAGGAGAGAGCATTATTGCTACTGGTAATATACCTCTTTCCTTATTATCCTCTGAAACTTTTAATTTTATTGACAGCATACATGCTTGCATAGGTATATTTGTATTGTTATGTGTTTTTGCTATTGGAACTTTTGACATTTATTTTGATTTTGAATTTGACAGTATTCAAGTTTGTAGAGCTTCCAGAGAACAATGAAAAAGTAATAGACCAGAAGAGCAAGGTCAAATTTAAGATCATGAGTTTGAAGGTGAAAGGAGGAATAGAATACGTACCTGAGTTGGTAAGTCCTTTGCTATCTGCTATATGTGTTATTGTTTTGTCTTTAAATTGTTAAGATTGATTTATGAGTGACTGTTTTGTTTTTGACAGCCTGAAGCAATTTAAAATGGGATCTAAACTTTTTGTTTAGGCTGTAGGGCATTTTCTTGTCAGTATAAATAATTTTTTAATGTGCAATATATCTTTTGTTCCTATTTCTTTCCGGAAGCTAATAGAATCCATGTACAAAATTTATGGTCTTGATGCCATTGAAAGAAGTTTTCAATGATAAATATTTCCTGCTGGAAGATTTGTCTATTCTTTATTTCAATGATATTGAATTGGCAATTCACTACTAATTCCAGTAGTTATATTTGTTGCGAAGTATGAGGTTACTGTTGCTGTCTTTGGCAACATGATTTTATTGGCACAATAAATGAGCTTTTCTAGTCCAAAAGTATGCTAGTTAGGTACTAGGACATTCTTGCTATTTGATTTGCACGTTGTGCACATGTGTATATTGCTTAACTTGCTTCAGGATGGCTGTTGGCTAATGTGTTTCAAAGTAATTAGTAGGTTCACATCTTGATGGGTATTGTGTAATCCCAAATATGGGGGTTCTCTTATTCATTTGAGTTACCTTAAATATTTTCTTCTAGTTGTTTAAAGAGTTGCAGGATTCATTATTAATTATTGTCCCATTTCCTTGCTCAAGTTGATAAATTTAATTGTTTATGAATTTGTTCCTTGGTACATCCATTTTTCCGTTGCTTAAGCTTTTCTGGTCATACGTAGTTGGGAACTACGTGTGAAGATTGTAAAGAAGGAATGAACTGAAGCATATTTCATTACTTGAGTTGCTGAGGTATAAATAAGTACAGGATAAAAGCAACCACCTTAATTTCTGATTTCAAATCAAAGTCAGGGATATCCTAACACTACAAATATTTCTGGGAATCTGAGTAATTGTCTGGTTATCTGAACTATAGAAATCTCGTAGATGTGTTAACGTAAGAGCTGCTTTAGAATGCTGGAAAGCAGTCTTGTCATTTGTATTGTTCATAACTGATCAATAACAGTTGCACAATTCCTGTTTCTTGCCTTATATATTTGTCGCGGCTGATAAATCATTGGCAACACCAATTGAATGTTTAACTTGCAGTTTGATGAGCAAAAGGATCAGGTAACAGTTGAACGGATTCTGAGAGTTATCTTTCTGGATGTGGAGCATCCTAACCCTGTAGGTGACTATATATTTCTGTTCCAATCTTTTGATGATATGGACTATAAGTCGAGGATAATGACCGTCAAATTTTTGCTTATTTCAAGGCATTGGAAAAACTAAAACGCCAATTGGCTGAAGCGGAGGCTGCTCTTGAAGCACGGAAGAAACCTACACCCGATACTGGGTCACGTGTTGTTGGTGAAGGTCTTGTAATAGATGAATGGGTATGTATATTATATTATTTCAAGCAGCTGCTCACTTTGTAATTGCTTTAACTTTGTCTTTGTTAAACTTCATTCTCCAGAAAGAGCGAAGAGAGAAGTATCTTGCTCGCCAAAAGGTTGAAGCAATAGACTCGACATGAGATGGAGGTGTCGCTTCACCTTAACTGCTTCAGGCAGGATAAGATGTTAGATTGATTAGATGCCTCTGTTAGAGTATTTCTGTTTGAGTTGAATTGGAGATTGTGATGGCAATGAGGTACCTTGGGGGAATAACATTAGTGTGGTGGTGATAATTTGTTGAATGAACAGCATGGAGATCAGATTGCAGGATTTGGGCATTGCATCTTTGTAGATACGGATTTTGTTTTTACGAGGAAAATAAATAAATACCATCAACTTTATTATATATTTGCTAGGGATGGGGTGCTCAGGTTTGTAAATTTGTGCCAAGATTTTTAGTCTTGGTGAATTGGAAGGTATACTTGATCAAATAATATATATAGCTGCATGAGGTTGTCATGATAAAACCTCAGTAAGTGTAGATCTTGTACATAGTTTTGGAATCGTGAATCAATTCGTATTCATCTTTAAATGGTGTGTCTATATGTATATATTAAGGGCATAATGTCTAATTATGATATAAATGTCACTAGACAATTCGAATTCGAATTTTTTTTTTTTCATTTTTATTTTACCAGTAAATCAACTCGTGAAGGTTTGCATATTTTTCCATTTGTGTTTAAATTCCAATGTTCGCTCGGTTTTAATAACTCGGTAATCTTAATCCATGGAATTTTCTACTTTTGTTGCCGCCTCAGCCCTTACTGTAGATACCCATCATTTTCATGTTTTAAAGGGGGTGCTGATTTCGTCATGTCTATATATTTATTTTCACGCGGTTTCGGTTTGTTTATTGGAAGTGGATTAGGCCAATAATGATTTGTTGTTAGGGTACGTGGGAGTTTTGGTTTGGGCATCAAAATCAAATACAGCTGTCATAGGAGATATCTTTTGGAAAGGATAAAATGCCCCATAGATGCCTTGGGGCACATCCATCTATTGTATTTAATCATGATTCGGCTGTCGAAATTACCTTCTGTTATTTATTTATTTATTTATTTATTATTTTTAAGTAAAATTTAAATTTTATTTTATTATTTTTAAAATTTTAATATAATTTAATTTATTTTTTTAATTTATTTATATTTTTAAATAAATTTAAAAAAATTATATTTAATAATTTAATTTTAATTATGTAATTTAATATTAAATTAAAATTTAATTATTATTTTTTAATTTTAATAAAAATAATAAAAATGATCGATAAAAAAATAAAGGGAGTAATTTCTTTCTTATTACTTTCCTTAAAGCTAGAGCACTTTTGTAACACTCAATATATATCGTAAACATCACAATTTAATATAACAATAATTTTAATACAAAATATATATAAAGTACAGTCATACTTATACATGTCCTCATCACTGTTCTTTATTTTTCCTAATTACATTTAAATTATTCCTTTGAATTTTATTTACACTTAGTTACTCTCATCCATTCTTTTACGATTCCAACTACATTTTATTATTAGTTTCATTATTTCTCCATCTTTCTTTTATTTTATCATCTCCTTCCAATTTATATTTTAGTTTTCATAATGTCTTTACATAATGATAAATCATATTTTAGTCCTTATTGCTTCTTTTCTTCACACATTTTCAATCTTAAAAATTTATATTTATATTTTTAATTTCTTAATTAACTTTTGATTGCCTTTTACTACTATTTTGACCTTTCATTTTCTTGTTCTTCAACTTTTAATGCAAATCATATTTTAATTCTTGAATTTTCATTCCATTATATGATTCATTGGTTATAATGCTAAATTATCCTTTTGCCCTCTTTATATCTTTTACTTTAGCTTCATCCCCTTGATTTACATTTTAATTCTTTATGCAGTGATAAATTATCATTTAGTCCCTGTTGATCTTATTTCTCTACACTTTCATCTTTTTTATCCTTAATCGTTTAACATTATATTTTTATCTTAAAATTTCTCCTTTTAACACTTTAAATTGCTATTTAGTCCTTATTACTACTTGTTTGTCTCTTTTTCTAACTTATTTTCCCAATTAGGGTAAAAATTATAATTTAGTCCCTAAATTTTTTTTAACACATATCTGGTTATTTCTTACTAATTTTTCTCTTTTTGCTTTCTTTTGATCTTTATTCAATTTTAGTCCCAAAATTTATAGTTTAGTCATTATAATTTTCCTATATAGTTGCAAATTATGATTTGTTCAATGAAATTTTTAGTTAATTATATTTTTACCCTTTTGACCATTTTCACTCTCATAACTACATTGTTAATGTAAATTTACACTTTTACCTTTGATTTATCATGTAATTACATATTTGGCCTTATTAATCGTTTAATTATGGTCAACGTTCGAAGGAAATGTGCCCTATTGCCTTGTAAAGATTGAGTTGGTCAATTGCCCTATTTGCATTTCCAAGTTCTTCATCTTGTTTGTTATTTTACCCTTAAATTCTTATTTGTTTTTCCTTGATTCATTATTTATACTTGATTGTATGTACATATTTTGAATCTCTAGTGGGGATTGAATGCTCATACATAATGAACCTATATCATTTAATTTTCTTCTTAAGTCTTTGTGATCTAATCTCAATTTATGTTTTTCCTTATGCTTTTATCCTTTAATTTATTTGCGATTCCTTGTCTTATTAAATTAAGTCACATATTTGTTTTTTCAAATTATAAACCTTGGATTTTAATCCTTTTTAGTTGTAAAATTTTTACTCAACCCGTTTACTATTTATTTCCTTCCATTAATTCTCTTTTCTTCTTTTATGTAAATTGCACTAATTTTAACATTTCATTTCCTCATCACTATTCTTTATTTTTCCTAAATACATTTAAATTCTTCCTTTGTATTTTATTTACACTTAATTACTCTGCTCCATTCGTTTATAATTCCAACTATATTTTATCATTAGTTTCATAATTTCTCCCCTTTTCCTTTTATTTTATCATCTCCTTCCAATTTATAGTTTAGTTTTCATAATGTCTTCACATAATGATAAATTACATTTTAGTCCTAATTTTTTCTTTTCTTTACACATTTTCAATCTTAACAATTTAAATTTAAATTTTTAATTTCTTAATTAACTTTTGATTCCCTCTTATTACTATTTTTACTTTTCATTTTCATGTTCTTTAACTTTTAATGCAAATCACATTTTAATCACTAAACTTTCATTCCATTATATGGTTCATTGGATATAATGCTAATTTATCCTTTTTCCCTCTTTATATATTTTATTGTAGCTTCATCCCTTTGATTTACATTTTAATTCTTTATACAGTAATAAATTATCATTTAGTCCCCGTTGACCTTATTTATCTGCATTTTCATCTTTTTTATCCTTAATCGTTTAATATTATATTTTTATTTCAAAATTTCTCCTTTAAATTTTTAAATTATTTTTAGTCCTTATTACTACTCGTTTGTCTTTTTCTCACTTATTTTTTCAATTAGGGTAAAAATCATAATTTAGTCCCTAAACTTTCTTTTTAACACATATTTGGTTATTTCTTACTAAATTTTTTCATTTTGCTTTCTTTTGGTTTTTATTCCATTTTAGTCCTTATATTTTTCCTATGTAGTGGCAAATTACGATATGGTACCTAAAACTTTTACTTAATTAAATTTTTATCCATTTGACCATTTTAACTCTCATAACTACATTTTAATGTAAATTTGCACTTTTATCCCTGATTTATTGCTTAATTACATATTTTCCTTTATTAATCACTTAATTACATTTTTTAATTTTTTCATTCTTTTATTACATAATTGACATCATTTTATATTTATTTTCCTTTTAGTCCTTATTTTACTACATAATTATACTTTTTCCTTTAGTAGTGCCTAATGGAATCCCATGAATCAGATATGGGGGATAAAGACTCTAATGCTCTAAAATGAGTTATATTGACCACATGGCATGATCCATACCTCTAAAATGTGTTAAGGGATCAAATGGTATGATCTACGCCTCAATTGTCAGTCTAATATGCACACTTAATGGGTAGATCGGTGGTGGTCTACAATACTGATAAATTAGAAATTTTCATGATAGAAGAAAAGAATCCTTAATAGAAAGAAATGAGAAGTAATTATGCCTTTAGAAGCTAATTTCGATCAACTTTTAGCCTATAAATCTTGCAAAAAATGCTTGCCTGATTGTATTGAGCATTAGCATTTTGATGCTTAAGTAGAATGAATTACTACAAATTATGGATAAAACTAAAATAAATGTGTGAATTTGTAGAATGAACCTGCTATTTATAAAGCTTGAAAAAGTTGAATAGTGTTATTAAATGTTAGGCCTACTTTTGAAGCATGTATGACCTATCTTAGAAGTGATGATAATTTAATGGTGGCATTTGTCAGAGACCCTTATGAGTGCAGGATGAATCATATCCGATTGAATGGCCTTATTTTTCTTGCCTTTTCCTAGTTCGCTGGGGTGATTTTAGGCCTTTGACGGGCCTTCTATTGGGTTTTTATTTTGATTTTTTGTGTACTATCATTTATCCCCCTTAAATAGTTCGATCATTCTTAAGAGAGATTAAAGATTGAGATTCCCATATTTCCTTGATAACCACTTAGCCTTTTTTGATTATAGGTTTAGGAATGTGAGTCATCATTAGAGATCGGGATGTTCGTCAGTTGAGAGATTAGGTTTGATCATTAAGTCATCAATTTTAGATTACTTAGATTGAAATATACTTTGATCAAGATATCAATTTTATACAGTGTAAATCAAGATGTGCATCGATTGAGATATCAGTTTTAGATTACTTCGATTGGGATAACAATTTTCAATTACTTCAACCAGGATATCAATTTTAGATTACTTTGATTGGGATATCAATTTTAGATTACTTCGATCGGCATATGCATTCATCAGGAATCAATTTTAGATTACTTTAATCAGAATAACATTAATCGAAATATCAATTTTAGATTACTTCGATCGGGATGTGTATTGATCGAGAAAATAAAAAGCCTTTTTTGTAAATGATTTTTATGAACATAAGCAATTTTCAAAATTTTGCTTTACTAACCTTCTTATTTGACACTTTGGTTGCGTTTGTTGCATCCTTTTTACTTGCTTTTAGACTTCTGGTGCTTAATCATCCTGCTTTCCTGCTACATTTTCCTATTTTTACAAGTTAACCATATTCACTATGAAATAAAAATTACCTGAGGGTGCTGTTGATCATTGTTGATCTCATTTGCCTATTCATCTGATAGTGAATATCTAGATTGTTGCCTCTTTTCATACATTGCTTTGATAATATCACTTTGGGAATGGTGCCCTTTTAAATTTCATTGCTTCATCTTCTATGCTTTTACTGCATTTTTTCTTCTTGTTTTGAATTATATAACCATATGGCTTCCTACGATTGGTTTCCTCTAAATGGGAATTACTATAAAAGAGGTGTCTTTTCCTCTTTTTTCTAAAGCTTTCTATTTTTTTCCTTCTTGAAGTTTCTTGCTGAAGTTTTTTCCATGAAACCACTAGACTGTTTATTAAATTTTTCTTATTTTTCCTTTCCATTTTAGAAAGAGGAATGAATTGCTAGGCTTAGTCTTAGCAAAATATGACTTGTGATGGCAGGTCATGTGATCCCCAATCTTTGCTGTTACTTCTTTCTCTCATCCCTGGACTTTCTTATAATCATGGTAGAGGATACATATCTGTATTTGCCTTTCTATTTTCTTGATGCTGACCTAATGAAAGGAGTGTGCAGACTTAAAGGTGGTCTTATTGCAATAAAGCTATGGATTCATCATCACATTATTATTATTATTATTATTATTATTATTATTATTATTATTATTATTATTATTATTATTATTATTATTATTATTATTATTATTTTCGAATGGAAAAGCTCTATGTCCTATATACTCATTCATTCAGTTAAAAAGTTAAATGATTTTATCTTTGCATAATTTTCTTATCTTGCTCCTTTCTTCCTTACTCTTTCATCTATCTCGCGATATTTTGCTAAAAACTAAGAATGGAAAAATATTATAATCGAGTGGTGTTTTTAACTTATCTTGTTGTTGCTCTGATTGGGCTAACTTGCTATGGTTTACCATTCCCTCTTGGTAATGTCAGCGAGTTTGGAGATGAGTCATTACTTTGATCAGGCTAACTTGTTGTAGTTTACCCTTTATTCTTGGTAATGTCAGGATGTTGGGGGGGGGGGTGAGCTTGGGGATGACTTGGATTTATCAATTTAAATTAGGATTGATACCGCTAAACTGCTTAGCTGTTGATCATACATCTTATTGCATCATTAATTTGATAATTTCTTTCTTGAATTTTTATCGTGTCTTTTGAAAAATGGTGCTAATTTATTGCTCTTTTATCATTTTGATTTTTGAGCTTTTATTACAACTATTTATTTTCTTTAACACCTAATTTATTAGGATTTACCACGTGTGCTTCCAAACTCTTATAAATAGAGTTATTTCTTTGTATTCTTATCTATCCGTTTTCCTCTTTGTCTTTTCAAGCTTTCATGAAGCCTTCTAATTTTTTACCCTTCCTTACTGTTACCATTTTAGGAAAATGAATGAATGGTCGAGTGATTCCCTATTATGGTATCACCTACTATGGTAGATGATGCCTTCTCTTTCTTTCATTGCTTTCTTCATCATTATCTTCTCAAGCCATGGCTAATTTTGATGTGCCATAAGTGGGAAATGGTTGCATCATCTTCAAGGTTGATGAGGAGTGGTGATAACTGATGATAAATGTAGGTTTGCATTTTTCCCTTTTGTAAAATTTTAGGTGTCATTTTAGGAAGAATAAATTTTCAATTTTTGACTTCATAGATGTTTGCTGCTAACACTTTGTGGTGAACATAAGATGGTGCTTTCTTTCTTTGTATAGTTTTGAAAAGAACTTTAAATAAATTTTCCTTTTTGGTTTTTGCTTTTGCATTTTTTGCTTAATTAGTCACAATACATATTGACATGTTTTACTCACCCGATTAGGAAATCATCAATCAAGCAAATTTGAATAATGTACTGAATTTTATTCTTTAATCTTTTCAATTGTGATATATTTTATACATTGATCTTTCGATTGGGATAGTTTAATTTTCATCTTTATCAATCAAGTTTGACTTACTTTGTTGGCTTAAAGTTAACATAGGGGCGTACTTTTAGGGCCTTTTACCTTCATAGGTGAGCTTTTAAGGCCTTATTTACCCTTTTTCTCATTTCTTGTATAGAGTTTCTTCCACGAGATCTTATTTCATAGTCATCTTTGGGATTTTTCAATCATTTCAATATGAATTAAATCCCTCAACTATCATTCTTTAATGTCCTGATAGGGGAAGATCATTTTACAGTCTCTCCCTATTTTCTTCATGATGATAGCCATAAAATGTCCTAAAAGAGAGATGTTTTGTTCTCATTTGGGCCTTGTTTATACTATTTCATTCATCTTCGAACTTGGTGTCTTCTTTCTCCAATTTAACTTTTTTCTTTTTTGCCTTTGATTCAATCAGGTAAAGAGGAAAGGTCCCTGCTCACCTATATTTTTTTCTATTCTTTTCGTTTGATCATATTTCTAGTCTCTCCCTTTTGCTTTTACTAAAGGAAGGGGTTGGTAAGGTAGAAATGTCAATGCCTAAATATTGGGTTTATCGAATGTATAGAGGTAGTTCTATGCTCTTCTTATATCTTTTTCTATGGGAGAAATGTATAGATTTATGCCTTGATATATGATATTGATGGAGGGAAATGTTTTATTCTCTTTCAATATTGAAGAGAGTAATTTTGTCTACCTTTATTATCGGACATGCTCTCTCCCCTTTTGGTGCATAACTGTTACATCAAATGCATAATTTCTAGACTTTATTCTTAATGGATTTGTTGGAACTTCGATCACCTGATCGATGGTAGCAACTTATTTCATTTTAATGGAAGCACTTTTCTTCTTGGTGTGGGGTAAAGTTCTTTTCTCTTCTGCATGTTGCTCTTTATCCTTAAAGCTAATGGAAAAGTTATATTTCTTTGGGGAAGGCATTTTTTCTTACTGTATTTCCCCTAGTTCACCTAGAGATGAAGAAAAAGAATAGTCATTTCATCCCTTCCAATATCTTTCCTATTAGGCTAGTTCTGGGAGTCTTTTATATTTATTGCATGTTGTCTTAAAAAGAAGATGTTTTGCTTCCTTTTGGACCTAACACATGATTTTTTACTTCCTTTTAGTATTGGATTTAATTTTTTTACCATCTATGATTTCCCATGTAGTCTCGAAGACTTTTATAAAATCCTTATTTCATGAGATCCTTATTTATCAACTTCATTTGTATGATTATGAATCCTTGTTTATCCGTGTTTATAGACTTTTATGGAAATAAAATATTTTCACTTAACCATCGACTCTCAACGAAAGTACTAAATGATAAGTAAAAAATTTTAATAATAAAAGAGGAGAATCCTTAATAGAAAGAAATGGGAAATTAATGTGCCTTTAAAAGCTTATTTCGATTAGCTTTTAGCCAATGAACACTACAAAGGTGCTTTTTCAATTGTACCGGGTATTAGCACTCCGATGCTTAAATTAGCAATTGAAGAGAAAGCTCTTAAAGAGAGAAAGTATGGATAAAACTAGAAAGAAATATGTGAATTTATAAAATGAACCTGCTATTTATAGAGCATAAAAAAGATGAATAGTAGGCCTACTTTGAAGCAAGTATAACCTATCTTAGAGATGATGATGATTTAACGGTGGCATATGTCGGATAGCCTTATCGGGGCAAGCATGAGTCACGTCAGATCAGATGGCCTTATTTCACAAGCTTTTTTCGTAGTTTGTTGGGGTGATTTAGGCCTTTAATAGGCCTTTTATAGGGCATTTATTTTGATTTTCTGAGTATTATCAATTACCGATTCACTTTATTATCTACCATAGTATATATCCCTATGGCTAGCTATTTTATGCTAAAATCCTATATTAAATACTGTACACTAAAGGCAAATGCTTTTAATCATCTTATGTCATATTTTCACATGATTCACATTATGTCACAATTTTCATTTACTTAATTCTTATTCATTTATGCTTATCATTCATACATACATGGTATACATATGTAATTTCATCCAAATGTAGTTGAAACATGCCATTATCACATTGAATACCATTTGACCATGTCATGTTCACATACATACATAAGGTATTCTCATACATTATCATACTTTATATGTTACCATAACAATTTTAAGATTCAATGTGATACACAACCAAATTTCACTAGTGTCCATTTGTTACCTATGTAAATATAATTATATCAATTTTGTCAACATTATGTCCAAATGTAATTTAATATTCTAATCACTCACATTAGGTTTATATTATCATTATAATGTCCATTTCATGTTAAATATTTAATTTAACCATCAAAGTATCACTTGATAAGCTTAATATTACCATTTGACCAATTGAAGTTCTATCTCTTCTTGGTTGTTTTCTTCACCAATTATTATTTAATTCATGTTATTTCATCAATTTATCAAGGTATCTTAATTTTTTTTCATCATTTTCATCATTCTTTCTTTCCTATTCCTATACTTTACTATTCGACCATTATTAGGTTATATGCATATATATCTCTGTGCGTGTGTGTGCAAATTACATGGCAAGAAAATATTTCATAGCTTATTTCATTTAACTATTTGAGCATTATTAGGAAGGATAAGTTAGGATGAAGCAAATTGATGTATAATCTAACATTGTATTCTTCATATTAGTAAAATGCCATATAATCTTATCTTTTTTTCCATAATCACTTAAAGGCAATGCTAGTATTAATTCCAATATGATTAGCCTAAAAAATATGATATTAAAGAATTCAACGGTCTTAGTATTCTAAAACATAACATCATATAATATGTAAAGGTATAACAATTGCCACAACCTTTATAAGGATTTTTAAGATCTCCCATTGACAGTATACTATTTTCCAGGATTTTAGTTTTTTTTGCCAAATTTCATTAATTTCTAAAATAGACTGTCCTTTAGATTTAGATATAGTAGCTTGTAATCCTAAATATTTATAAAGAATAGTCAAACTCCAAATTTTTAGAATAGATTTTATTTAATCTTTAACAACTAAGCGTACATAAGGGCTAAAAAATAAATTGGGTTTTACTTTTATATACCTTATATCCATTTATCTTCTTATAGAATTCTAAAAGCAATATATAGAAGTTTCTCAACCTCTTCCATACAATAGCCCTACATAAAAGTATAAACTCATAAGCAAAAAATATATGAGAAATTCATAGCTTATCCCTTGTTATCTGAACTCCACATTACAGGCCTAATGTGATTAACATCATAAGCATTCTTCACTTTTGAAATTAAAGTTAACAAAGTGTGATTAGTATTCCTACTTCATTCCCTTCAAAACAATTTGATTTATAACATAAGTGATAACACCTCCGATTTATAAGGCCCATAGGGCCTAAAACTGACTTTGAGTAAAAGTTAACAAAATAGAAGTCTCATCCAATACAAGTGGCCCTTCACATCAAACCTGTCATATTGTCGCCAACCTAATCAGTTTGACAAAGTTTCTATTATTCCAGACCAATAGGTTCCTTTTCTTATAAATTGCTTAATCCTAAAAGACCTTAGTACATAAGTTTGATAACCTTTTCTCTCAAAATTCTCTTTAAGTTTTCTTTCTATTGACTCAAATTTTGAGGCGTACACTCCTGATTCAATGGGAAACAACTTGCTATAGGTTTCTGAAGTGCTTTTGACCCAATTATCTTAAGTGTTTGCTTGTTATAATAATCTTAGGATTATCATTCGACGCTTTTATTGAGAGCAATATTCATAACCATGGTGAAAGATTCAAAATTCAAAACCAGAGACCAAGCCAGTAGGGAGAGAAGTCAAAGAATATCCCTCATTGAGAAGGAACCCCATAGCTCCGCATCAAGATCTCCCATTCGATCCCCTATAAGACATGAGAATCATTAGTAAAAAGGCCCACTAGTAATCCCTTACCAAGGTTCAACAATGAAGTCATAATCCAACTGGGCTCTACTTCGGTAACAACAAAAGACCTTAAATGTTGCAAAAAAGGCCTTTTTCCATTTGCAATTTAAATAAAGGGCATCTACTTAAAAAAGACATAAGAGATTCATTTTTTTTCACCTCTAGCTTATATCCCATAAGGAGTTTCTCATAGATGTAAAACTAGAGTGCATTAAAAGGTAAATCTCGTAATAAGAAGGATTCACACCCCTACAGTATTTAATAAAATGAATTAATATGGCATATACTAAGAAAAAGGTCATAAACTAAAGACAAAATAAATTTAAATGTAAAACAATAATCAAAGTGCAGTGAAAAGCAATAACATGAAAATGCCTTGCAAATAACTTGAGACTTTTGAGCAAAATGATACTTGTAATAACCAGCTTATAAAATCAAAAAAATTATCTCCTATTTAGACAAATCACATATTTAGGAGAAGTTTGAAGATGAATCACTAAAAAGCCAATACACTAAAACATTATCCTGAATAGTTAAGAAAAATATTTATTTGCTTGGTATTGTCACATATTGCATGGAAAATATAGGGGCTAATTTCAATGCTTTATTATTTATTTATTTATGTATTTATTCAATTGATCAATCTATGCTAGAATGAATTAGAATGTGTCAATTATATATATATATATATATATGTGTGTGTGTGTACTCGTGCGTGCAATTTACTTGATAGCAAAAGATTTCACAACTTATTTCATTTGATTGTTCAGACATTATTTAAGAAGGATAAGTTAGGATGAAGCAATGTGATATACAATTTAACATTGTATTCTCCATATTAGTAAAATGCCATATAAGCTTATATTCTTTTTCCATAATTACTTAAAGGAAATGCTAGTATTAATTTTAGCATAATCAGCCTCAAAAATATAATATTAAAGAATTCAACTGTCTTGGTACTCTAAAATATTGCATCATATATATGCAAAGGTATAATAGTTGCCATAGCCTTTATAAGGATTTCTAAAATCTCCTATTGATAATAGATTATTTTTTCAAGACTCTATTTTTTTTGCCATTTTTATTTAATTTCTAAAATAGACTATCCTTTAGATTTAGATATAGCAACTGGTAATCCTAGATATTTATCATAACTAGTCACATTCTTAATTTTTAGAATAGATTTTATTTGATCTTTAACAGTTAAAAATACATAAGGGCTAAAATATAAACTAGATTTTAATTTTTTGTACCTTCTACCCATTTATCATGTCATAAAATTCCAAAAGCAATATATAAAGGCTTCCTAGCCTACTTTATATAATAACCCAACATAAAATGTATAAACTCTTGGGCAAAAAAAAAAGAGAAATTCATGGCGCATCACTTACTATCTGAACTCCACATTGCAAGCCTAATGTGATAACATAATGAGCATTTTTCACTTTCGAAATCAAAGCTAACAAAGTGTGATTAGTATTTCTACTTCATTCCCTTCAAAAAAAATTGATTTATAACATTAGTGATAATGCCTCTGATTTTATAAGGCCCACAAGGCCCAAAACCGAATTTGAGTAAAAGTTCATACAATAAAAGTCTTATCTAATACGAGTGGCCTTCCTCATCAAAACTATATTAACGCTACTAATCCAATCGGTTTGACAAACTTTCTGCTATCTCAGATGAATTGACAAACACCATAGAATGTGACTAGTCTAATCACCGTCTAGTGTCTATTAGGCCCAATTAAGTATACCAAATCCAATAAATCACATTTCTTATAATTTCTTAATCTTAAAAGACCTTAGGTACACAAGTCTGATAACCTTTTCTCTTAAAATTCTCTTTAAGTTTCCTTTATATTGACTTAAGTTTCAAAGCGTACACTTTCGATTCGATGAGAGAAACCTTGATGTAGGTTTCTAAAGCGCTTAAACCTAATTGGCTTGAGTGTTTGCTTGTTATAATAATCTTAGGATTATCATTCGGTGCTTTCATTGAGAGCATCATTCACATCCATTGTGAAATATTCAAAGTTCAGAACTAGAGACCAAGCTAATAGGAAGAGAAGGCAACAAAGATCCTTCATTGAGAGGGAACCCTATAGCTTCCTATCAAGATCTCCTATACGATCCCTAGTAAGACATGGGAATCACTAGTAAAAACCCCCACTAGTAATCACTTACCAAGGTTATACAGTGAACTCATAATCCAACTAGACTCTACTCTGGTAACAACAAAAGACCTTAAATGCTATAAAAAAGGCCTTTTTTCATTTGCAATTTAAATAAAGGGAATCTACTTAAAAGATACATAGGAGATTCATTTGTTTCATTACTAGCTTCCCATCAAGAGTTGGTCATAAATGCCAAACTAGAGTGCATTAAAAGGTAAATCTCGTAATAAGAAGGATCCATACCCCTACAATGTTCAATAAATGAATGAATATGGCATATGCCAAGAACAAGGTTATAAACTAAGGACAAAATACATTCAAATGCAAAACAAAAATCAAAGTGCAGTGAAAAGCAATAACATGAAAATGCCTTACAAATAACTTGAGACTTTTGAGTAGAATGACACTTGTAATAACCAGCATATAAAATTAAAAAAATTATCTCATATTTAGACACATCACATCTTTAGGATAAGTTTGAAGATGAATCACTAAAAAGCCAATACACCCAAACTTTATCCTGAATTCCTAAGATAAATATTTATTTACTTGGTATTGTCACATATCACATAGAAAATATAGGGGCTAATTTCAATGCTTTATTACTTATTTATTTATTTTAATGGATGAATCTACGCTCGAATGAATTAGAATGTGTAAATTATATATATATATATATATTTATATATATATATGCGCGCGCGTGTGTGTGTGCGCTTGCAATTTACTTGATAGCAAAAGATTTCATAACTTATTTCATTTCATTTAATTGTTTGGACATTATTTAGGAAGGATAAGTTAGCATGAAGCAATGTGATATATAGTTTAACATTGTATTCTCCATATTAGTAAAATGCCATATAAGCTTATATTCTTTTCCACAATTACTTAAAGGTAACGCTAGTATTAATTCCAGCATGATCGCCTTCAAAAATATGATATCAAAGAATTTGACTATCTTGGTACAATAGTTTCCATAGCCTTTATAATGATTTCTAGGATCTTCTATTGACAATAAACTATTTTTTCAGGACTCTAGTTTTTTTGCAATTTTTGTTTAATTTCTAAAATAGATTGTTTTTAGATTTAGATATACCAGCTGGTAATCCTAGATATTTATCAAGAGTAGTCACATTTTGAATTTTTAGAACAAATTTTGTTTGATCTTTAATAGCTAAATGAACATAAGGGATAAAAAATAAACTAGATTTTACTTTTATATACCTTCTACTTATTAATCTTCTCATAGCATTCCAAAAGCTATATATAGAAGTTTCCTCACCTCCTTTATAAAATTGCACTACATAAAAGTAAAAACTCATGGGCAAAAATATATGAGAAATTCATGGAGCATCTCTTACTATCTAAACTCAACATTGCAAGCCTAATGTGATTAACATAATTAGCATTTTGCCCTTTCAAAATTAAAGCTAACAAAGTGTTATTAGTATTCCTACTTCATTCCCTTCAAAACAAATTGACTTATAACATTAGTGATAATGCCTTCGATTTTATAAGGCCCACGAGGCCTAAAAACTGACTTTGAGTAAAAGTTTTCTCTATAGAAGTCCCGTAGATAATGATTGGCCTTGCACATCAAACCTATCACAACATCGCTGATATGATCAATTTGATAAAGTTTCTGCTATGTTAGACGAATTGATATGCATTGTAGAATATGACTAGTCTAATCACCGTCTAGTGCCTATTGGGCCCACTTAAGTATACCTAATCCAATAGATCCTCTTTCTTATAAATTTTGTAATCCTAAAAGACCTTAGATACACAAGTCTGATAGCCTTTTCTCGATTCGATTAGAAAAAAACTTGCTATAAGTTTTTGAAGAGCTTTTACCCCAATTGGCTTGAGTGCTTACTTGTTATAACAATCTGAGGATTGTCACTTGGTGCTTTTATTGAGAGCAACATTCATATCCATGGAAAAACATTTGAAATTTAGAATCAGAGACTAAGCTAGTGGGAAGAAAAGGTGATGAAGACCCCTAATTGAGAAGAAACCCCACTAATAACGCCTCCAACTATAAGGCTTATGAGCTCAAAAACTAGCTTTGAGTAAAAGTTTGCATGATGGAAGTCCTATCCGATACAAGTGGCCCTTCACATCAAACCTATCATAATGCCACCAATCTGATCGGTTTGACAAAGTTTGTGCTATGTCAACTAATTGGCATGCACTGCAAAATGTGACTAGTCTAGTCACCATCTAGTGCCTATTAGGCACACTTAAGTATACCTAGTCCAATAGATCCTTTTTCTTATAAATTTCTTAATCCTAAAAGACCATAGGTACACAAGTTTGACAATATTTTCTCTTAAAATTCTTTTTAAGTTTACTCTTTATTGACTTAAGTTTCAAAGCGTACACTCCCGGTTCAATTAGAAAAACCTTACTATAGATTTTTGAAGTGCTTTTGACCCAATTAGCTTGAGTGTTTGATTGTTATAATAATCTCAAGAATATCACTCAGTTCTTTTGTTAAGAGTAACATTAATAACCATGGCACAATAGTCCAAATTTAGAACCATAGACAAAGATAGTAAGAAGAGAAGGAGACAAAAACCCCTCATTGAGAGGGAACCCTATAGCTCCCTATCAAAATCTCCCATTTGATCCTCAATAATTTTCCATGGGAATCACTAGTAAAAACCCTCGCCAGTAATCCATTACCAGGGTTCAACAATGAGCTCATGATCCAACTAGACTATACTTCAGTAACAATAAAAGACCTTAAATGCTACAAAAAATAGGCCTTTTTCCATTTACAATTTAAAAAAGGGGCATTTTCTTAAAAGAGATATAGGAGATTCATTTGTTTTATCTCTAGCTTATATCGCATCAGGAGTTACTCATAGATGCAAAACTAGAGTGCATAAAAAGGTAAATCAGGAAATAAAAAGGATCCATACCTTTGCAGTATCCAATAAATGAATAAATATGGTATATACTAAGAACAAGGTCATAAACTAAGGACAAATATATTCAAATGCAAAACAACAATCAAAGTACATTGAAAAGCAATGACATGAAAGTACTTTGCAGATAACTTAAGACTTGTGAGCAAAACGACACTTGTAATAATCATCTTATAAAATGAAAAAATTTATCTCATATTTACACATGTCACATCTCTAGGAAAGGTTTGAAGATGAATCACTACAAAGCCAATACACCAAAACTTTATCTTAAATTGCTAAGAAAAATATTTATTTGTTTGGTATTGTCACATACCACATTGAACATGAAGTGGCCAATTTCAATGCTTTATTTATTTATTTATTTCAATCGAGGAATTAATGAGAGAATGAAATAGAGAGAGAGAGAGTGTGTGTGTGTGTATATATATATATATATATATATATATGGTAGAATATAAAGTAATTAATGCTAAAAGAGTGTTATTTAACAAAATATCATCCTTTGGTGGCTTGCTTTTTAACCCATTTTGTAATTTACTAAAATGTCATACAATTCAATTTGAAATGGAAAGATTGAACGCTAATTCGATAGTCCATCGCACTACAATAACTAATTATAATGCTAAAAAAAATTAAGAAATTGGCAATGAAAGGGAAAGGAGAAAACCTTGAGATCAAGAAGAGAAGAGTAAGAGAGTCCCTAAAGCTTGAAGAAAGATAAGGACTGCAGCGTGCAACCCTACATTGCCAATGTTAGATCTTCGCTATAGCCTCACGCAATCACTCCTCAGCCTCAAGGAGGCAGCGCTCAGCATCGAGGCTATCTTGATCGAGGAAGAAGGGAGGAGAGAAGGATATATAGGAAAGAAGCAGCAGAGATAGTATTGAGTGAGAGAAGAGAAAAAGTAGCTTTTATACATAGGGTTAACATTTTAAAAATACTAAAATGTCCTTGCAAAATTTAATCATTTTGCCTTTATACTATAAGAAAAATTGAAAATGGCGAGGACAAAAATTCTTGCTAAATGATGATTTTTCATCACTAAATCAATTTAATGAGGACTTATCAAGGATTTATTCCTAGAAAAATTAGCAAGGATAATGTCCTCGCCAAATGCTTCATAAACCAAATTGCATATGACTCATACTTTAGCAAGGAAATTATCCTCACTAATTTAGCGAGGATAATGTCCTAGCCAAATGCTTCATAAACCACATGCCATGTAACTCACAAGTTAGCAAGGGTATTGTCCTGGCCAATTTTGCGAGGATTTATTCTTAGCAAAATTAACGAGGATAATGTCCTCGCCAAATGCTTTATAAACCAAATGGTATATAACTCATACTTTTGTGAGGGAATTGTCCTCATTAATTTAGTGAGCATTTATTCCTAGCAAAATTTGAGAGGATAATGTCCTCGGCAAATACTCTATAAACCATATGTCACATGAATCACAAGTTAGCGAGGGAATTATCCTTGCCAATTTTGCGAGGATTTATTCCTAGTAAAATTAATGTGGATAATCTCCTCGCCAAATGCTTTATAAACCAAATGGCATATGATTCATACTTTTGCAAGGGAATTATCTTTGCTAATTTATCAAGGATTTATTCCTTGAAAAATTAGCAAGGATAATGTCCTTGCCAAATGCTTCATAAACCAAATGGCACATGACTCACAAATCAGTGAGGGAATTGTCCTTACCAATTTAGTGAGGATTTATTCTTAGTAAAATTAGCGAGGATAATATCCTCACTATGTGGTTCACAAATCAAATGCCACATGACTTAAGTGTTAGTGAGGGAACTGTCCTCGCCAAATTAGCAATGATTTATTTCTTGCAAAATTTATGAGGATTAAGTCCTCGCTATATGGTTCGTAAATCATTCTTACCATAAATTAAGAGTTAGCGATGGTTCTATACTCACAAAGTCGTCGCTATTTTTTGCACCAAAATTTTGGCACCCAAAATTAGTTATAATAAAATTTATTTAACAGTAAATTATTGTAATATCTATTTTCCCACTATCCCCTAACAATATTTGTGACAAAAATCATTTTTCGTCGTAATGTTGTCGCTAAATGGTGCATTTAGCAATAAATTTCATTGTTCTCGCTAATTTTTATCACTATTTCGCATTTTGTTGTAGTGTTATATTCAAAGATGGTTTGGTAAATACATATAATTAAAATTTCAAATAATTTATTTTTTGATAAAAATTTTAACAAAATATAAATAAATTACAAAATTTTTAATTTAATAATTATTTAAATGAGATAATAAATTTTATATTATGTTTTTTACAAATTTTTATTTTTATTAATCTTCATGATGTAATTATATAATAATTAGTTATTATTATTATTATTATTATTATTATTATTATTATTAAAAATGTAAATTTTTTAAATAAATCTATTTAGATTTTAGGGTAAAATAAAAATTTAATATCTTCTCAAAATAATTATAATATATAATAATTTAAGGTTCATAATATTTTACTATTAATGATATATAAAAACTGTTATAATAAAATTTATAAATTTTTTTAACGTAAACTAAAAAGTATAAATTATATGGATCGAATTTGATGTGTAACGTAAATTATTAAAAATAATTAGTAAGCATAAATATGTATGTATATTTTTTTATTAATATTATAATGCTTAGTGAAAATAATACTCACTTTTTAATAAATTAATTTGCTAAATTAAAAAATTGAATATTTTTAACTAGAAAACTTTTCTTCACTAATTTTGTTGTAAATATTGGCACCATTCATTGCTGTCAATTTTTTTAGTGATTGTTTTTATTTTTCATAACTAAAATTATCGTAAATTTCAACAAATACATTTTCACAATTGAAATTCTAAATGGTTGCTAATCCGTCACTATTTAGTGATGAAATTTATGCCGTTGCTAATTTTCATTTCTTTTAAGTGAAAGCTATTTTCAGTGATTTTGCATAACAAATGTTGGATACAATTAGAAAAGCCAAATAGCCTTTAACTTCTGATAGAGATATGGAAGTGGAAAGCTATAAAATGCATTGGCTGAAATACATAGAGGTAAGAATCAAAAAGCAAAGATGCAAAACAAGAACTCACTCAGAGTTCTAAGAGTCTAAAAGAGAAAAGAAAATGGAAATATACATAAGGAAAAAATTGTCAGTGACAATGTTGTAGGGGGGAACATTTAACGACAATGTTGTAGGACATTGTTCCCGAGTTGGTAGATATGATGGCCTTGGTTACATGTGCATCCCTAAGATGATACATCACGCGGCTTATGCACTAAGGCAATTGCCCTCATTGGAAGTTAATGGTGATCTCGAATTCCCTTGTACTCCTAAAAAAAGGTTTGTGAGAAAAGCAAAGGAGGAAAATAAGGAAGACTTGCCAGATACGAATGAGCAATGGCTCCTATAACAAGTAAAGAAATTTAGCTTCAGCCATCATAAGATGCTAGTCTTCGAGGGATATATGATCCTACCCTTCAGCCAAGAGATTAGGGAGACCAAATTGCCGAGTAAATTTAGAGAAATAAAAATACCTCAATATACAGGTAATTCTAACCCTAAATGTCATATTTCTAAATATTTGACTCACATACAGATATAGTCTTTCGATAATAGGGTACTCTATAGGGTATTTCCATCCACTTTTACAGGTATGCTTTAGACTAATTCCATAATTTGCACTCGAAATCAATCCACACCTTTACATAGCTTAGGGCTTTGTTTATCATAAGGTTTATAGTGCAAATCAGAACCCCAAAGATTGTTATTGATCTATGTAATCTGATATAGAGCCTCAATGTAAGTCTAAGAGACTACAGTAACAGGTTCCAATTCTAGTATCAAAAATAAAAAATTCTACACCTTGGCATAACAACATACACCATAGCCAGAAGTATGAAATGCCAGTAACTATTTGACTCCATCATCACTTGCACTCATATACATTTTGCTAAATTGATGGACAGAGCAAAGCAATTCATCCATTTGGATGATGCATTAAGAATAAGTGAAAAACTTATGAAGGTTAGAAAAATCCAACCTATCGGATGGAGCAAATAGAGAAAACAAAGTCCATCAATTATGGAAAATGAGAGGAGAAATAGAAGCCTTAAAAGGGTAAACTTTTTGAAAATATAGAAAGAGAAGAGAGAAAAAGCAAAATAGAATTGAGTGCCATGCAATCAAAACTTTCACTCCATTAAACATCCCTCCATTACAAGTCTTAATGTGGATAAAAGAAAAGCACAACAAAGTAAACTGGCCTGGGAAAATTTCCCCTATATTTCCAGTAACAAAACTAAATTTTTCCAATTCTATAAAGACATTGGCCACACCATAGATGACTATAATGCATTAAGAAAGGAGATTGAAATAATTCTATAGAGAGGCTCTCTAAAAAGTCTTGTAGGCCTGACCCCAACAACTTCTTGTAAATTGCCTCAAGATGGAAAAATATGATTGGACTTTCATGATAAAAAAAGGAGAGAAGAAGGTCGAAAGGCACCAAAAGGTCAAAGAAAAAAATCAACATGATTGCAGAAGGATCCTCTTCTGGAGAAACCATATGCAAGAAGAAAAATGGCAAGGATGTATATTTCTCAACCACTTCTAAAAGATTGCAATCGGTGACCATCTTCCTTGAAGATAAATGAGATCTAAAGTTTCCTCACAAAGATGCTTTAGAGCTGGAAGCAAGCATTGCAAACTTTTAGGTAAAAAGAATTTTGATAGATAATGGAAGTACAATCAACATCCTCACCTTGGAGGCTGAACGAAAGATGGGGTTGCCCTTGGAAAGCTAACATTGTACACCACCCCACTGGTCAAACTTGGCAATGCCACAATTTTAGTAAGTTAATCAAACTACTCCATGATTGGGGAAGAATTATATAACAAGGAATTCAATCATCATTGGTGAAAATGCATCTCGAGAGAAGAAAGAAGCTATTTAATAAGGGAAATTCACAAGGGGATTTATGGTGTCCATGAAGCTAGTAGGGCAATCACTAGAAAGGTCTTATAGTTTGGATACTTTTGGTTTGGTAGTTTTAATAACGCTCGAGAATAAGTCTAAAAGTTCAAATAATGCCAAATATATGATAGGATGATTAGACAATGGGCATTTGAACAGTAGCCAATCAGAATATCCTAGCCATCTAATCAATGGGGATTGAATATTATAAGACCATTTCAACCAGGCAAATGGAAAATGAAGTTATGGATTGTAGTAGTTGATGACTTCTTCAAATGGATAAAAGCCAAACTGCTAGCTACAATCAATGCAGAAAAGGTAAATAATTTTACATGGAAGGGGATAATATATAAATATGGTATGCCATAGGTGTTCATTATCAACAATAGTAAATAATTTGATAGTATGATATTTAGGTCCTTTTACACCAGCCTAAAAATCCACCTGAGATTCACCTCGATCACCCATCCTCAGAGTAATGGCCTAACGAAAGTCTCTAACAGAAAGATCCTTGAAGGATTAAAAAAAGGTTAGGTAACGCCAAAGGTAATTGGATGGAAGAATTACAAAGTACCCTATGGTCCTATCAAATGTCACCAAGAGTTGGAACGATGCAAACACCCTTCTCCCTTATTTATGGATCCGAGGCATTCATATTGGTAAAAATTGGTATCCCCTCTTATAGATTAACCTTTTATTCCAATTAGGAAAATGATCAAGAGATGAGATAGGATTTGGACTTGATAAAAGAAGAAAGAGAGGATGCCTATGTCAAAATAACAACGTACAAGCAAAGGGTAGCCAAGTATTACAACTGTAAAGTCAAATCAAGATCTTTTAACTTGGCAACCTAGTCCTCGAAAAGGCTAATATATAGTCAGGAAATACAGGAGTAGGGAAGCTCATGCCCAATAAGGAAAGACCCTATGAAGTCTCTAAAGTCCTGGGTAAGAACACTTACAAACTTAGAAGCCTAAAAGGTCTAGACATCCCTAGATCATGGAATGTGGAGGTTTTGAAAAAAATATATGATCTGAAGTGTAATAGCTCCCTTTTCAGCTGAAATGGTTGAGAAATAAAATAGTGATCAAATCAATTATGAAAATAATTCATTCCAAGCAATCAGTCATTCTCCAAACTAAAAATAATGCCTCTTCAATGAACTCAATACCACCTTCGTCCTCTTCACGATCAATAGGATGGTCACTATAACCATTGTTATCTTTAGTCTTCTAGCAGCTTAGTCTCCTTTATTCTCCCCTTTTAAAAGATCTTTGGTCCAAGTGGTTGGTCTTATAGTGTGACGTCCTCCAAATTTGGTATTGGGTATGAGTATGGAACACTTACTGACGCTATTAATTATATTCCCCTTCTTTTGTCTTGTGAAACTAAAAATTAATTTTTTCTCTCTCATATTTTAAACCTATCATGCATCATTAATTTATCAGTCACAATAGCACTATTCATTGGCTAAAAATCACTATTTAAATGGTATAAAATTTAGTAGCATAACAGCTGCAATTTCAACTAAGCAACCTACAAAATTTTCAAATTTACACTTGATGTGTGTAGTTTAGTGCATGTCAAGTTAGTATTTTACGTTTAAGTGTAAGGATTCAACATTATCCCTAGGAGGATTCATGGAAATTAATATGGCATTAAGGTCTAATTAATCTTAATTAATTGAAGTATTATAGTTAAGATATTGTTAATTATTGATTTAAGTGATATGGGGTAAAATAGTCATTTTACCATATGTATAATTGGAATAAATTTTTTGTTAAGTGGTCAATTATGATATAGGTGTAATTTAGTGGGTCAATTATAATTAAAGAAAAGAAGTTATGGTGTAATTAAAGAAAATAAAATAAGTATAAAGACATATTTAAAAGAAGGGATAAGTGGGGGATAGATTTTTAACATGAAAATTTAAGGAGCAAAAGGGAAAATTCCCTTCTCCACTCAAGTTATAAGGGCTGCATGAAGGAGAGAGAAAGATTTGTGTAGGTTCTTGAGGAGATAAGGATGAAAATGGCAAGGAAAAAGAGGAAGAAATCATCTCTCTTAAAGAACTTCAAACCTTCACTTTCTCTCTCTTTCTTCTCTCTTCAAGAAAAATCCATGAATCTCTCTCTTATCTCTCTAAATGATTTTAGCCTATGAACTGTTTAGAACACTCTTAACCTACTAGAAGTGAGCTTGTGATGATTGTGATAAGGGATCTTCAAGGATTTCCATATCAAGTAAAGAGGAAGAAGATAAAGATAAGGAAAAAAAAGGGTTTTGATGGAAGACTTAGGATTTCATGAAAGGTTAAGTATTTCTATTTATTTTGCATGTGATTTTCATAGGTGGAATTATGGATTAAGATCTATAATGGCTATACTTAGAGTTAGTAATATAGTTTTAAGGTTGATATCTAAATATTGAAACCTTGCATGTGTTTATTTATGATGATTAAAGTAGTAAAAATCTATTTTGGTTCATTAGGAACCAGTTTCTATATTTTCAAAATATCTTGAGTTTTATGACTCTAATTTGGATAGTTTTATTTTTCAATTACAACTAAGACTTAGGCTTATAATTTTGTAGAAGGAAGCTATTTTTGATTCTGCCTCTAAATGTCCTTAATATCAACTTAAAGTTCGTTGTGAGTTGCTATCCAGTTGTAGGGAGCAGGTTGCTGTATTTTTCATATAATTTTTGGTAAAGAATTCTAAATCATACGAGACAAAATCCTAAATATAATAGACTTATATGAGCATAAATTTTTGTGGAGGAATGTTGGCTTAAATCTGTAGCCATTTGCTTTTATGAATTTTCTAAATTGTAAATAAAACTGATTTTGGTATTGTGAATTGTTGCCAAATGTTAACGAACAGGTTTCGGTATTTTTGTTATAACTCACAATAGAAAGGTCAAACTACTATGAAATAAAATTTTGGATAAACTATACTTATAGTAAAACAATTCTTATGAATAGAGTTTAATTTAATTATATATCTATTTTACTCCACGAATTTTTTAAAGTGGTTATACAAACTATTTTTGAATGAATTGTACTCTTGGACAACTTGTATTGATTGGTTTATAAATCCTAAATTATGTTTCCAAATTAATTTTTATTTGAAGCATGAGCAACTAGAGACATAAATCATCATTTTCTTAGAAGACTAATTGGGTTAATTTAGCCTTTATTATGGCATAATTGAGATGTAAAACAAAAATGTAAATCTGCCTACCTTACTTTTGTTAAACTTAATTCTTGATGTATAAATATTACTACAAGTATTCATATGATATTAGGGCAATTTGATTATGAAACTAAATATGATATATGCTCTATAATTATATGAATTTGATGATGTTTGGATTATTTAATTAAGAAAAAATATTATACAATGTGATATGTGCATAGAGGTATGATATTAATATAATTTAAAGCTATGCATATATGGATTTAAGTAGCATGATACAAGCGTATATATATATATATATATATATATATATATATATATATATATATATATGGCAAGCTTATGATCAAACATGTTGATATTATTAAACTGAAATAACATGCTTTTGCTTTCATGATTATGTTTACATGACTATGCATACGTGCCTATGCGTATACACTTACTATAATCTATTATCATATGAAAATAAACAATTACCACGTTACAATTGTAATCAATTATGTTGATATCCAGTTTGGATGTCCATATATGTGAGCAATTTTGCTAGGTTCTACATTAAAATTATAAACATGTTAATTATGTTTTCAAGTAGTAATATAATTTTTATAGTTATTTGGTCATAAAATGAGGATGTTGCTTCTTGTATAGTTATGGGTAATTAATAATGGTATTATTAATTTATACAAGCCTATGGGTGTTACATGATATTTGTATATGACTATAAGGTATGATAATGCCATAAAATAGAGCTACAAGTACATGAGGTAACATATTGTGCAACAAGCCATGATCAAGCATATGGGTCATTACTTATTTGAATGGATATGAATATGTTACATGCTTATGTCTATAGGCTATCATGTAAAGCTTATTGATTACATAATTATTTAATTATGGTTACTTGTATTAAAACTTGAGAATAATTATATATGGATATATATGAGATTGTGTATCTTGTATATGATAGTTTATGTGTAAGACTACACCATGAAGTTTAAACATGAAATGATAATTAGAAATGTATATGAATACTATTAATGCCTGTAAATAGAGCTCGATAGTGGATAGATAGGTGCCCATAAGGATTTAGTTGCAACTACTATCTGTTGGAATTTATCGGTTACATGCATCTCATACATAAACAGAATTTAAAAATTTTAACCAATGTTACTAATCTTGCCATGAATGTACAATATTCATATTGATGAGCATAAGAAAAAAACACCTTTGATTTTTGTTGAACAGTTGATTTTACTTCGCACCGGATTGTCGCAAACCAAAATGTCCAAAATCGAACACCTCCAATGAGTAATCCACACTAGAGATTGATAAAATGAACCAACAAATTGGTAGAGGACAAGTGCTGGCCGAAAAACCCTAGAGCTAGTAAGGATTTGTGAGGCTAGGGTGGAGAGAATAATAGAAGAAGTCTTTCTTAAGTGTTATATCACTTAACCCTAATTCCTCATTAGTTGGCTTTTTATAGTTAGGTTAAAAATCCAACTTCATAATGAGATTGGGATCTTTAAAATTGCTGGAGAATTATTAATTGGGCTTTTGTAATTCTTTATAATTATTTGGGCTCAATTAAATCCAATTTAAACCTTTTCATAAAAGACTATGCACAAAACCCACAAACTAGGCCCTTTGTGCAACTAATTGGATTTAATTACCCAAATGGATTCCAAATCCAACCAAATTAAATATTTAGGTTTCAAAACACTTATGTAACATATATAATTTAACTTGGTCGAAGAAATAGGCCATTAAGGCCTTCTATCTAGGAGTTGGCTTGTGGCCCTCTACAGAAGGGTTTCTTGACCAACTTCATTCCTTTGGCCCCTTTATAATTCCTCCAATGGACCTATTAATTATTATATCGGACCTATTAATTATTATATCGGTCCTATAACACTTATAGTAGTCCTATAACATTTATAGTCCAATAATAATTAATCATGATATAAATTTTTTCAATTAGGTCTAATTTTACAGAACATTTCTCAAAAGTTTCGCGAATAATTTTACTTGATCATAATTAATTAAACTCTTTAATTAATTATTATCTTATTCACTTCTCTACCCTTATAATAATATCAAATATTATTATCCTTGTCATTTTACCATTTTATCCTTTTTTCTATATGTGTGTGACCTATTGGGTTCCTGTCTATATTGGCAATATAATATGTAATTGTGAATTCTATTCAAAACTCATATGATTTAAACTCCTTTAAATCATTTTATCAATCCCTATTGATATTCTTGGTACATCATTATACAAGTCATGATTGGCCTCTAACTAGCCATCATGACTACTTCAATGTCAGGAAAGTCAAGTGGTTCGACTATACCCTTCCATAGAAATAGTTACCATGCAATTACTCCTTTCACCACTCTTATCTCAATTAGATTCTGAGTATGGATTTCTGTCAACTCATATAAATCTAATTATGTATGTTCTATTAATTTAACCATTGTTCCCAAAATGACCTTCATGGATCTCTATCCATATTGGCATATTACTCTGGCCAGAAATTCTTTGAACAAGGCAATTATAGAATCATGCGAGATAACTTCCCTTATTAAATCTAGGATGGTGAATCCTTTGTCAATCACTCAACTATTCTTCAAGTAGGTCATGATATACCCAATCTCATAACTATGTTCACTCCCAGTTGGAAGTAATCAGTTATGGAGTCAAAGTATACCACTTGCTACTTAAGATAACTTTGGTGATCTCAAGTCTAAGGATACTTGCACAACTGCTATGAAGAGATTACTCACTAACATAGATTTAATATCCATGTGAGGATTCTCTATGCAGGTCTCCAATGAACTTGTTCTTCTAACAAGCATCCACATGTTAACTTTGATTATCTTCCATAATCATAGTTATGAGAACCACTCCTTGAACAATTCAAGAAGCATAACATGTGCTAGTCTGTCCGAATTAACAATATCCTTTATCTTGTTAATTCTATGACTAGGGATGTTTAGATATTAACACATTTGCATGCAATAGACATCTCATATCATGAACACTTTCATGATTGCCTTTGCACTGTGTTTATAATATCTAGGACTTCATTTATTAATTTAAGATTTACAAACTCATGTATTTAAACATAGTATTAATAAATGAATGATGCCTTTTATTAAGAATATAAATTCATACATATGAAAAACATCCTTACTACATGGGCTCTAGGGCATAATCTCTAACACTATCATCTGGCCCCATTTGGGTCTACCATCTAGCCCTATTTGGGTCTACCGTCTGGCACCATTTGGGTCTACCTCTAACCCCATTTGGGTCTACTATTTTCCCCATTTGAGACTACCATTTGATCCCATTTACATCTACTACATTTAATACCTATAGGTATTTACATGACCAATGCCTAGGAGTATCCACCATTCCTATCATCCATTTTTAGAACTTAGGTAGGCTAAGTATAGTTATAATTATAGATATATTATTTAAATCAAAGTATAAATGTTCAAATGTTATCCATTAAGCATATGATTTGCTCTTATTACAGTTATAGTTATTACTGCAGTACATGTCTCAAGAACATATATGCTTGGATGTTATCCATGTATTATATGATTACACTAAATGTCATTAATGCATTAATTTTATTAAGCACATATTATATTAATCATCCATAAAATTTAAACATGCTGAGTTATATATTGAGCTTGGTTTTCTTAATAATTTTATACCTGGTTACTTTTCCATTATTAATATTGTATTACTATTGAGATCTTATAATATGATAGTGATGCATGTTGAGTGTGTTTGTTAATGACCACTGTGAGTGGTTATCTATTATTATTTATCCCTACTAAGCTTTATAGCTTAGCATGAGTTCTTTTATTTATGTAGGTTGTCAAGATAGGAATTTTTCTTAGGGATGATATCTATAGCGGGTTGGCCGACACAAATTATATAAGAGTTTATTTTTTTTGAAAGTCTTTATTTTGTTATGAGGATTTATGGTTTATAAGATCTTATTTGTACTAAGAGTTTTGTACAGTATAGATGTTCTTATATAGAATGAAATCTTGTAAATGTAAAGAGATGTTATTATAAGTCCATTTTTGATATAGTATTTAGTGCATTTAATGCCACAATTTATTTGAATTTTTACTAAGTGTAAAAGAGTTATGGTTTAGTGGTTGCTTTGTAGGCAACTTAAAGATTAATTTGTCAAGTACATATTTATTATATGGTTTGTAAGGCCATAATCTCTAACCTAGTAGTAATCAGATATGTTTATGATGTATTAAGAAGGTGATACAAATATATATGTGTTTAAAAAGGGTAGTAAAGGGCCTAGAGGGACTTGTTTCAAAATTAAGAGGGTATTATGGTCATTTCACATTACATTGATCGCGAGTTTGATCGAGCTATAAAGTATGCCATGAACCCTCAAAAATTATTTCATTTACCCAAATCTATCATTAATGGTATAAAGTAGTGTTTGGAAGTGAAAACTAATTTTTCACATAACTTTGAATTTTTAGATTTTGGACCGGTTAAGATTTTACTCCAAAGTTGGAACTATATTGAAACGATCTCATAATGACTTGAAATTTTAAATACACTGTCCTAAATATGTTTAGACATTTGAGGAAAAATTTTAGAGTATTTTGATGAGCGAAATACTAGTTTCTACAAAAATAGTGAAAAACCAAGTTTAATTTAATGGATCAAGTTTAAGGGCAATTTTCATTAGTTCAAGGGTCTAATTATCATATGAAATTGGGTTTAAATTACTTAGAATTGAAATTGAGCTAGGAAAAATTTAATTGGGCCAAGATTGAATTAATTAAGTGCCTTTAGGCCAATTAGGCCAAATTGGGTGGACCTAAATGGTTGGACCTAATTTGGCCCAATTAAGATAGGTATAAATAGGGAAAAATATCAAAAGTTTTTAGAGAACTCAGCCATCTTCTCCCTTATTCCAACCATCCCTCAAAGCTTCACTCTTTTCCATGTTTCTTCATATTTTTCCTTAGGTAATCTTACCTACTCTTTCACTCTAAATATTCCTTAAGTCCTAATTTCATCTAATACAATTTCTAGAGCTTAATTAAAAGAAATCATGGAAAAGGTAAAGAAAGAAAGTTCAGTACATGGGCACAAGAAGAAGAAAGAAGCAAGAAGAAAGAGAAAGGAGTTTAGAGAGCTCAAAGTGCTTTGGTTGGATAAAAAGGTATAGGAACTTTTATTACTAGCATGTGTGTGGTTATGGATAAGGCATGTTGTCTGATATACTAGAGGTTAGAGTGAAGTATTGCTAAGAAAATTAAGTTTAAGTTACATGAGAATCGAAATAACAAAGTAATTCTTGAAATACCTAAAATCTGTCCTAAGATTCATTTGATCATTTGGGACTATTTTTGCTATAACTTAAGCTAGAGTGATTCAAATTGAGTGGTTCTAGTTACTACAGAAATTAGAATCATAAACCTTGATTTTATATAAGAGGTTAAAACCTGAATCCCCTTATATGATGTCAAAAATTAGGTTTAAATGCTAATTATGTTTGCTACCCTATCAATGGGAGCTATTTATGTTGTTTATTGAATATCTAGATATTTACAAGTCTTATTAAAAGGATTTTTAATAATTTCGAAGCTAGAAACATAAAGAAACAACTTTTTAGAAGATAACTTTATTTGTAAAGGTCATTTACTATGCCTAAATTGATGTACAAGTTGAATAGCTTAACCAGTCTGTAGGATTTTATGACAAGAGGAACTTTTGTATGGCCAATCGCCTACTATCGTGAGCACTACTCTTGCCATGAGTATGATAGCAAGCTTTTATCCCCTATCTTTACCTATTTTACCCCTTTTTCATCATATTGGGCTACCCCATATGTTGGTCTTATAATTGAGCATAATAAGCCTTAAAACATAAGTATATCAGAGCTATAATTGTATATACATAAGAACTCATACCAAAATATTTATATGAGTTAGCATGATTTATAATATTTCTATTCCATTGGATAATGTATATATGTATACATGTTTACATTATGGAAATTATATGTTGATAGTTACATTACAATATCATTATTGCCTGTGAGCACTTACATTTATAATCATGCAATATGATGAATTAAATATAATGGATAAAATGATAAATGAAATAATCAATGTCTGCACATAAAATATGGTGGTGGATAAATAAGCATGCCTATGCCTTTATGGTCACAATGCAACTACCACAGTTTTAACCATATTTGTGTCCACATTATATCCCCGTTGGGATTATAGTTCTAACCGTGTTTGGGTTCATAGGTTTAATACCTTCGGGTATTCATATGTTTGATACCTACGGGTATCCATAGCACCCATTATCTATACCCACAGGACTTATGTAGGCATTTACAGGATATGATAAACACTAAATTTTTAATGCTAAATGCATTTATGACTTGATCGATGTGATACTCTTATGTAAGCCCATGTATAGTAAATAGAAACATGACATTTTTTACAATCATATGCTATTATGAAATATAAAGTATCATAAGTATCACATGTATACAATTATTATCGTAGTTGCATAATACTTTATGTATTTAAGGACATAATGATTGAGGATGATACAAACCATTGCTCAATACTCTGGTTACAATACTATGTTATTACATGTTTAGTATTATGTGTGTGTGTGCATATATATGTGTGTGTGTGTGTGTGTGTGTGTGTGTGTACATGTGTGTGCGTGCACGCTTTAATGACTTTTAGGATAAGTCATTTTCATATTTTATATTCCCCACTAAGCTGTATAGCTTAGCATGGGTGTTCATTCATGTAGGTATTCAATTTAGGATCCTTCAATAGGGATAAGATCTACATTAGCAAGGCCAACATCAGTTATAGAAAGAGTGATTGTAGCAAGTTAACTTTTTGATGTGTTATATTGTAATGACTTTCTTGCATTAAATGAATTGTAATATAAATTAACAGTATAGTATGAATTGTGATAATTCTTATGTACAATCTCTTGACTATTATATACATAGTTCTACGTAGTAAAATATGTATGGTAACAAGAAATAAAGGAAACTAGGGCGAACATTACATGGTTAATGTTTGATTATAGAATAAAGGTATTAAATTAAGTTTGAGGAGTAAATATTTATTTTTAGTTATTTTTGTGTGAAATGTGGTATCTATTATGTTTTTGTGTATTTTATGTTTGTGTAGGAGTAAAGTGGAGAAAACAAGGAGAAGAAGGTAGAAATTAAGCAAGAGAGTAGAGTCTCTATCGCGGGCATGACAGTTGTTACAAGCATGACCGAACAAGAAAGCAAAGATAAAGTCAAAATAGAAAAAAGTTAACATTTGAGGCAGCATGTCCAATCATGAGTGTAATAGCCAGAGGTTATGTGTAGTTTATTTTGTAAAGACTCTTCTAGATGCATGACTTTCCACCAAAGGTTGTGTACTTTTGTAAGGGCGCTTTGAAGGACACACTACTTAGAGAACTATAAATATAAGGGGACTTAGAAGATGAACATACACAAGATTTTAGAAGAACAATTTTTTTATTATTTTGCTATAATAAGTTAGAACAATTATTCCTTTGAAAAAAAGATAAGCAAAGAAGAAAAAGAATCATTTAGTGATCAAAACAGTTGAGATATTTCTTTTATCATCTTTCATCTACTCCTTTTTTGTATATATTTGAATGATATCTTAGGAACTTGAACAATGATGTTTATATTTATTTTATTTTCATTAATACAAGCAGTCTTTTATTGCATAATTTTCTATTAGTATTATATGTATGATTGTTGTAAGTGAGAATATAGCCGAGAGATATATTCTTTCTTATAGCTAATAGAAATTCATCATCATGATGTTGCTTGAGAGATCAAAATGTTAGGATGATTGCTATAGGTTGGTTATTAATCTTAAAATATGTGTTTATAATTAACTAATCCATTAATGAGAGTTAAGGGTTAGAATTATCTATACATGTCTTAGGCAGTCTATTTCATATTGAGAGAATGACTTAGAACTTTAATCCAACTTGCCTTGCATTACAAAGATTGCATTTCAATCAAAAGAATAACTTCAAGTTTTATATTTGTTAACTCATATCATTTAGTTTAGTTATCTTCTTTGATTATAAATAAAGTAAGTTTAACAAATATCTTAGCATAACATTTGTAGTTTTGTTTATTAATCAAAATTATTGAACAATGTAAAAAAAATGAGGATCAAGTCTAATGCATAATAACCAATCTATTTCCTCATGGGAATGATATCTTAAGTACTAATTGGTAAATTGTGCGCTTACGGATTTAGCATAATAAGTTTTTATCACTGTTACTGGGGAATGTATGATTAATGTTTATTTCCATTATATTTCTTGATTTAAGATTTTGGATTACAATATTTAATTAATTCTTATTTGTTTTTTTGTTTTATAGATTGGATAGTTCAAGTATATGCTTAGAACAAGGAGTTCTCAAAAATAACTTTAACAATTGAATCTAAAAATAAAAAGATTTCTTTTAGGAAATCAAAAACCAAAGAAAAAGAGGATTAAAAGAAGGAATATGGTAGAAGAAAATTCACTAAGATTGATGGACTTTGTTACCCCAACATTGAGTAGGGCTTAACAAGGAGTAGTTTACCCAACGGTAAATGCTAATCAGTTCAAAATCAAGCCTTCCCTATTGCAAATGGTGTAAAACAGCATTAAATTTTATGGTTTGCCAATTGAGGATCCGAATGCTCATTCAACAAATTTTATGGAAATATGTGACACCTTTAAAATAAATGAAGTTTCGATGGATGCCATCAAGCATAGGCTTTTCCCTTTTACATTGAAAGATAAGGTAAAATCTTGATTAAATTCCCTTACTAGAGGTTATATAACTACTTGGGACCAATTGGCTCAAGCTTTTCTATCTAATTATTTTCTCATAGTCAAAACTACAATGATAATTAAAGAAATTTCTAATTTTGTACGAAATAATAATGAGTCTTTGTATGAAGCATGGGAAAGGTTTAAGGAATTACAATAGAGTTATCCACATCGTAATCTTTTGAAGGAGTTACTCATACAGACTTTTTACAATGGTGTGAACCCTATAATTAGAGGGACTATTGATGCTACTACATGTAGATCTCATATGAAGAAGACTACGGATGCTGCATTTAAATTATTTAAAAAAATGTCTATATATAATTGCATGTGGCTGATGGGCTCCAGCAAAGGTATCACCTTTTTCCCCTATAAAAGGTGTTCATTCAATTGATGTAGTTGCTTCCTTGCAAACACAAGTCGTAGCATTGACTCATAAAATTGACAACATAAGCATAAGAGGAACCCCACCAAATGCTTGTACCATATATGGCCAATAAGGTTATAATGGTGATGGCTATGGTTTGGGATTGAATGGTATGAAAGAGCAAGTGAGTTTTGTTTAGGGCTAAGGAAGTGGTTACCCCTATTCCAAACTTACAATCCTAGTTGGCGAAAACATCAAAATGTTTCATGGGATAACAACCAAAATAGATAAGCTATGGGATTTAAGCAACAACAAGATAGAATTAAAGCATTAGAAGTTAAAATGGATAGGTTTTTGAAAGGGATAAATCTGAAGTTTAATTCTTAAGATGAGAATCATGAGAGGCCTAAGTCAAAGTTTGATCAGATAATGAAGAATCAAGCATCATCTATCCATAATTTAAAAGTCCAATTAGGACAACTTGCCAATGCACTACCTTTAAGACTTCAAGGGTTTCTTACAAGTAAGACAAAGGATAATCTAAAAGAGCAAATGAAGGCAATTACATTAAGGTCAGGTAAGAATTATATTAATGATTTTGTTTCAACTAACAAGAGTGGAGTTTTGCAGGAAAGAGAAGTTTAAGAAGTAGAAGACACTTCTATCGTGAGCGCGACACCACTCATGGGCATGATAGTGGGAAATTAGAGCAAAGTCATAGGCATGACTCTTGACATGAACACGATAAAAGGCATTTTCAAAGGATAAAATTTTCAACCTCGTCCACCATTTACACAAAGATTGAAGTAAAAGGACACTGATAAGCAATTTTTAAATTTTATTAATAAATTGAAGAATTTGTATATTAATTTATCTTTTGTTGAGCCAATAACTCAAATTCCTAATTATGCTAAGTTTTTTAAAGAATTGATTTCTAAAAAAAAATTGAGAGGACATATCCACTGTTACATTAACTGAAGATTGTAGTTCGGTAATCACAAATAATATACCAACAAAGTTAAAAGACACTAGTAGCTTTACTATTCCATGTAAATTGAGAAGTATGGAGTTTTCTAGGTGTTTATGTTATTTAAGGGCTAATATCAACCTTATGCCATTCCCTATCTTTAAAAAGCTACGATTGGAAGATGTCAAACCTACTTCTATGGTTTTGCAATTAGCTGAATAGTTTATTAAGAAATCTTATGGTATAATTGAGGATGTGCTTGTAAAAGTAAAAAATTTTACATTGCCTGTTGATTTTATAATTCTCGACTTCGCATATAAAGCTAATTGTCCTTTAATTTTGGAAAGACCATTTATGCATACTGGTAGAGCACTTGTAGATTTTTATGAAAGGAAACTAATCTTAAGAGCAGGGGAAGATAGTGTTGAATACCATATTGATAAGGCACTAAAATACCTTATGGAAGAAAATGTGTGTATGAAAGTTAACCTTATTAATGCATATGTATTAGAAGTTTTAATTGATAAAGAAAAAAAGAAGCTAAAAATTGAAAAGGAAGTTCAAAAGGAGGCAGAGCAAGAGAATCATAGGCATGAGCTTTCGCTTAAAAGTGAGGAGCCACTCCTACCATCAATTATAAGTCCACTTGTTATTTAGTTAAAGTGCTACCTAGCCATTTGAAGTATGTAATTATTGGTTCTAACAATACTTTACCCATTATAGTTTCTTGTAAGTTTTCTAGAATTCTATCAAAAGTTGTTAGAAAGAGAATAGAGAGCATAGGTTGGCAAATTTCTGACTTAAAAGGAATTAGCCCTAATGTAGTTTTGCATAAAAACCATATGGAAGATGGGTATCAACCTAAAAATAATAGATAAAGGAGATTTAACCCAAATATGAAGGAGGTTGTTAAGAAAGAAGATATAAAGCTTCTTAATGCTAGCATAATCTATCCAATTTAGGATAGTGCATGGGTTAGCCCTATACAATGTCTTCCAAAGAAGGAGGTATGACTGTAGTTAGAAATGAGTTTGTTAATTTAATTCCTATAAGAACCACCACAGGATGAAGGGTTTGCATTGACTATAGGAAATAAAATGCAGCAACTGGAAATGATCATTTTCCTTTGCCATTCATAGATCAAATGTTAGAAAGAATTCCTCACCATTATCACTATTATTTTCTAGATGGTTTTTCTAGTTACTTCTAAATTTTTATCTATCCTAGTGACCAGGAAAAAATAAAATTCATTTATCCCTATGAAACATTTGCATATATAAGGATGTATTTTGGGTTATGTAATACACCGGCCACTTTTCAAAGGTACATGGTTGCTATATTTGGGGACATGATAGAGGAAATCATAGAGGCATTCATGGATGATTTTTCAGTTTATTATGATTCCTTTGAGTTATGTTTACACAATTTGGATAAGATATTAGCTGGATGTGAGGAGGCCAATTTGGTCTTTAATTAGGAGAAGTGCCATTTTATAGTTGAAGAGGGGATAATGTTAGGCCATAATATTTCAAGAAAGGGTATTGAAATATATATGACTAAAACTGAGTTGATAGAAAAGTTATCTCCAACTACTACAATTAAAGGTGTGAGGTCATTCTTAGGACATGCTGGTTTTTATAGAAGGTTCATTAAAGATTTTTCTTTTATTACTAAACCTTTGACTAATCTTTTGGTTAAGGATGTGTCTTTTGATTTTTCTAATGCATGTATAAAAGCTTTTGAGAGTTTGAAAAAAGGCTCTTGTAAGTGCACCTACAATTACTTCACCCAATTGGAATTTTTCTTTTGAGATCATGTGTGATATTAGGGACCTACTTGTTGGTTGTGTGTTAGGCCAACGTAAAGAAAAATGTTTGCATGTGATATTATACTAGTCACATATTGTCGGGTCCTTAATTAAATTATATCACCACTAAAAAAGAGATGTTGGCTATTGTTTTTACATGTGATAAATTTAGATCTTACTTATTAGGGTCAAAAGTTATTGTATATACGGATCATGCAGCCCTTAGATACTTGTTTGCTAAAAAAGATGCTAAACCTAATCTTATTCATTGGGTCTTTTTATAGCAACAATTTGACATATAAACAAAAAAAATGGTTCGAGAATTTAGTAGCTGACCATTTGTTAAGGTTAAAAAATGATGAGGGACCTGTGAGGGATATAAATGAGATTAATAAGGAATTTTTTTATGAGGCTTTAATGTTATTTGAGTATTTAAGTACACCTTGGTATGTAGATTTTTCTAACTTTATTGCTGGAGGAATTTTGCCAAAAGGCATGTCATCTCAACAAAGAAAGAAGTTATTTTCAGATGTTAAATATTACTTTTGGTAGGAGCCTTACTTGTTCAAGATTTATGGAGATCGAGTTATATGCCATTATGTAGGTGAGGAAGAGTACTTGAATATTTTAACCCATTGTCATTCATCTTTGTATTTAGGTCACAATGGAAGCGCAAAGATAGCAGCTTGTGCATTTAAGTATGGCTTATATTGGCCTACTTTGTTTCAATATGCTAGGAAGTTTGTTGCTCAATGTGATTGGTACCAAAGGGTTGGCAATATTGGAAAAAGAGATGAGATACCCTTGACAAACATTTTGGAGGTGGAGATATTTGACGCATAGGGGATTGACTTCATAGGTCCTTTCCCTACCTCATTTGGGCAAAATTATATATTGGCTAGAGCGAACTATGTGTCCAAATGGGTGGAAGCCATGGCCACACCAACCAGTGACTCAAAGGTGGTTGTCCAATTTTTGAAAAAACTTTTCTCAAGATTTAGAGTGCCTAAGGCTATAGTAAGTGATGGAGGTATACACTTTATTAACTAATATTTTGCATCTTTATTGTATAAGTATAGGGCATATCATAGAGTAGCTACACCCTATCATCTATAAACAAGTGGTCAAGTAGAGATATCTAATAGGGAGTTAAAATGGATCCTTGAAAAGAATGTTTCTAGTTCAAGGAAGGATTGGGCACATAAATTAGATGATGCTCTTTGGGCTTATCGTACTACTTTGTAAACTCCTATTAGTATGTCTCCATATCAGTTAGTATTTGGAAAGGCATGTCTTTGCTTGTAGAGTTAAAGCATAAGGCTTTTTGGGCAATTAGGGCATTGAATTATGATCTTAAAAAAATTGGTTCTAAAAGATGTTTACAATTAATTGAGTTAGATGAGTTACGTCTTAGTTCATATGAGACTGCAAGAATATATAAAGAGTGGAATAAGAAATGGCATGATGCACATATTCGACATTAGAGTTTTCAATTAGGGGATAAAGTACTTCTTTTTAATTCTAGATTGAAGTTATTTCCTGAGTATTTAGAGATTAAAAATGATAAAGGTGAATTATTTAAGGCTAAAGAGGGGAATTTCCATGGTAGAGATGTTTCATGTATCTCTCTAAGTTTGTTGGTGATGTTAACTTAAAATCTAATTAGATAATCTTTTTATTTCAATTATTTATTTATTTATGTTATTTAATTTGATGTTTTTGCTATTACTAATTGAGTTACTGTATTTCTACAAGTTTTATTTGTGTTCAAGTTTATTGGCATACTTATTTTTTTGTTATTCTTTTCAAAAATTTTCATTTGTCTTTTTTTGTTGCAAGCATGACTATGTAAGCAGCAAAATTTGGTTTGGCTCTATTATGAGTGCGACTGGTGTCATGGGCATGACTCTGTATAAATGAAGAAAAGATGGCCTTCTATCACGAGCATGACAAAACACAAATTTTGAAATTTTTCTGCTTTTTCTAATCGTTGCATATGTTCTCCATCGTTTATAAATTTCTTTTTAAATCATCAACTATTCATTTTTACAGTTTCTCCTATTTTCTCTCTAAACTTTTTCATTTTCACTCTTTTTCTACTTGATTTTTCTTCATCTTTTACTTCTATTTTCTATGTTTTTATTTTTCTCTATTGAGTCCTTTTGTGAGTTTGTGTTTGTAGGCTGTACATCCAATCATGGTGCATTTAAAAAGTGCAAAGACCAAGGGAAAGAAGGCAACTATTGGAACTTGGTATCAATAACAAGGTACTACAGTTTTTCAAGACATGTTTGATTGCCTTTTTCCTATTTTCTCTGACGATGAAGGCAATCAAACATGTTTAAAATACATGAAATGGGAAAATTTTGCTCATATGAAATTGCCTGTTAGAAAGGATTGGGCTATAAAATTTGTTATGACATTAGCATATATAGATGATAGGAAAGTTAAGTTTAAATTCAAATATGAGGGTATAGAATATGTTTTTGGTTTTGGGGAAATGCCTGAGTGGTTTAGGTTCCCTTTGAATGGCCAAACTTTTATTCCTTAATAGTTTATCGCCTCTGATACATGGAAAAATTAACTGGATCAAGTCATTTTGATAATAAAAATTCTACTAATAGGTGGATTAAGAATGAGGTTTTGCTTTTTTTTTTTTATAAATCTATATGCCATGCTTTTTTTTTTGAAAAGATTGAGAGTAACAAGGTCCAAGCAAAAGACCTATTTGTCTAATCTCTAGTGCAGGCTAAGAAAAATCCATGATCCATTTATTTTATTTTTGATAGATTATATCATGCATCGATTGCCAAAGTCAATAAAATAACTATGGGGCATATGGTGACCGACATCATCTTAGTGTGTTTAGGATAGTTGCATGGGTTTGAGCTTGATGAGGGTGCAAGTATTACTATGTTGGATGTTAAATTTTTGAGAACTCACAGTTGTTGAAAAGAGGAGGATGGCTGTCAATTTTTATTCCTTATGATGAGTGTAATAAGAGGTCTAGATTAGGAAGAGGTAAAGCCCCTACTACTGTTGAGGATGATGAAATCAAAAGTGATGATGATGATGTGGAGGCTAAGGATTTGGTCGTTAATGCTAATGAAAGAGGAAGTTCAGTAAGTTGCCAAAAGGTGCTCGATCGCTTGGATGCCATGGATGAGGCCAACAAGAATTTGGCTATAAATGTGGACACAATGGAGACTCATATGAAGGCAATGAACAAGAGCTACTAGAGTTTGAGCAGGAAATTGTTGTCATTTTTCAAGAAGTAGAATGTGGAGTTCAACCCTTCTCCGTTTGATTCTCTTAGTAGAGCATCTTAAGGGGTAATTTTTTTACTCCTTTTTTAATTTTTGTTTTATATTTTGTTTGTGTTTGTTTTTGTTGTGTTCCTAGATTGCTTTTTATTTTAGATTATACTTGTTCCTTACACAATAAGGACATTGTGTCCTTTAATTGTGGGGAAGTTTAGGTTTGTTTAGTATGAATGTTGTTAGGTTATGTGTTAGTATGTGTTTGAGAGTGTTTTTGGAGCCTTTTTACTTGTTAATACTTGGGGATATTTAGTTACCCTTATTACCTTTCTGCAATTTATGGTGTAGTTGATGAAATTCTTAAGGAATATTGTTGGATTTTAAGCATTAGGATTTGTTGTGCATTTATAAAAGGTCATAGTTGTGCAAAACAGTTTGGTATAGGTTCATTTTAAGTTTTTTTCTTTATGTATATATGAGGTTTAGTGAAACATTGCTTACAGTAATTAAAATCCTACCTTATGAGCTTTTCAGCCTAATGATGATGTATTTTTCTTGTTAGAGGGCCTTTGTACATTTGTATGTTTTAAAACTTATTTTTGGTACTTTTTAAGGCTATATTTAGTATAAGTTATGCATGAAATATGATGAAGGCACTGGTTATAACCAATTTTAACTAGCTTAAATAAACCACCCTTTTGACTTTAGGTAGCCATTAGCCAATTTTCTTTGTTGATAAGCATATTTTTAGCCTTAAATCCTTTTTGAAAGCTTAACCTTTCACTACAAAAAATATAGAATAGCGCTGAAAATTAGTGAAGACAATAAAATTTGTTGCTAAATGTACAATTTAGCGACAACATTACGACAAAAAATGATTTTTATTGCAAATATTGTTAAAGGCAAGTGGGAAAATAGATTTTACGATAATTTAGTAGGAAATAATTTGTTATAGCTAATTTTGGGTGCCAAAATTTTGGCACAAAAAATAGAGACGACTTTGCGAGCAAAGATCCCTTGCTAAATCTTAATTCACGGCTAGAATGATATATGGACCGTTTAGCAAGGATTTAATCCTCACTAATTTTGCGAGGAACAAATCCTTACTAAATTAGCGAGGACAAAACCCTCGCTAAGGGATAAATAGTTTGGTATTTGACATATGAACCGTTTAGCGAGGACAAATCCCTTGCTAACGGTTAAATAGTTTAGCATTTGACATATAAACCATTTAGCAAGAACTTAATCCTCGCTAATTTTATGAGGAACAAATCCTTGCTAAATTAGAGAGGATAAAACCCTCGCTAATGGGTAAATAGATTAGCATTTGACATATGAACCGTTTAGCGAGGACTTAATGCTCGCAAAATTAGCAAGGAACAAATCCTCGCTAAATTAGCGAGGACAAAACCCTTGCTAATGGGTAAATAGATTGTCATTTGACATATGAACCATTTAGAGAGGACTTAATCCTCGCTAATTTTGTGAGGAACAAATCCTTGCTAAATTAGCGAGAACAAATCCCTTGCTAATGGTTACATAGTTTAGCATTTGACATATGAACCATTTAGTGGGAACTTAATCCTTGCTAATTTTGCGAGGATAAAACCCTTGCTAATGGGTAAATAGATTGGTATTTCACATATGAACCGTTTGGCAAGGACTTAATCCTAGAAAAATTAGCAAGGAACAAATCCTCTCTAAATTAGCGATGACAAAACCCTCGCTAACTGGTAAATAGATTGGCATTTGACATATGAACCATTTAGAGAGGACTTAATCCTCACAAAATTAGCGAGGAACAAAACCCTTGCTAAATTAGCGAGGAAAAAACCTACACTATTTTAGGGATTTAGAAAAAAAATGAGTTAGCGGGATATATTTTTCTAAATCCCTAAAACATTCTTTAGCTTTCTATTTTTGTGAGGATTAACCAATAGGTAATTCAACTTTAATATGAGATTTAATATTTAGCTAGAATGTAATCTTTGCAAATTTAGCTTGGATTCTATTCCTCGCCAACTTAATGAGAGTATTCCCTTGCCAATGGTTTATTCATGATGGGTGTGAGGTTTAATCATTAGCGAGGACATTATCCTTGCTAATTTAGCTTGGATTACTATCCTCGCTAATTTAGCTTGGATTCTAGTCCTCGCTAATGGTTTGTAAAGTGGTGTGAGTTGTAACCATTTAGCGAGGAAATAGCCCTTGCTAATTTAGCTTGGAATGTAGTCCTCGCCAATTTAGTGAAAACATATCCCTCATTATTCCCTCGATGATACATAATTCATGTTGCATTTAGCTTGGGCTATTGTCCTCACAAATTTAGCAAGGAAATGTCCCTCACTATTCCCTCGGTGACATTTAGCTACAAATGAAGTCCTTGCTAATTTAATGAGGCATCTAGTGAGGAAAAATTCCATGCTAATTTTAGCTATGTAATTAACCCTAGCTAATCATCTGAAATGCTAATTTCTATTTTAGCAGGATTAGTAGGCACCGATGAAATGAAAAATTAAAGTGGTGTGAATTTCAAAAATTTCAAATTAACCTTTCTCCCCCAAAATGCCCAATCCAAACCAAAAACCTTAAAGCTCTTTTAGTATCATAATCTACATTAGATTTAGGATCCTCCTCTCTCAATGTGTAGAGGCAGACGGAGATGGATCAACATGAAGAACAACAGCATGAGGTGTACAAAAGTGAAATCCCCGAAGAGGGGGAGATGGAGGCTGATATTGACATGCCTTCGATGGCTGAACCTTGTCTGATTTTTCTTTGTGATTTCTTCAATTTTTTCATCTTTTACTTATATACTGGACATGCTTCTTATCTATTATTTAAAACACCTTATCTGATTTTGCAACATGGCTTCTTTCTCTTATTCATTTTTAATTGCATCATGGATGTGCCTGTTATTTATGATTGAATTCTAGAAGTTGGTGATAAATACTACTCTCTTGTTGCTAGGTGCTTGGAGCTGAAGATCTTATTGTCAGGGTGGTGTCATCTGTTAACAAACAGCTGAAAGTGAAGGAGGAGTTTTTGGGGATATTCCACAATGGAAATTATCCTGATGAATTACCATATTGATCAAAGGTGTGAGTTTTTAAATTTAAGATCATGAGATAATTTTACTTATTTCTTTGTTTAATTCTTGTAAAATTTCTCTATTTAATTCTTTCTGGACATCACAAAACTTCATTAGAGCATGTAATATAGAGGATGGTATTGTCCTAGATTGAGCATGTTAAAATCATTTTGGTATGGTTCTTGACATTCTTATTTTTTCAAACCTGGCCAATGGGTTTCGTATTATAGGTGATTTTATTCTTCCAAAAGATTAAAGGGGTAGATGTGTGCCTTTTTGGCATATATGTACAGGAATTTGGATCAGACTGTAGTCAACCAAATCACTGGTGTGCTTATTGTTAGAGAGTATACCCTAGAGCCCATGTAATAGGGAAGAATTTCATATGTATGAATTTATATTCTTAATAAAAGGCATAATTCATTTATTAATGCTATGTTTAAATACATGAGTTTGTAAATCTTAAATTAATAAATGAAGTCCTAGATATTATAAACACAGTGGAAAGGCAATCATGAAAGTGTTCATGATATGAGATGTCTATTGCATGCAAATGTGTTAATATCTAAATATCCCTAGTCATAGAATTAACAAGATAGGACATTGTTAATTCGGACACACTAGCACATGTTATGCTTCTTGAATGGTTCAAGCAATGGTTCTCATAACTGTGATTATAGAAGATAATCAAAGCTAACATGTGGATGCTTGTTAGAAGAACAAGTTCATTGGAGACCTGCAAAGAGAATCCTTATATGGATATTAAATCTATGTCAGTGAGGAATCTCTTCATAGCGGTTGTGCAAGTATCCTTAGACTTGAGATCACCAAAGTTATCTTAAGTAGCAAGTGGTATACTTTGACTCCATAACTGATTACTTCCAATTGGGAGTGAACATAGTTAGGAGATTGGGTATATCATGACCTACTTGAAGATAGTTGAGTGATTGACAAAGGATTCACCATCCTAGATTTAATAAGGGAAGTTATCTCGCATGATTCTATAATTGCCTTGTTCAGAGAATCTCTGGCCAGAGTAATATGCCAAGATGGATAGAGATCCATGGAGGGCATTTTGGGAACAATGGTTAATTAATAGAACATACATAATTAGATTTATATGAGTTGATAGAAATCCATACTTAGAATCTAATTGAGATAAGAGTGGTGGAAGGAGTAATTGCACGGTAACTATTTCTATGGAAGGGTATAGTCAAACCATTTGACTTTCCTGACATTTGGGTAGTCATGATGCCTAGCTAGATGCCAATCATGACTTGTATAATGATGTATCAAGAATATAAATAGGGATTGATAAAATGATTTAAAGGAGTTTAAATCATATGAGTTTTGAATAGAACTATTAATTACATGTTACATAAGTGTTGTGGAGCCTACATATTTAATTTGGTTGGATTTGGAATTCATTTGGTAATTAAATCCATGTATAAGTACAAAGGGCCTAGTTTGTGGGTTTTGTGCATAGTCTTTTGTGAAAGGGCTTAAATTGGATTTAATTGAGCCCAAATAATTATAAATAATTCCAGAATCCCAATTAATAATTCTCCAGTAATTTTAAAGAGCCCAATCCCATTATGAAGTTGGATTTTTAACCTAACTATAAAAATCAAAGTGATGAGGAATTAGGCTTAAGTGAACAATTAAGAGAAAAGAGTTTTTCTCTCCTTCAAAACCCTAGCCACCAGTTTCCTTTGCTAGCTCAAGGGATTTTTGGCCAGCCACTTTTTCTCTCCCAATTGTTGGTTCATTCTATCATTCTCTAGTGTGGATTACTCATTGGAGGTGTTCGATTTTGGACATTGTGGTTTGCGACAACCCGGTGCGAAGGAAAATCAAATGTACAACAAAAATCAAAGGTGATTTTTCTTATTCTCATTAATATTCATATTGTAAATTCATGGCAAGATCAGATATATTGGTTAAAAATTTTAAATTTCGCTTATATATGAGATGCATGTAACCGATAAATTCTAACATGGTATTAGAGCCTCGGTTTTGCCATGAATATACAATTCTATATTTTTTCGCGGAATAAGTTTTATTTTTGAGTTATTTATTTCATGAACTTTAAAATATCAGATTTAATTTTTCATGAATGAGAAATATTGATTTCTGGATATATGTGTGATAAAAAATATATAACGGAATCAAAAACAATTTTTTTTTTAGAAAAGAATTTTATGTTTTGTGTGAAGAACTTTTAATTTTAGGGGCTGTTCTAAATTAATTTTTTATAGTTACATTATAAGATCATTTGGATGATAATTTATGTGTTTAATATGTGATATTAAGCCATAGGATCAAATGAAATTAAAATCGAAAAAGTTTTGCATGAAAACTAGTTTAGTCGAAAAGTTCAATAAATTGGTGTTCTTAATATGTTCTTGGTGTGTTCTTATTTAGAACGATTTTTAATCTTCTAAATCTGATATATTAAATTTTTTTTAATTAATTAGATTAATTAAAATGGGCCTTAAATTAATTGGATTAATTTTAATTTATTAAAACCACTTAATGGACTTAATTATATTTACAGACTTGGTTTAAATTAATGAATGACTTGGTAGGCCCAAGGAGCTGATTTAAATTAAATATTATAAACAATAATTAAGTTCATTAATGGGTTTTAAGGGCTGGAGTGGGCTTGGCTCATTCCAAAAGGCCCAAATGGTCCAATAGACACAAAACTAGCTTGTGTGTGAACACATTTAGGGTTTTATTTGGTGGGTTTCGGCCTACCCTTTATCTTAATCCCAAAATTGATTCTTTTAATTATTTAATATGATTAATTAATTAAATAATTAATTAATAATTAATTAATAATCAATTGGATTGATTATTAAGGCAAGAACACATGCATGCAAAAAGGTTTCCTAAAATGAAAGTTTCCAAAATGGAAAAAGTTTTCTAATTTGATCACATTATTAAAATAACTCAAAAGTATGTTTCAAGAGTTGAAACTAAGTTAGTAATCCATTACTTTATGCATTAGAAATGCATATAAGGGTGTATGATTGGAATGATGGATAGTTATGGACAAGGCCCAATGTGATTGAGCATTATGCATGTTTTGGCCCAATGAGGACTGTCATGTCCCGACCACTTGGTTTTTGGTTTGTATTTCTTTTCAAATTGTAATATGTAATTAAATTACTTAGATTATAATTAAAAATAGAGATGGAGACCACTATCATGGAGTAAGATGGGCCGGATGGAGATCCAACAAGCTTAAAGATAATGTAATTATTTTTCTTATTTGAATTATGCATACTACCTAGGTGTGACCTTTTGATTTCCCTCTTGGCTCGGGGAAATCAACGTAGTAAAGTCCATAACTATACCATACTTGTTTGCTTATATTTATGTGATAGATATAGGATGCATACCAATGTATGCCAACAATGTATGATGAGACTTAATTAACTAAAACCCTCAAACAAATACTAAGGTATATAAGCCTTCCATTAATTTGAGGAGAACCAGAGTTCTTTATAGTGTGGATTGTTGACCATAGTCAAGCTCACATTATATTAAATATGTTTAAATCTAATTAAATGGGTCATCTTAGCTAGCCTATTAGCTTGTTGACCACAATCAAGGCTAATGGTTCTAGAGGCAAGATTAGGGAATGCATATACGAAATGCATGCATCAAGAGTTGATAACCTAATGATCCAATAGTTGTGTAGAGACATAATTGGTATAGAGATACCTACCTTTCAAAGGTATAGAGTTTGGCTTGTTGACCATAATCAAGGTCAAATTACATATCAAGGATTGGATATTGGCCCACTAGGAAAACCATTGGGTTTTCTCGGATTATATAGTAAGGGCTATTAATTCGCAATAAAATAGTGGGAGTAAATGGATTAATTAAAGACCTTATTAATGGATACATATATATGAAAATACTCTCATAAGCTTTCTTTTTCACATCTAGGTCATCATCATGAGCACATCAAACATTAATATACGATCAATCTTGGATAACAAGCTGATTGGCAGCAACTATTCTGACTGGATCAAGAAAATGAGAATTGTTCTCAGAGCTGAAAAGATCCAATATGTCTTGGATAAAGATCCACCACCACTTCCATCAGATGATGCCATTGATGAGATCAAAGGTACTTATTGAAAATACATGGAGGATAGTGAAATGGCAGCATGTTTGATGCTGGGTGCTATGTCCTCGGAGCTTCAGAAGCAACATGAGATGATGGATGCTAGAACCATCATTTTGCATCTTGAGGAGCTTTATTCTTCTCAGGCTAGAACTGAGCAATATGAGATTGCTTGAGCTCTATTTAGCTGTAAAATGGTGAAAGGCACTTCAGCTGCTACTCATGCATTGAAGATTTATAGGTATATTGAGCATTTGAGTAGACTTGGCTATGTTATGGATAATGATCTATACATAGATTTAATAGGCTCCAAGTTATGCACCTTTTGTACTTAACTTCAACATAAACAAGATCCAAGTAACCATTCCTGAGTTAATCAACATGCTCAAGACAGTTAATGGATCCTTTAAGAAGGATCCAAAAGGTGTTATGGTTGTCACTTTTGCTAAAGGCATGAAGTAGAAGAAGAAGACAACCAAGGCGCAGCCAAAGAATGGTCGGATCTCTAAGAAGAAGGTTGCCAAGAAAGAGAATCCCAAAGGAACTTGCTTCCATTGTGGAAAGGATGGTCATTGGAAGCGTAACTGCAAGGCCTATCTAGATTCTCTCAAGGAGAAGAAGCAAGCTGATGCTTCTACTTCAGGTATTCATATGATTGAAATTAATACTTATTTTATTGCTTCAAAACAATCTTGGGTATTAGATACCAGATGTGGATCTCACTTGTGTAATGATCTACAGGGGCTTAGAAGCTTTAAAAGAGTTGGAAAGGCAGAGATATATTTACAGTCAGCTACTGGATAAAACATCTCTACAACAGTTGTGGGGACTTACTATTTACCTCTTCCTAGTGGATTAGTACTGTAATTAAATAATTGTTATTATGTTCTAGCTTTATCCAAGAGTATTATTTCTTTCAGTTGTTTATTGAACGATTATGACATTTCTTTAAAAGACAAGTGTTGTTACATTTTTAAGAACAATATATTTTATGTAAAAGACATAATTGAGAATGGTATATTTGTTCTTGATTTAATTAAAGAAGTGCATAATGTGGATACCAAGAGAATGAAACATGATAATCTAAATACCTCATATTTATGGCATTGTCATTTAGGCCATATAAATGATAAACGCACGAAAAAATTACACAAGTCAGGTGATTTGGGATCATTTGATTATGAATCATTTGATATATGCGAATCTTGCTTATTAGGAAAACTGACAAAAGCTCCCTTTATTGGTAAATGAGAACGAGCTAAAATGGTTTTGGACTTGATACATTTAGATGTATGTGGTCTAATTACTACACATGCCAGAGGAGCTTACTCCTACTTCATTACTTTCATAGATGATTATTCCATGTTTGGATACATTTATCTAATTAAATATAAATCAGAAGCATTTGAAAAGTTCAAAGAATTCAAAAATGAAGTAGAAAAACAACTTGGCAAGAGTATTAAAACACTTAGATCAGATCGAGGTAGAGAATAGTTAAGCCCAGAGTTTTAGGATAATCTTAGAGATAATGGGATTTTATCTCAATGGACTCCACCATATACACCACAACACAATGGTGTATCTAAAAGGAGAAATCGAACACTATTAGATATGGTTCGATAAATGATGAGCCGAGCAGACTTGCCTAAGTGCTTTTGGGGATATGCACTAGAAACTGTTGTTTACGTGTTAAACAGAGTTCCTAGTAAATCAGTTGATGTTACTCCATATGAGATGTGGAATAATAAGAAACCCATGCTTTCTCATATGAAAGTATGGGATTGTCCTGCTTATGTGAAGAGGACAATGTCAGACAAACTAGATGTTAAGTCTGACAAATGTTTATTTGTGGGATATCTAAAAGAAATGTTTGGATATTATTTCTATCATCCCTTAGAACAAAAGGTATTTGTTTCAAGGCATGCTGCCTTCTTGGAAAGAGAATTTCTCCTATGAGAGGATAGTGGGAGTAAAATTGAACTTGGTGAAGTTCAAGGCCCACAAATAGAAGCAGATCAACCGATTAAACCCGAAACTGAATTTTATAATGATGAGATTGTAGTTAAACCTGATTATACACAAAATCCTAGAAGATCTACTAGGATGCATTCTATCCCTGTGAGATATGGTTTTCACATTGATTCGAATAGAGGCATAACTGTAGTAGAGGACAATGAGCCTACAAGCTATCAAGAAGTTTTGAATAGTTCAGAACGTGATTTATGGCTTAAGGCTATGTAGTCTGAAATGGACTCCATGTGTGAGAACAAAGTATGGACTTTGACTCAACCACCTGAAGGGATAAAACCCATAGGGTGCAAATGGGTCTTCAAAAAGAAGACCGATATGGAAGGTAATATAGTTACCTATAAAGCTCGCTTAATAGCAAAGGACTATTGTCAAAAAGAAGGTATTGACTATGATTAAACCTTTTCTCCTGTAGCGATGCTTAAGTCTATAAGAATACTTTTAGACATTGCAGCTCATTATGATTATGAGATTTGGTAAATGCATGTGAAGATAGCTTTCCTAAATGGAAATCTGACTGAGGATGTGTATATGACACAACCAGAAGGGTTCACATTAGGAAATGGCAAAAAGGTATGCAAGCTTCAAAGATCCATTTATGGATTGAAGCAAGCCTCTAGGAGCTAGAATATACAATTTAATGAGACAATCAAAGAGTTTGGTTTCTCACAGGATGAAGATGAACCTTGTGCATATAAACGAGTCAGTGGGAGTGCAATTGTCTTCCTAGTTCTATATGTAGATGACATATTGATCATGGGAAATGACATCTCTCTTCTCCAATATGTTAAAATATGGTTAACTAAGCAATTCTCCATGAAAGACCTTGGAGAAGCATCCTATATTCTGGGAATAAGGATTTATAGAGATAGATCCAATAGGTTGCTAGGTCTTTCTCAAGGTACATATATAGATAAAGTATTGAAGAGGTTCAATATAGATCTCTATAAGAAAGGATTTATACCCATGGTACATGGGAAACACTTTTCTAAGTCTATATGTCTGCAGACACTAGAGGATAGAGAGAGCATGAATAAAATACCATATGCATCTGCAATTGGTTTTATCATGTATGCTATGTTATGTACACATCCAGATGTAACATTTACTTTAAGTGTCACAAGCAGATTCCAATCTAATTTTGGAGAGGAACATTGGGCAGCTATCAAGAATATCCTTAAGTACTTGAGAAGGACTAAGGATATATTCTTGGTATATGGAGAGGGCAGTTTGGAAGTAAATGGGTATATAGATGCCAGCTTCCAATCTGACAAAGATGTTTGTAAATCACAGTCTGGTTATGTGTTCATAATGGGAGGAGAAGAAGTTAGTTAGAAGAGTTCTAAACAAGAAACAACTATTGATTCCACGACAGAAGCTGAGTACATTGCTACTTCAGAAGCAGCCAAAGAAGCAGTTTGCATCAAAAAGTTCATATCTAAACTAGGAGTGGTGCCTAGCATGTTCTCAGATGCTACCATTTTATAAGGGAAATAATAGCTAGAAATGATGTGAAAATAGAAAGGGTTCCCACAGATGATAATGTGGCGGATCCCCTCACTAAAGTACTTTCCCAGATTAAGCATGATCACCATATAAATAGCATGGGTCTAAGACATATAAGTGATTGGCTCTAATGCAAGTGGGAGATTGTTAAAGAGTATGCCCTAGAGCCCATGTAATAGGGAAGAATTTCATATGTATGAATTTATATTCTTAATAAAAGGCATAATTAATTTATTAATGCTATGTTTAAATACATGAGTTTATAAATCTTAAATTAATAAATGAAGTCCTAGATATTATAAACACAGTGAAAAGGCAATCATGAAAGTGTTCATGATATGAGATGTCTATTGCATGTAAATGTATTAATATCTAAATATCCCTAGTCATAGAAGTAACAAGACAGGACATTGTTAATTTGGACAGACTAGCACATGTTATACTTCTTGAATGGTTCAAGTAGTGGTTCTCATAATTGTGATTATGGAAGATAATCAAAGCTAACATGTGGATGCTTGTTAGAAGAACAAGTTCATTGGAGACTTGCAAAGAGAATCCTCATATGGATATTAAATCTATGTCAGTGAGGAATCTCTTCATAGCAGTTGTGCAAGTATCCTTAGATTTGAGATCACCAAAGTTATCTTAAGTAGCAAGTGGTATACTTTGACTCCATAACTGATTACTTCCAACTAGGAGTGAACATAGTTAGGAGATTGGGTATATCATGACCTACTTGAAGATAGTTGAGTGATTGACAAAGGATTCACCATCCTAGATTTAATAAGGGAAGTTATCTCACATTATTCTATAATTGCCTTGTTCAGAGAATCTCTGGCCAGAGTAATATACCAAGATGGATAGAGATCGATGGAGAGCATTTTGGAAAAAATGGTTAAATTAATAGAACATACTTAATTAGATTTATATGAGTTGACAGAAATTCATACTCAGAATCTAATTGAGATAAAAGTGGTGGAAAGAGTAATTGCACGGTAACTGCTTCTATGGAAGGGTATAGTCAAACCACTTGACTTTCCTGACATTTGGGTAGTCATGATGCCTAGCTATAGGCCAATCATGACTTGTATAATGATGTATCAAGAATATCACTAGGGATTGATAAAATGATTTAAAGGAGTTTAAATCATATGAGTTTTGAATAGAACTCACAATTACATGTTATATTGCCAATATGGACAGGAACCCAATAGGTTACACACATATAGAGAAAAAGGATAAAATGGTAAAATGACAAGGATAATAATATTTGATATTATTATGGGGATAGAGAAGTGAATAAGATAATAATTAATTAAAGAGTTTAATTAATTATGACTAAGTAAAATTGCTTGCGAAACTTTTCTGATATGTTTTATAAAAATGGACCTAATTGAAATAATGTATTTCATAGTTGATTATTATTGAACTATAAGTGTTATAGAGATGATAAAATAATTAATAGGTCAATTGGAGGAGTTATAAAGGGAAAAAAAGTGAAGTTGGCACATAAGCCCTCCTGAAGAAGGGCCACACACCAACTCTAAATAGAATGTTTTAGAGGCCTATTTCTTTGACCAAATTAAATTAAATATGTTACATAAGTTTTGTGGAGCCTACATATTTAATTTGGTTGGATTTGGAATTCATTTAGGTAATTAAATCCAAGTATATGTACAAAGGGCCTAGTTTGTGGGTTTTGTGCATAGTCTTTTGTGAAAGGGCTTAAATTGGATTTAATTGAGCCCAAATAATTATAAATAATTCCAGAAGCTCAATTAATAATTCTCCAACAATTTTAAAGAGCCCAATCCCATTATGAAGTTGGATTTTTAACCTAACTATAAAAATCAAAGTGATGAGGAATTAGGGTTAAGTGAACAATTAAGAGAAAAGAGTTTTTCTCTCCTTCAAAACCCTAGCCACCACTTCCCTTTACTAGCTCAAGGGATTTTTGGCCAGGCCCTTGTTCTGTTGGTTCATTCTATCATTTTCTAGTGTGGATTACTCATTAGAGGTGTTCGATTTTGGACATTGTGGTTTGCGACAATCCGGTGCAAAGGAAAATCAACTGTATAACAAAAATCAAAGGTGATTTTTCTTATTCTCATTAATATGCATATTGTAAATTCATGGCAAGATCAGATATATTGGTTAAAAATTTTAAATTCCGCTTATGAATGAGATGCATGTAACTGATAAATTCCAACACTTATATATCATATTTAGATTCTGTTAAATACTTTAGACTAGAAAGAGAAACTGCAATAGGAGAAGCTCTTCGTACATTTGTGTACCATGAAATACTGGTATAGTATTGTTGTATTCATGTAGTTTTTGGTAACATCCTCACTCATTATTTCTTTGTTATAGTAATTTTCTTTTGTCAGATTGGATACCTAGAATACTGTAAGAAACGGGGCTTTGTGGCATGCTATTTATAGGCTTGCCTCTTTTGAAAGGTGAAGATTATATTCTATATTGCCACCCAGAGGTTCAGAAAATGCCAAAATCTAACAAGTTAAGGCAATGGTTAGTCTCTCCTTCATTCTCTGATAAGCTCTATGGTCTATTTGTTCAAGTGCAAATCAAATGTTGGCTTGTCTTATGAGTATGTCTTGACTAGTAACTAGTCCATATGCAGGTATCATTCAATACTAAAAAAGCAGCGAACAAAAATATTGTGATCAATTTCACTAATTTATACGAACATTTCTTTATTTTTACTGGGAAATTTTACTCCAAGGTAACTGCTGCTTGCTTGCCATATTTTGATGGTGACTATTGGTCTACTGCTGCTGACTGTGAAAGCCATGGGTCATACTAATTCTTCTAATGGTGCCACCAAAGATATTCTATTGATGTAAAAAGTATTCTCTCTCTCTCTCAATCTCAGTGGACTTGTACACGTGTGCTTTCTTATTTCTCTATCTTTCTTTTCATTTCATTTCTTTTTTTTTTTCTATATAAAAAGGGTGGGGGTTGAGTCTCTAATTTTTTTGGATATTTCTTGCATGCCTATTCAAGAAAAATCTGAAGGCTTCTCCTTGACGTCGGTTAGAAATGCCAACACACCTAATAGTTTAGGAGTTGCATAAAATAATATGATGAAAAGGATAATTCATATATTCAAACCAATCAATATAGTGTTGGATCTAATCAAATAGTACCTAGATTGTTGTTCGCACTGGGACTGACTTTCTGTTTTAAAATCATAATAGGAACCATGTCGGCATTAGGATCACCGTTGAAAGGTGAATCATAGATAAGAAACATATTGATATGGATTCTTAGAATATATCATATCATGAACATTTATCAGGCCATTGTTGCTTCTGCATTTATGTAAGTTTGGAAGGATTTCGCATTTCCTGATTTGACCCTTTTATAGTTCATATGTTTTCCATTAAGATCCTAAGCTGTGTTGTTCTGGATGGTGGAAATTTTTATATGTTTATTTCGACTAAAATGACATTCTTGAGATAGCTGATGTAAAGATAAATTACATATTCAATAGAGAAATGGATGAATTAACCATGTGATGCTATTATATCCTATTATCTTCCATGAGATTGGAAGTAATGTAGATGAACTTGTTATATTGAAGAGAATCATATTTTTTCATTTTGTAGAAGATTTCTTGTTGCAAATAACAATTTATCATTTATATGTTTAATTGTAGTAGTAAATCCTACATTTTTATTTCTTTGTCTAAGATACATTATTAATTCTATTAACCTATAGTTAGGCTTGTTGGTATTGAAGGGACATTAATTTACCTTTTGAAAGCTTCAATTCATCCATTGAGTAGCCGAAATATAAGTGATGGTTAAGGGATTTTGGTGTCAATTGAAATTCCAAGAGATGCCTTCGGTTAAGTCCAAGCATATGCGTATGCTCTTCCATTAGCTGGTTTCTCAGTAACCTTGAATTATCTTTAACCCTTGGAACTGAAAAAATAATAATAGTAATTTTAGCTTATGTAATAACATGAAAGATATATCATGTTTTTGTATATATAATATAAATTATCTTAAGGTTTCACTCACTATGAAGCTCAGAATCTCCATCGATGAAGTGTGGGCTGTAATACTTTTTGGTCCTGCTCTATTTATGTTGGTAATGTGAGGGTTTATTATCCTTTCTCTCATTTTCATTTTTGTTTACCACTATGCATAGATAAAAATGTTTGTTGGATGTATTTGTTAATTTGTGAGTTTCACCCCCTTTACTTAGTTCATGTTTTTAGATATTTTACAAAGTAGTTAGTCAATCTGCAAACTTGTGTTTCTGAAATAAATCGAATTTCATTACCTTATCTGCACTTGGTTGTTATTTCTTGGCTTTTCTTTTGTGGTAAGTTATCAATGTCAGCAAGATATACAGTTACATATTATAACTTTGTTTAACATTCACATATTAGTAAATTGAAATCTTTGATCAATGCTGGTGTCCCTGAATCATTTCTGAATGGTTTTCCTATATTGAAATATCAATAAATTGAAATCTTTGAATTTCTTTGACCAATTTTTGCTTGTTTTAGAAACTTAAAGCCTAAATATTTCAACAACAAGAAAGAAACTAGAGCTTGCACATTGGAACTAGACATCATTCCATTTTGTTGTTTTGTGGAGGCATTAGGCTAATAATTGTTTGATTGAATCATTTAATATAGGTATTATGATATTCTTCTAGTTTTGATTGGTCAAATTATTTTGTAATAGGTAGATACAAATGGGAAAGGTATAGTAGACTATGGAGAATTTCTTGCCATTTCCCTCCATCTTCAAAGGATGGCTAGCGATAAACATCTTTACAAGGCATTTCCCTACTTTGATAAGGATGGGCAATGGTTATATTGATCCGTATGGGAAAATCAGCTATGATGAATTTGTTGCTATGATGAAAATTGGAATGGATTGGAGGAAGACTTCCTATCACTATTCTAGAGAAAGATTCAACAGTCTAAGCATGAAATTGATGAAGGATGGTTCACTAAATTTGGGGGGAGTGACGTACTGATAGGAGCTTGAAAAGCTCATAAATATTGTGTGTTAATGTGTGGTTTGGTCCAGTATTGTGTTTATTATTTTGGTATTTTATCTATATTTTTTTGCTTTTATGTGTTTTGTGTATGTGTAGTTGTTTTATTTGTTTTATAGGAGAAGGGGATGATTTAGAGATTAAAGGAGTCAAGTGAAAGAAAGAAAGCCAAAGTGGAGCTAGAAAGGAAGTGTCGCGAGCGCGACAAGGGGGCGAGGTCGCGACAGCATGAAGGGCAGAGAGCCAGGCCAATCAAGCATAAGCGTGCCATGTCGCAAGGGCGACAAAGCAGAAGGGCTCGCGACAGCCAGCGGAGCCAGCCGAGCAGAGGCATGTATTGTCGCGAGCGCGACAGTAGTCGCGAGGGTACGACAAAGTGCGGATGAGCAGTTAGAATTCTGAAGTGATGCAATTTTCCATGAACAAGGACAATTCTTGTGAAAGGATGTCTTGAAGGGACATAATTTTTAGAGAGGCATATATATGCCAAGTGAACAGAATTTTGAGGATGATGAATTTTTATAATTTGATTTTGTGATCCTAAGAACAATGAATTTCTTTTAGTACTTTAGTTTTTATTTTCATGTTTTGAAGAGGAGACAAGAAGCAAGGAAGAAGAAATCTTGTGTGAAGGGAAAAGGGTTGAGAGATCCCCTTCTTCTTGTCCTTATGTTTTATGTTTCTTCCTTGTAATCTTTACATGAATATTATGTTTGCATTTGATTATATATGAACAAATTTCTATTTCCATTTATAATATTGATCTTTGGTTGTAGTATTTTCTATTAAAAGTTTATTGGTATCATTATAAGTTAAGGAAGACGACCTTCAATGTGCAATTCCTTTTTTGAAAATTCACAAAATGGTTATAAACAAGGGAGTTAGCGAGAGCAACGTCTTATGGAAAGTTAATAGGAAATTCATTATCAAAGCATAGTTTGAGAGATCACATGTGGAGATAATTGCTATAGGTTGGTGTTTAATCTTAAAATGTGTAATTAAAATCCACTAGTTCATTAACGAGAGTTGAGAATTAGTACTTTAATTGTATGTTTTAGGCAATCTAATTCATGTCGAGAGAGTGGTTTAGAAATTTATTCCAACTTGGCTTACTAATAAGATTAAAAATTATAATTAAAATAATGGTATCAAATGCATGATTATTTAATTTCATAATATTTATTGTCTTCTTTGATTATACTTAACTAGGATTTAATTAATTTTATGCAATAGAGTAGTTAGAATTAACTTGCATTTTTGAACATCGTAAACAAGATTAAAATTGAGTAGTAATAGTGGGTGATTAAAATCAACATTTCCTTATGGGATCGACATCTGAAGTACTATAACCAGTACACCGTATACTTGTGGTATTTAAGCTTTAGAAAAAGCATATCAAGTTTTTGGCGCCATTGCTGGGGATTTTGATTGATTTAAATTATTACATTATGAATCTTGATTTAAGATTTTGGATTACGATATTTAATTTATTGTTGCTTGTTGTGAATTTTCAGGATTGGACTGTTCATGCCGCGTACGAGGAGTTCGCAAGAAGAACTTGAACCGTTCAATCCGGAGATAGAGAGATTTCTTTTGAGTAACCGTAAGTCAAATAAAAAGAAGAATCGGAGTAGACGAATTATTATGGCTGAAGAAGAAAATCCACTGCGCTTGATGGACTTTGCCACACCAGCATTGAGTGGTGCTCAACAAGGTGTGGTAAGACCTACGGTAAATGCAAACCAATTTGAAACTAAACCATCGCTTTTACAAATGATTCAAAATAGTATCCAATTCTATGGTTTGGAAAATGAGGATCCAAATGCTCATTTGGCAAATTTCTTAGAAATTTGTGATACTTTTAAGATTAACGGAGTTTCGGCGGATGCAATCAAGCTTAGGCTTTTTCCTTTTACATTAAAGGACAAGGCAAAGGCTTGGTTGAATTCCTTTACTAGGGGTTCTATCACAACTTGGGACCAATTAGCCCAAGTCTTTTTATCAAAATACTTTCCCCTAGCAAAAACTGCCAAAATTATTAAAGATATTACTACTTTTGTTCAACATGACTCTGAATCTTTGTATGAGTCATGGGAAAGGTTCAAAGAATTGCAGCGAAGTTGCCCACACCACAATTTGCCAAAGGAATTGCTTATGCATACATTCTATAACGGTGTAAATCCGACCACTCGAGGAACCATTGATGCGGCAGCAGGGGGATCTTTGATGAGGAAGACCACGGAGGCTGCATTTGAATTATTGGAAGAAATGTCAATGAACAATTGCATGTGGCCAATCGAGAGAGTTAGGGAGACAAATTTCTCAAATACAAGGGGAGTTCATGCAGTAGATTCAGTAGTAGCTTTGCAAGCTCAAATTGAGCAGTTGACGCAAAAGATCAATAGCCTAGGTGTGGGTAGTAGTCCAACTAGTGGGTGTAGTATATGCGGACAATTAGGCCATGGAAGTGAAGGGTGTAATTTGGGTATGGCTAGTACTGAAGAACAAGTTAGTTTTATCCAAGGACAAGGAAGAGGAAACCCATATTCAAACACTTACAATCCCGGTTGGAGAAACCACCCGAATTTTTCTTGGGGCAATAGTAGTAACCAAAATAGGGTAGTGGGGTTTCAACAACCCCAAGATAGATTTGGAGCGTTGGAGGTTAAAATGGATAGATTTTTGGAGGGCATAAATATGAAGTTTAATGCTCAAGAGGAGACCCAAAAGAGGATGGAAACTAAGTTTGATCAAATAACCAAGAATCAAGCTTCCTCCATTCATAATTTGGAAGTTCAATTGGGGCAAATTGCCAAGGCTCTTCCATCGCGAGTACAAGGGAGTTTACCAAGCAATACGGAGGACAACCCAAGAGAACATTTAAAAGCCATTAAATTGAGGTCAGGAAAGTCTTACACTAATGAATTTGTTACCACTAAAAATTTTGGTAGTGTGCAGGAAACTAAAGGACACGATGGGCCTTGTGTCGCGAGCGCGACACCTGTCGCGAGCGTGACAGAGGAAGGAGCTACCACCATCGCGAGTGAAGTTGATGTCGCGAGCGCGCCAGTTACAGCGAAAGAGCCCTCTGTCGCGAGCGCGACACCTGTCGCGAGCGCAACGGAGGGGGTTGTACCAGGAAAAATTCCAAGGGTTTTCACCCTACGACCACCATTTCCGCAAAGGTTGAAGCAAGAGAGTCAAGATAAGCAATTTCAATCTTTTCTTGATAAATTGAAGCATGTTCATATAAATTTAAACTTTATTGAGGCTAGAACACAAATTCCTAACTATGCAAAATTTCTTAAAGATTTAATTGCTAAGAAAAGAAGTTGGGAAGATGTTTCAACCATTGAATTGACTGAGGCATGTAGTTCTATCATAACAAATAATTTGCCTACTAAGCTGAAGGATAATGGTAGTTTTACCATTCCATGCATTTTAGGAGATGTTGAGTTCCCTAAGTGTTTATGTGATTTAGGAGCAAGCATTAACCTTATGCCATTATCTATTTTTAAGAAATTGGGGTTGGATTATGTTAAACCTACTTCAATGATTTTACAATTAGCTGACCAATCCATTAAAAAACCATATGGTATAGTGGAAGATGTATTAGTTAAGGTTGACAAATTTATTTTGCCTGCTGATTTTGTCATCTTTGATTTTACTTATGATGTGAAATGCCCATTGATTTTAGGGAGACCTTTTATGACAACGGGTAGGGCATTGGTTGATGTCTATGAGGGTTTATTAATTTTAAGAGTGGGGGATGATAGTGTAGAATATCGCATGGATAGGGCATTAAGATACCCCATGGAGGAAAATGTATGCATGAGAATAGATGTCATTGATGTTTGTGTAGCAGCAGTATTTAATGAAACAGGTGTAGATGGGAAAATCATTGAGGAAGAAGCTAGTGGGAAGGATGAGCAAGAGGGTGCAAGGCCAGAACGATTATATCGGAATGATGCACCTATACCACCTTCAATTGTAAGTCCTCCTACGGTAGAGTTGAAAGAGTTGCCAAGTCACTTGAGGTATGCATTTCTTGGTTTAAATCATACTTTACCTATCATCGTATCTAATAAACTTACTAGTAATTAGGAATCTTTGCTAGTAGGGGTGGTTAAAAGGAGAATAAAAAGTATAGGTTGGCAAATTTCGGATTTGAAAGGAATTAGTCCTAATGTTGTCATGCATAGGATTAATTTGTTAGATGATTGTCAACCTAGAGCAGATAGGCAAAGGAGACTTAATCCAAACATGAAAGAAGTAGTTAAGAAAGAGGTCATCAAATTGTTAGATGCTGGGATTATCTATCCAATTTCGGATAGTTCTTGGGTGAGCCCAATACATTGTGTACCTAAGAAAGGAGGTATGACAGTAGTTAGGAATGAGAATGGAGAATTAATTCCTACTAGAACTACCACTGGTTGGAGGGTTTGTATTGATTATAGGAAGTTAAATTCAGCTACTAGGATGGATCATTTTCCTTTACCCTTCATTGATCAAATGTTAGAAAGGGTAGCTGGTCATTCTCATTACTGCTTTTTGGATGGGTATTCGGGCTATTTTCAGGTTTTTATATACCCTAGTGACCAAGAGAAGACTACTTTTACTTGTCCATATGGCACTTTCGCCTATAGACGAATGCCGTTTGGGTTGTGTAATGCACCTGCAACTTTTCAAAGGTGCATGACCTCTATCTTTGGGGATATGATTGAGAACATCATGGAAGTTTTCATGGATGATTTTTCAGTCTATGGAGATTCATTTGAGTTATGTTTACATAATTTAGATAGAGTGTTGGCTAGGTGTGAGGAAACTAACCTAGTGCTAAATTGGGAGAAGTGTCACTTTATGGTTGAAGAGGGAATAGTTCTTGGCCATAAGATTTCTAGTAGGGGCATTGAAGTGGATAGAGCCAAGGTTGAGCTCATAGAGAAATTACCACCTCCTACTACACTTAAGGGCATAAGATCATTCTTAGGACATGCTGGTTTCTATAGAAGATTCATTAAGGATTTTTCACTAATAGCTAAGCCTTTAACTAATTTATTGGTTAAGGAAGTACCTTTTGAATTTTCTGATGATTGCATGCATGCTTTTAATTCTTTAAAAGAGGCCCTTACAACTGCACCTATAATCACTACTCCTAATTGGGAGTTACCTTTTGAGATTATGTGCGATGCAAGTGACTTAGCGGTTGGTTGTGTATTAGGACAAAGGATTGGTAAAAATTTGCATGTAATTTACTATGCTAGTCATACTTTGTCACCTCCTCAAGTGAATTATACAACCACTAAAAAAGAAATGTTGGTTGTTGTCTATGCATGTGATAAATTTAGGTCTTATTTGTTAGGATCTAAAGTTATAATTTATACGGATCATGCAGCTTTGAGATATTTATTTGCTAAGAAAGATGCTAAACCTAGGTTAATTCGTTGGGTCCTTTTATTGCAAGAATTTGATATAGAAATTAAAGATAAGAAAGGCTCTGAAAATTTAGTAGCTGATCACTTATCTAGATTAGAAAATGCTGAAGGACCACTAGGGGATAGTCATGAAATCAATGAATCTTTTCCGGATGAATCTCTTATGTTAATGAATTATAAGCATGTGCCTTGGTTTGCAGATTTTGCTAATTTTCTTGCTGCAGGAATCATACCCTATGGATTGACATGGCAAAAGAAAAAGAAATTTTTTAGTGATGTGAAAAACTATCTTTGGGAGGAGCCCTACTTATTTAGGATTAGTGGGGATGGTATCATAAGAAGATGTGTGAGTGAGGAAGAAACAGTGGATATTTTAGCTCATTGTCATTCATCATTGTATTCGGGCCATAATGGTGGAGCCAAAACTGCTTCTAGGGTTTTAGAGTGTGGATTTTATTGGCCTACTCTTTTTAATGATGCTAGAATTTTTGTAGCTAAATGTGATAAGTGTCAAAGGGCAGGAAACCTACGGAAGAGAGATGAAATGCCTTTGAATAATATTTTGGAGGTTGAACTTTTTGATGTGTGGGGAATAGATTTTATGGGTCCATTTCCTATATCTTTTTGGAAATCATACATATTGGTTGGGGTAGACTATGTCTCCAAATGGGTTGAAGCTGAAGCTTTACAAACCAATGATTCAAAGGTGGTGCTCTCGTTTTTGAAGAAACTCTTTTCACGGTTTGGAGTACCAAAGGCTATCATAAGTGATGGAGGTACGCATTTCATAAATCGTTCTTTTGCATCATTATTGAATAAGTATGGTGTTCACCATAGAGTAGCTACTCCATACCACCCACAAACTAGCGGTCAAGTCGAAGTGTCTAATAGAGAACTTAAATGGATTTTAGAAAAAACTGTTTCTAATTCTAGAAAAGATTGGGCACATAAGCTTGATGATGCACTATGGGCATATAGGACTGCTTTCAAAGCACCTATTGGAATGACTCCATATAGGTTAGTGTATGGGAAAGCATGTCATCTTCCTGTTGAGTTAGAGCATAGGGCTTATTGGGCAATTAAGACCTTAAATTATGACATGAAAGATGCTGGGGTAAAAAGATGTTTGCAATTAAATGAACTTGATGAATTACGTCTTTTTGCTTATGAAAATGCACGATTATACATGGAAAGGTCTAAAAAGTGGCATGATGCTCATATCAAATATAAAAGTTTTAAGAGTGGGGATAAGGTTTTACTTTTCAATTCTCGCTTAAAATTATTTCCTGGAAAATTGAGGTCTAGATGGAGTGGACCTTTTGAAGTAACTCAAGTCTTTGACCTTGGATATCTTGAACTAAAAAATAATAAAGGAGACTTGTTTAAAGTTAATGGGCATCAATGTAAAATCTATTTTGATGGGGCATATGAGAGTAAAGAGGTATCTTTTATCTCATTAGAATTGGCTTAGTGTTATTCATTTATTTTTACTTTCTATTGTTTTTAAGTAAATAATTTGTTTTTCTTTGTTTCGTACCTTATTTGGAATTTTATGGTTTTTGCATATAGTAAATATTTTCTTTGTTTCCATATTTTATTATGGTTTTTGCATTTAGTAAATAATTTTTTTTATGGGTATTTATGATTTCTTTTTGTTGTTGATATTTCCATAAAAAATATTTAAAAAAAAGGAAAAATTTTTGAACATTTCATTATTGTCGCGAGCGCGACAATGATGAGTGGGACGGATCACAGGCCTCTGTCGCGAGCGCGCCCTGTTCGCTCTCGCGACTCATTCATCTTGATTTGTGCCAACAGTCTCTGTCGCGAGCGCGACAGCTGATTTTGAGGGAAGTTCATATACTCTCTGTCGCGAGCGCGACTTGCTTCGCGAGCTCGCTAGTTCAAATACCGTGCCTTGTCGCGCATGCAAAATTATCGCGAGGTCGCGACAGGACACGGGATTTGAATTTCTTAGGGTTTTAGCTGCCTTTTCACCTTTCCCTATATATAGTTAAAACCCTAAGGAGACTATTCATCTTCTCCATTCAGCAGATCTTGCATTTTCAACGTTTTTCTCTCAAAAATTTTGAGTTTTCTTCTCCTCTGTTCTTTCTTCTTTTTTGCTTTTGTGGAGTGTTTTTACTGGCTTTGGTGTTGTTTCTTCTTCTTCTACATTTGATATTGTGGTTTCAGCTTGGGTTTCTTTATTTTCCATCATGGTGCGCACAAAATCCATTGGACGCAAGGATAAGCAGCCAGTTGCCGAGCCAAGTTCTCCACCAACACCACCTGTTGAGTATCTTCAGGCCAGGTTTGAGTGTCCCTTCCCTATCTACTCTGAAGACGAGGGGAAAAAGTTTAAGTTTTTTAATACCAAAACCTATGTAGGCATGTTGCATCTAGATACTGAATTGCTTAAGGATTTAGGTTTGACTGCTCAATTTGATAAATATATCAAATACATGAAATGGGAGAAATTTTCTGTCATGAATTTACCTATTAGGAGGGATTGGGCTGTAGAGTTTTTTGTCACATTGGCTTATGTCGATAACAAAAAGACTCACTTTAAATTTAGACACCAAGGTGCTGAGTTTACATTTGGTTTTGACGAACTTCATGTTTGGTTTGGTTTTCCATTGAATGGAACACGCTTTAATTCAAATTTATTTGATCACCGACCAATTTGGACAACACTAACTGGCATGGCGGAATTCAATAACAAAAATGCCTCTAACAGACTTATTAAGGACAATGGCTTGTTTTTATTTCATAAGTATTTATGCCATGCTTTATTTGGACGCGTAGAAAGTACCAAGGTTCAATCCAAGGACTTGTTTGTGCTTTATTTATTACTATCACGTAAAACACCATGCTCCATAGATTTTATCTTTGACGGGTTATACCATGCATCAATTGCTAGAACTAAAACTGTAGGCATGTGCCATATGGTAACCGGTATTATTTTGGGGTGTTTAGGTGATTTAGGCAATTTTGTTTTGGCTGAAAATGAACATGTGACTTTAATGGATATCCGTTATCTTCGTAACTCCCATGTTTTAGATAGACATGCTATGCCTCCACAGTTTTTGTCCCGATTTGTTCAGGAAACGAGATCTAGTCGTGCCAAAGGAAAAGGCAAAGCACCAGGAACATCTACTGCTGAACCTTATGGTTCTGATGCGAATGATGATGAAGACGAAGCTGCTATGGCCAGTGATTTTGGTGTGGGTGGAGATGATCGGGATGAGCCAAGTGTCGACGCTGCACAAGAGGACACTGCTGGATTGCAGCGGGTCATGTCTCGGTTGGATGGGATTGAGGCTGCCAATCACAGTATGGCGGCTCGGATGGATTCTCTTGAGGTGACTGTCCAGCAAATGCACAAGAGTCATAAGTGTCTTAGCCGCAAGCTCCTTTCTTTCTTTCTCCACCACAATGTTCCTTTCACGCCTTCTCCACCGAGGTCCCCAAGTGGGGCCAATGAGTAATGTTACCTTCTCCTATTTGTCATTCTTTTTTCTTTATTTTCGTATTGTTTGTGTTGTGCTTGTCTGTGTTGTATGTATTGTTTTGTGGAGTCTTCCTTACACGATGAGGACATTGTGTTCTTTAAGTGTGGGGAAGCTAGTTGGTAGTATGCATATAGGATTAGTGTTAAATGTTTTATGTTTTATGTTGAGTTGTGTGATGGAGTTATTCTTTGTGAAATTGTTGCCTATTAACATATGTAATTAGTCTTTGCATAGTTAGTTATGAGTTGATTTGATACATTTACTAACTTAGGATTAAGGGTCTTTAGTTTTAATATGATTATGTTTCTATGGATAGGCATGTTAGGTAAAGTTCTTTGGTATATGGTTCTTTTAAGCCAAGTTTCTTTAAGCATGTTCTTTAGAATAGTGAGAATGCATGATGTAGAGTTTTGCCATAGCCATGGTGAGCTTTTGAGCCTTAACATATGAAATTTATTGTTTGTTGAGAGAATTCCTCTTGTATTCATTACTCTAGAACTTGTGTTAGATAATTTTTGAGATCACATTTAGTATGCGATGTGCATGAAAAATGATAAGGGCATTTAGATTACACCATTTTGGCTTGCTTTAAAAACTTACCTTTTTGACTTTAGGTAGCCATTTTTGAGCCTAAACTATTTTATTCATGAGCTTATTTTTAGCCTTGAGCCAATTTCTAACCAATTCAACTTTGAGCTTGAACCTTCATGTGGAAAATGTAGTTAAGCTTTGATGAGTAGGATATAGTATTGATATATGTTAAGCATGAGTTTTTGAATATGTGTCTAATCCCTGAAATTTAAAGCCACTAGTACTTCCTTAGTTGATTATAAAAAAAAAACAAGAAACAAATATAGAAGAGAAGGAAGAAACAAACAATTACACTAGTTTGCTTTTAAAAGAAGGAAAACAAAAGTAAGGAAGGCAACTAGTTGAAGTTTAGTATCGGTGAAAACTAGTGGGAAGTGAAAAATTATTGCAAGGGGATGTGGAAATTGAATTAGTATAATTAGAAATCATGCTTTAGTGCAATTTTTGCAATACAAAATCTTACTTGTTTGAGTATTTGCTATATTTTCCACATGAATGAGCTACTTAACCAAAATTTTCCTACCTTAACCTAAGCCAAGCTATAACCCTTTAAAGACCTTTTTGATTTTGTGCATTATTTTATGCTAGTGATGGAGATTTTTATTTAATACAAGCTTATGGTATGTGGGGGTACAAGAGGCATTATGAGTTAAACACTCTCCACTAAACACTTGAGTAAACACTTGAGTGGTGTAAGGCACATATTATGAGAGAATAACTCTATATTTTGTATTACTTGCTAGGATAGAGTACATGTTGTAAGAAATAAAGGTTTTTAAGAGTTTTATATCATTGAACTTTGCATTCTCTTGTTTATCTTATGTTGGGCATATGAGTATTAAACCTTATAGATCCAAGATTTTATTTTGGTATTTGTTGACATTGACTCATGATTAGTATGTTAAAGAAATCTTCCATATGTTAATTTGTGAGAATTTTAAGAAGGACAACTCCATATTTCATGTTTTATGTTTAAATTATATGTTTGAGCTTTGATGGTTTTTAGCATTTAGAGTTTTTGCTTGAGGACAAGCAAAAGTTCAAGTGTGGGGAATTGATAGGAGCTTGAAAAGCTCATAAATATTGTGTGTTAATGTGTGGTTTTGTCCAGTATTGTGTTTATTATTTTGGTATTTTATCTATATTTTGTTGCTTTTATGTGTTTTGTGTATGTGTAGTTGTTTTATTTGTTTTATAGGAGAAGGGGATGATTTAGAGAGTAAATGAGTCAAGTGAAAGAAAGAAAGCCAAAGTGGAGCTAGAAAGGAAGTGTCGCGAGCGCGACAAGGGGGCGAGGTCGCGACAGCATGAAGGGCAGAAAGCCAGGCTAATCAAGCATAAGCGTGCCATGTCGTGAGGGCGACAAAGCAGAAGGGCTCGCGACAGCCAGCGGAGCCAGCCGAGCAGAGGCGTGTATTGTCGCGAGCGTGACAGTAGTTGCCAGGGCGCGACAAAGTGCGGATGAGCAGTTAGAATTCTGAAGTGATGCAATTTTCCATGAACAAGGACAATTCTTGTGAAAGGATGTCTTGAAGGGACATAATTTTTAGAGAGGCATATATATGCCAAGTGAACAGAATTTTGAGGATGATGAATTTTTATAATTTGATTTTGTGATCCTAAGAACAATGAATTTCTTTTAGTACTTTAGTTTTTATTTTCATGTTTTGAAGAGGAGACAAGAAGCAAGGAAGAAGAAATCTTGTGTGAAGGGAAAAGGGTTGAGAGATCCCCTTCTTCTTATCCTTATATTTTATGTTTCTTCCTTGTAATCTTTACATGAATATTATGTTTGCATTTGATTATATATGAACAAATTTCTATTTCCATTTATAATATTGATCTTTGGTTATAGTATTTTCTATTAAAAGTTTATTGGTATCATTATAAGTTAAGGAAGACGACCTTCAATGTGCAATTCCTTTTCTGAAAATTCACAAAATGGTTATAAACAAGGGAGTTAGCGAGAGCAACGTCTTATGGAAAGTTAATAGGAAATTCATTATCAAAGCATAGTTTGAGAGATTAGAAATTTATTCCAACTTGGCTTACTAATAAGATTAAAAATTATAATTAAAATAATGGTATCAAATGCATGATTATTTAATTTCATAATATTTATTGTCTTCTTTGATTATACTTAACTTGGATTTAATTAATTTTATGCAATAGAGTAGTTAGAATTAACTTGCATTTTTGAACATCGTAAACAAGATTAAAATTGAGTAGTAATAGTGGGTGATTAAAATCAACATTTCCTTGTGGGATCGACATCTGAAGTACTATAACCAGTACACCGTATACTTGCGGTATTTAAGCTTTAGAAAAAGCATATCACGTACACATGAGATCTGTTTGATTTATCCATGAAAGAAAGTATTAGGTCTCAATGTCTATTAGACTTGCATTATTCTGATATTATTAATTTGGTTGGGCTTATTGATTATACAGAGCTCTTTGGTTTGGGAAAGCTTATGCTGATTATGGCATTTTACGAACTTTTTATGACTTTTAATTGTTATTATTATGTAAGGATGTATTATTTTGGATTATATTATTAGCAATACTATATACTTGTAAATAATAATTTATTCATTAATATATATATATTTTTATAAAATGTCGAGTGAATATACATTTATTTTTTTTAGTTTATTATTTAAATAATAAAATTTTCATATTAAATTAAAAAACAAATAATTTCATATTAACATTCAGCGAATATAAATCTCATGTTAAATTTAGCAAGAATAATATTTGTCACAAAATGCATGCTAAAATTTAGTAAAGAATTTATTCTCACTAAAATTTAGTGACAATTTAGTTCTAGCAAAATTTAGTGAGAACTATATCAACAAATCCGAGCAAAACATGTTTTGCTCGAATTTTAAGCCTCACAACTGTTAGCGAGGACTAAATCCTCACAACACTTAGTAAGGACTTTAATCCTTGCTAATTTAAATCCTAGCAAAATATTTGGAGTTATGAAGGTGTGGCTGGGGCGCATATTGTGTTTTCTGGCTTGTGTTTCTTGGCAGCTATTTGGCAATGGGTGTATTGGGATCAAACTAGCAAGGACTAAATCCTGGCAAAATTTAGCGAGGAATTTAATCCTCGCTAAAGTTAGCGAGGAACAAATCCTCGCAAAACTTAGCAAGGAATTTAATCCTTGCTAAAGTTAGCGAGGACTAAATCCTCGCAAAACTTAGCGAGGACTAAATTAAGTTAGGATGACTTTTGTTACAAAATTTTTGTCCTTGCTAAATCGTTGCTAAAATAATTTAGCGACGAAAATTCATCATTTAGCGAGGACAAAATATTTTGCATTTTTCTTGTAGTGTTTCTTTTGGCACCTTATTGTGGGATGATTAGCTAAAATTGTATGAATTGAGATAATTTGTGTTATTTGTATGCATGGTGATAGGTTTTCATTATTTAATATACATATGTCCTTAAAAGTTGTAGGAAAACACTAGAGAAGTGAAAAGAAAAAAAAGAAAGAAAAAGAATCTAGTGTGTATGAAAAGAGGACAATGCAAAAGAAAGCAAAGTATGGATATGGAAAAGAAAAATAAACAAGGGATGAGAGTAAGAAATAAGCTTTAGTAAGCAAATATATTGAAAATCACGGTATCTCTTTAATCTGTAAGTCCATGTGTTATGATAGTTGTTTTTCGTGCCATATTTTAAGCTACTTATCCAAAATTATCTTACCTTGACTTAAGCCAAGTTAAAGACCATTTGATTTTGAGCATTGCCTTTTACTAGTAGTGGAAATTGGTACTAAATTACAAGCTTATGGCATGTATGGATGTATTAAGGGAATGAGGGAAACACTAGACCATTAAATACTTGAGTGATGTGAGGGAAGTCTTTATCTTAAGAGAATTATTCTTGGCAATGTGATATTTATAAACTCATTACATATTGTAAGAACTTCAATTTTTAAGGTACTTATATCCTTAAGCTTTGCATTTTTATGGTTCTCTAGGAAGGTGTACATGGATTTTGATGTTTGATAAATTATGATATTATTTAAGAATTCATTTATATAGACCTACATATTGTGGGATGGAAGTTGTTTCATGTGTTACCCAAGTATTTTTGAGGTATAAAAGCTTTATTATGTCATTGCATTGATTTATTGTGTTTTTGTGGTCTTGCATTTTAAGTTTTTGCTAGGGGACAAACAAAGGTTTAAGAGTGGGAAATTGATGTGTGTAGTTTAGTGCATGTCAAGTTAGTATTTTATATTTAAGTTTGAGGAGTAAATGTTTAGTTTTAGTTATTTTTGTGTGAAATGTGGTATCTTTTATATTTTTGTGTGTTTTGATTTTGTGTTGGAGTAATATGGAGAAAATAAGGACAAAAAGGTAAAAATTAAACAAGAGAGTAGAGCCTCTATCATGGACACGACAGTTGTCATGAGTGCAACCCCACAAGGGAGCAAAGAGGAAGTCAAAATAGAAGAAAAGTCAACATTTGAGGGAGCATGTCTTGTCACTACCAAAATAGTTGTTGTGGGCCCGATAGCCAAAGGTTATGGGTAGTTTATTTTGTAAAGATACTTCAAGATGTATGACTTTCCAACAAAGGTTGTGTACTTCTGTAAGGGCACTTTAAGAGACATATTGCTTAGAGAACATAAATATAAGGGGAGTTAGAAGAGGAACACACACAAGGTTTTAGAAGAACAATCTTTTTATTATTTTTCTGTACAAAGTTAGAACAATTATTCCTTTGAAAAGAAGATAAGCAAAGAAGAAGAAGAATCTTTTAGTGATCAAAATGTTTATGAAGAAGAATCTTTTAGAAATAAAAAAGGTTGAGAGATTTTGTTTATCATCTTTTATCCACTCCTTCTTCTTTGTATATATTTGAATGATATCTTAGGAAATTGAACAATGATGTTTATATTTGTTTCATTTTCATTAATATAAGTAGTCTTTTATATTAGTATTATATGTATGATTGTTGTAAGTGAGAATATAGTCGAGAGATATATTCTTTCTTATAGCTAATAAAAATTTATCATCATAAAGTTGCTTTAAGAGATCAGAATGATAGGATGATTGCTATAGGTTGGTTATCAATCTTTAAATATGTGTTTATAATTAACTAATCCACTATTGAGATTTAAGGGCTAAAATTATCTATGCATGTCTTAGGCAGTCTATTTCATATAGAGAGAATGACTTAGAACTTAAATCCAACTTGTCTTGCTTTATAAAGATTGCATTTCAATCAAAAGAATAACTTCAATTTTCATATTTGTTAACTCGTATCACTTAGTTTAGTTGTCTTCTTTGATTATAAATAAAGTAGGTTTAATAAATATCTTAGCATAACATTGGTAGTTTAGTTTATTAATCAAAATTATTGAACATTGTAAACAAAATTAGAATCAGGTCGTAATGCATAATAACCAATCTATTTCCTCGTGGGAATGATATCTTAAGTACTAATTGGTAAATCATATGCTTGTGGATTTAGCACAACAACATTCCCAAATATTCAATCAATTCTTTAAGCTCTAACAATAACTATAAATTCCATTACTTCCACATTTGTCTTGATCTACATATTTCATATTGATCACAACCATTAATTCACATCTCAATCTTTCATCCACCAACCATACTAATAATGACATTTTTATACATAAGGTTTTCCCATTGGGTTATCTGTATCTCTTAAGCACTCATTAATTCATAGGGATTTGGTTCGGACTTGGAATATGCATTCCAAGCTTCCCACGTATCCCAAGTTTGGTAATCAAAACCACATAGTTCTAAATTTTTAGTTCATCTCTATGTTACTAATTTATTTAATTTCTTAGCAATCTTACAATTATGTCCTTATTTTCTCATATTTTTCACTAAATTTCTCTTTTATTCCAACATACATACCATACTTGTCAAAATTACACATTGATTTTTAATTACAACTTATGATACCCAAAAATTATCATTTGATCTACAATATATTAATTCAACTAAACATCAACGATTTTGGACTAAAAGTTACTTTTCATTTTAATTTAATTCCTAAAAAACATTGATTAAGCCAAAATTACATTATAGTCCTCATACTTTACTTTTTATCTTATTTTTATTGTTTTATAATTTATTTCTCTACTTTATTATCAAATTATTATTTTGACCCTACTTTCTCATTTTTAATTACAAAATTACCTTTTTATTCTTATTTCTTCATTTTTAATGTATAATGAGTCATTTTCCCCAAAACTCCCATTTTATTCTTAGTTAATTAATTTTATTCCATAACTAAAATTTTACCTTTGGTATTGTGATGCATGCTCTCTCTCCTTTTTAGACCTGATTTCACCCCTAAAACCAAGGGATTGTCAAGTTTGAGGGATGAAACCTTGAACCCTTAGCAGTTTGGCCCCACTTTTAGGGTTCAATTGGGTTAAGGCTCCCCTACTTGGACTAATCGATCCCTTCACAATAGGAAAAAGACTCAACTCGACTTGTCAAATCTTAAGCCACAAAAGGCATGAGATGGAATGTCAAGGTATCCCTATCTATTCACTAACAACCAATAGTTGAGAGGTATTTATTAGGCACTATAAGGCTAATTGTAAAGAGTCGCCACCCAATAAAACATTAGGAAAAGGGGTGTTTTGATCTCATAAGGCCAAAAATCCAAAGATAGTTCAAAACTTCACTCTTATTTTTACCCTTGATAAATATGACATAACAGTTTTCAAATTAATTATTTTATCCCTCTCCTTACATGTAAGATTAAAGAAAATATAGAAAATAAAAGCTCACTTAATCATGTAAGAAAATGGTAAATCATAGCCTATAATAAGGAGATAAAGACGTCAATAAATCGGGCAATTCATTGCAACATATTTGATAAGAACAATAGTCCTCACATTTCATTGTGAGGGTTTGAAGATAGGGACTTGCCAGTCTAAGTTTTATTTAGGAAACATCCCATGTTATTTAGTTATATAAAATAATCATTTACATTATTAGATGTTAAATTTTACATGTGAGTTTCCTAAGAAAAAATATGGACATTAGTCCAACTTTATTAATTAAATATCCCAACTTTTTACTATAAATACTATTATGATATTTTGTATTTGTGATAAAAACAAAAAGCATTTTTATAATAAAGAATGGAAATTATAGACTCACCTGTAGTAGTTGCCCAGCTGTACTCATAAGAGGGTTATTTGCAATAATAATAACAGTGATAGCAATGGTAATGATAACAACGGCAATAAAAACAAAAAGAAGAATATGAAAAAATGAAACAAATTGAAAAGAAGAATAAAAATCCTACAGTATGCTTAAAATGCATTGACATGCACTAGACGACATACGATCGACTCTTTTATTTAAAAATAAGAAAACATATTTTAGGTTGTATATGAGGCACGGGTGTACATCAGGTGATGCATAGTTGTGTCAAATTGGCATAGGCTAGTTTTCTTCTCTTTTATAGACAAAGTCCTCATCGATAGTAGATCCAAAAAGAAGCAAAAAGAGAATATTAAATAAAAGGAAAAACTACATTTAAACTTGATTTTTTGGAAAAAAACACAAATAAAATAACAATAAGGGATTTTACAAGAATGACACTTCAATATACACTTGAAAAGAGTTTCGCAACCTAAATCTAAATAGAAATGAACATGCATAAAATGTGTGGGGAATAAAATTAACAAATAAAACTTAAAACGTCCAAAATGATGAATGTATAAATTTTATATGGTTGGCAATAATGGTCATTTATATAGTGTTTTTAGTATGTTTTTAGGTGTTTAATTAGGTTAATTTTGTGTTAATTAAGTTGAATTTGAGTTTAATTTGTTAGTTTTATGTTTTTAGAGTTAATTGTAAATTTTGGTGTTTTCAGGGTTAATTTGCAAAAAAAAAAGGACTTAATTGTAAAAAGGCAAAGATTTGGGCCAAAACTGCAAATATGGAAAATTTATACGAGAAAGTGATCGTGAGGTCTAGAAGATCGATGCATGGCCACGTGAAAATGAATGAAGAAGGAGACGTGACCACGTGAAAGAGTTTTTTGAAGAATGAAGTAAGGACACGTGACCACGTGTGAAACAAAAGAGGAAATCACGTGGCCACGTGTGAGAAAGAGCAAATGCAACACATGGCCACGTGTGAATTTACACTAGGGAACACATGGCCACGTGATGGCAATTCTCACTTTGCGAAGGATTCTCGAACTTCCTATTTTGGGCAAAAATTACTTTCTATTTGATTCTAAGAGTTTGAGAAGGAATCCAAGACAACTTTTGCCTATAAATAGCAGTCTAAAACACCAAAGAAAGAAAAGGAGTTTAGGAATTAGATTAATTAGGGGATCAACCTTAGAATTTAGCTTTACTTTTTTTTAGTTTGTTTTTACTTTATTTTTCTTCAACTTTGTCTTTAGTTTTTAATTATGTTTAGGAAGTAGTTTTTCTTCTTTTACTAATGGATTCTTGAAATCTTATATTTCCATTGTTATGACTTTATTTTGAGCTTAATTTTCAATATCGATTGATTATTTCTTGGTTTTAAGCATATTCTTATCTTTGATTGTGTTGAGATTGATTGTTGGTTTATTGAATAAATAACTAAAAATTGGTTTTGATATAGTTAATGATTTGCATGTTCTTAGATTGACTCTTTAATGTTTATGCATGATTATTATCCGAAATATGAGATGATTATGTGTGAATTTTATTGGTTAATACTAAGAGAGGAGGAACTAAGAATGAATTGGAGTTGAATCACTTGAGAAAGGCTTCAATGAATATTTAGGAAGTTAAAACTAGACTTGCATGCTAAGTATTAGATTTGTCTATGAGTTTAATACTAAGAATGATATACTTGAATAAAGATATATTGCTTTATTACTAGTTTTTCCATAATCACTGATGTTTATATTGAATTTAAGTCATTACAATGAAAGTTAAGGTTGATAGTTTCTTTAGCAAAAGAATTTCAATTATTGTTTTGATTTTAATTCATGTTTTAGCTTTTGTTTTGTTTAATTGTTAATTTTGTTTAATTTTTGCTTTTAAATCAAAAAGATTTGGGAAACAATCTCAGTTTGATTTAATTCATACATAGATATTATACTTAGCAATCCATGTTCCCTTGGGTACGATATTTGGGGTCTTAATCTATATTTTCCTGTATTACTAGCCGATCTAGTACACTTGCTAGACACCGGTCAGTTGGAAAACTGATTCAAGAAGAGGAAAGCTTTTTATATTACCTTTAATGTACTTACTCAATTAGATCATCGAATGTCGGATTCATGGACCCTTCTTGTGTTGAAACAGTAAAAAATGATTTGAAAATATATAAGACTAAATGTCAAAAATAACCTTTTTAGAATCGAAAACTCTTAAAAACCTTTATGCTACAAGATCACTTCCAAAAGCAACATTTTCCAACCCCTTTCAAATTGATTGGCCAATTCCTTATATGAGGAGGGTTGCACGGGTCTACACTCCCACATGCACAAGTGTACAAACTTATAAGTCAAGATAGTTGCCTCTGAAAATTTCACCCACTTTTAGGTTACACGGGCATACACTCGGCATTGCACAGGCATGCAACTCAAGTGCCTCAGGCCACTTGCCTAAAATGGTAAGATTCTCATTATGCATGGCCGTACAGTCCTCATGCAAGGCCGAGCAAGCCAAAAAATAGAAAAAATCTAGCAATTCGGCCAAACAATGATGATACTCTCTTTTGCACTTGTGTACAAGCCCTTGCTCAACTTATAAGTTTCCTAATTTGACATTTAAGCCTTTGATCAACTATATTTCTTATTGTTTGACCCTTTGCCCCGCTTGATTGCCCAAATCCAGTATGAAAACACTTCATAAGATTTTTGAAAAAAGGTTCCAATATAAGAAGACCTTACTATCCTTCATTCACTGTCTTTTAAGGAGTAGTTTTCTTCATTAGCTAACCCTAACAAAAGCCTTCTTAAGATCCAATGTCTATAGATATGCTAACTTCATTAATTATTTATGATTTTGCTAATAATCCTTAATTTAATTATCATTTAATTTTTTAACATTCAAAATATATTCCAAAATTATGTTTAGTCCTAAAATCAACAATTTCTTCATATAATTACAATTTCTATCATTTTATTTCTATTTAATTCTCAACAAATCAACATCATTATCAACCATTCATTAAATAGTTATCCTTAGTAATTTTTCCAGTGGAACTATCGAATTAGATTTGAAACCCCAAAGGTCCAAAACCTATATAAGTGACCACTTAGGGTAGCCAACACTTCGATAGCTCTCTAATTCTTTTCCTTTTCAATGAAGAACCCCCTTCAGTCAACTATATAAGTTATCATGGCTTGCTACTATGGTATATTATACGGTATCGCTATGGATAGCTAATTGTATCTTATACTTTTGGTTCCACTATTTGATATTAAAGGAAAAATAATACATCCCTTCAATTCATCATTTATCAACATGTTTTTTTATTTTTTTCACATGTTTCCATGTCATACGACGGTACATAAAGATAATATATATACCTCATATACACTTTATCTACCATTCCTTTTTCATCACATGTTATCAAATTTTCATCAAATTATATATGTACTTATTTTTATATATACAATTTAATTCTATAAAACATTTAATTTAATATCAAATCAAACTTTTATCATGTATTAGCATTTTTCATTTATTTATTCATTTATGTAGACTTATTTACTATCCGGTCACATCATAGATACCTTTTAATTCTTTTTCTCAATATTTTAAGTTCTATACACCTTATTAAGCTCACATATGCATCTTTCCATCATTTAATATCATTCTTAACATATGTACACATTAATTACAAGTTCTTGCTATTCGGTCATAACACATACCTATTCAAAATTTTCATTTTTATCATCATAATCTATAGTAGTCAAGTCATGTCTAACATCCAATTTTATGCTTTTACATTATTATTTAATCACAAATTGATCAATTTTCTCTTAGTATACCATTCAATCCATGTGTATATTGACACTTGCATATTGTTTCTTTAAACTTGTTATTCCATACTCATTCCTAAGGCTATTAATGCATATTTTTATCATTTATTGACACATTTCAACGAAATATATTTCATTTTCATAACATATACCACTCGAACAAACATGGTGTACTCGCATTCATATTTATTTTTCTACCATTGCTCATTTTATTCATGTTTACTAATTCTATTTTCCATATTTTAGGCATTTAATCTTTATAAATTAAAAATTTGCACAATTCTCTCAACCTAATTAATTCAGCCAACATGAGTTCAAAATCATTCACATTTCATTTTCCATGTAAAATCATGCTAATCATTTTTTTAGATGTGAATTACTCAAATCTAACATTTAACCAATTTAAATTCATAAATAACTTACTTTCCATTAATTACATACGAGGTTTAATTTGAGATTTTAATATTTATCTTAGTTTTCAAGCTTATAATCACTTTAATTTCATTAATTAACATTTAATTACATTTATCCATTATCAATTTAAATTTAAACTTGCATTTAATACATAAACCCTAAATTTCATAACCTAAAAATTCATAAAATGGATTAGTTTAAATATCCACTCACTTTAAATGGCTTCCTTTTGCTTCAAACCAACTTCTCTTTATTTTTTTCTTTTTTCTTATTTTTTTTTCTTCCTTTCCACCTCCATTCCCACACCATGAACAAATTTCAAATATAAGAACTTCATTAAATTTCTTTAAAAATTTCAATAAATTCTACATAGTAACAACCCAATATGAGGAATTTACCATTAAATTACAAAAATTAAAACTTACATGGGTATTTCATTTTTTTCTCAGTTTCAAGCTTTCTTTCTCCTTAAATCCTTTCTAGATGGTAGAGAAAAGGATAAATACTTAATTTATGATGATTTTTAGGGTAGAAATAAAGCGAATTTTGAAGCTTTAAAAATTAACAATAATGGAGGGGAAAAATAAAGGCCAGTTGCCCATGGTAAAATAAGGAAGAGAAAGAGATAGTTCTAGCTGGAATTTCCCTAAAAAAATCTATGCATATATATCTTAAAAAGGATAGTTAAGATCTACTTGTATATTAGTTAATTTAATGGATACTATTATGCCATAAGTTGCAATTTTATTAGTCTTAGTGATTTCTTTGTCAAATTTTAATCAAATTTTGTTTAAAAATATGTACAAATATTATTTAGGGTGTGCTTAAAATTTTAAATAAAAAAAGTATGTTTTGATATATTTTTCGATCTGGAATTGAAATTATCGGTTCAAAACTCAAATTTCCAAAGTTATCCAAAAATTCACTTTTCACCAACTAACTCGGTTCAAAACTCAAATTTCCAAAGTTATCCAAAAGTTATCTAGGGTGTGCTTATTTTTAATGGTCTTATGTGATCAGAATAATTTTCTAAGTCCCGAACCTCATGAGTGGAAGATTGGGAAAATCATTTCTTCCTTTGAGCCTCTTTAGCTTGCCTATTTTCTTCTATTACCTTTTTAGCCTGTTCAACTAACTCCCTAGATAATTTAGAAATCATCAAAGCTATAAGGTAAATGATAATGATTAGGACTTAAAATAAAAGAAATAAATAAGACATATAAGACAAGCACACACGTGAGAAGGGTTCACATTTAGTCTTAGCCTCTGAAGGCTTAGAAGACCTCAAAACACCAGTAGGAACATCCTAATCAAAAGCACTGGAAAGGCTAGCCTTTCCCCTCATTAATAAAAGGTCTAATAGAAGGAGATTTCCTTTATTACTCCAGGCATAATTCGCAAGAGCCTTTTTTATCTAAAGAATGCATATCAAGCCCTAATGATAAGTCCCTCAAAGCCCTCAAATTATTCAATCATTGGAAATTCACCCTGAAATTCCCTTTCCTTCTAATAAAAAAATATATGCTTGTAACCCTTTAATGATGTAAGAAGAGTAAGAAGCTTTTTTTTCAATCTACTAGTAAAATGAAAATTCTGAAGAGCCACTTTGACTCGAGATATAAAAAAAAGTGTGTAAATACTTTCAAAAAAGCCAAAATGATTGCTAGACAAATCTTCTCAACTGCTATGTATTTAGCCTCATATGAAAGAAAATTCTTACTAATATAGTAAACAGTATACTCAATCCCAAAGTCTTCTTTTTAAGCCATTATAACCCCCACTGAACTATCCTTTATTCCTAAGTACAAGATCAAAGGTATACTTGCATGTGGTGCCCTCAGCACTGGTCGAGTGCCTTTTGACAATTTTTGTTCCAAATCACCAACTGATATTTTCTAAGTAGCTTAAAAATCGGTTCATAAATTGAAGTGAACTTGGCTATGAATTTGCTTATGTGTTGAAGCCTACCTAGAAAATCCTCTAACCTCCTTCTTTTTTTGAGGTACAGGTATCTCCCTAATGGCTTTCACTTTGTTAGGATCTATCCCTACTCCTCTTTGGCTTGCCATATGCCCCAAAAGCTTAACTGAAGTAACTCCGAAAATGCACTTCTTCGAGTTGAGGCAAAGATTGTACTTGTCAATTCTTTGAAAGAATTTTCTAATTCCTTAAAATGGTCTTCTCGAGTAACTAACTTGATCATCATATAATCCATATATACTTTTATATTCTTGTTTATCAAGTCATTAAAAATCCTAGTTGTCATCCTTTGATAGGTGGCACCTACATTCTTAAGTCTAAAAGGCTGAACCAAATAGGCATAGGTACCCCACTCGATGATGAAAGCTATTTTGATCCTATCCATAATCTTGTTTAAAATATGATTGTACCCAGTATATCCATCCACAAAGCTATACATGACACAAGCAGCTACACTATCCACCAAGACATCTATATGAGGCAAAAGGAAGTCATCCTTAGGGCAACCTTTGTTCAAATCCCTGTAGTCCACATAGAGTCTAACCCATCCATCCTTTTTTGCTACAAGAACTACATTTGCTAATCATGTTGGGTATGTGACCTCTACTAAGAACTTGGCCTCTATTTATTTCCTGACTTCATCATTAACCTTTTTAGCTTACTTCGGCCTAAGTCTCCTAAGCTTCTGCTTGACTGACTTGTACCCTAGGTAGGTTGGCATGGCATGTTCAGCTACCTCTTGATCAATTTCCTGCATGTCTTCATAGGTCCAGACGAAGGTTCTTTCATATTTTTTCAGTATTCTCTCAAATTTTTCTCTCTCTTTAGGAGTTATATCTTATGCTAATAAGATTTCTTTAGGTTTTCTTTTATTTTGAGATTAAATAAACATATGTTTATTGAGTTAATGTCGAATATGAATGTTTTATGGTCAGAATTATGCATATTGAAATTAGAAGAAACACCACACAAGTAAGCAAAATTATTTCTTTAATATAATCAAAAAAGAAATAATTATTCTTATATAAAAAAGTTCCTAAACATAAACAATGTCAATGAAAGTATCATCTTCTTTAGTCTTGGTAGTAGCAAATGCTTCTCCAGCTTCTAGGTTTGGCTTAGGGATGATCATGGGACGATGCAGGGATAGGGAATAGCTCCCACCTACTACCCCATACAAGGGCGAGAATTCCCCATCGCCATCCCTAGTAGTATTTTGAAGGGAAAATTCCCTCCATCCCTACCCCTATAGAAAAATAATTTTAAAAAAATCCAATTATAACTAAAATATAATATGTAACAATTAATTGTAATTAAAATATAATATTTAATAATTAAAAAATATAAATTCAATTACAAATCAAATTAATATAAATTTTAACAATTGATAAAACTAAAATTAAATATAATTTAAAACTAAATTATATAAATATAATAAAATTTATTTGCTAAATTTTGAGGGTGAAAATATTTTAGGGTGGAGACAACAATCTCGTCGTCGCCCTAAATTCTAAGTCAATGAATATTTTCCTTCTGTTTTTGCCCTCATGGGGGAAATTTTTTAGGATTCCACACCCTATTAGGGGTGGTTCCTTGTCAGAGATAGGGATTCTCACCTAATGATCATCCCTAGTTTGTCTTGGGTGTAGCTTCAACTTCAATCTTCTATTTGCCTTTCTTTTAGACAACAAACATTTTCTTAGTAATCATCTCTTTAAGCTCTTCATTGCCCATGTTGAATGATGTAAAAGGATTTATTCATCCTAGAAACCCTCAACTAGCTTGATAATTCCTTGCTCCCAATCAAAGACATCATTAAATAGCTCAAAACCAAGCACCACCTTGTCTCCCACCAACTGAGGCTCATTTTCTGCATAGTAAAGGCAAACTCCTAAAGTTGGCACAAAGCTCTTGGAAATGTGAGGACTCTCATTTATTTTCTCCTTTCTTTTTATTTTAGGTATGGACCAGTGTAGCCTAACCCTTTCTTATCTTTCTATCCCTTGGTAGCGATAACATTCTATGGCCCTTGAGAATTCTTACCCAAATCAGCTCCAAGCAAGAAGTGAATCTTCTTTAGCATTTTAATCACCTATGGGCTATCAACAAAACCACCTTTACTCTTTTCATCACCAACTATAAACATATGGAACCCACTAAAAGGCTAATTGGATATTTCTAGTATAGATACTTGGTTCTCTTTTATAGCTTTGATGGTGACCTCCTGACCATCATGAGGTATCTTGATCATTTGATGCAACGTAGAGGTCACTCTACCTAACTTGTTGAACTATGCTCTTCTAAGAAGTACAAAAAAATTGGCAAGAATAGGTAACATCACAAATTTAGCTTCGATCTTGACTAGCCCCATCTTTACTACAACTCTAAAGGTCTTAGCAGCTTGCTTTTTGATGTTATCATAAGTAAAAATGGTCAAGTCCAACTTGTTCAACATTTTCTCATTCAGCCTAAAAGCAAAAATCGTGACAAAAAAACACACATTAATAAAGGATTTATCATTTACCATCACATATACTATGTGTTTTCCATTCACTTGAGCTTTAATGTAAAGAGGACGATTATGATTTCTACGTATAACAGGTAAATCGATATCAAAATACACAATATTTTCTCATGTTCCTCCCTTGACTAAATTTAACAATTCTAATGGTGAAATAGTAGCATCAATAGGGGACTCACTCATAGGCTCCACCAATTTCTACATATGCGATGAAAATTTTCTCAATAAATCCTAAATGGAAATCTGGGCATGTGTCTTCTTCAACTATTTTATGATCTAATTCTCTTCAGCCTCTTTCTTTGTAGGCACTAAAGTAGAAGCTGGTTGCTTCTCAATTTTAGGCACCACCCACTACAAAAAATTTTACTTTCTATGACAAATTTTTTAGTGACGTACAAAATTTTATCACCAATTATAACTTATCGTGATAAATTTATTAAAACATCACCATATTATTTATTACTATGACAAAATTATCTTGCATCAGCTTATGCTTAAATTTTCATCACTAATAGGTTAATTTTATGATGATAAATATATTTCATCATGGTTTATTTAGGAGAAAAAATGTCCCATCTTTTTTTAGGAAAATAAATAAAAACTTATTGCAACATATAAATTCGTCAAAAAATATTTATTTTTTGTGACGAATTATTTTTTTCATAATTAGATAAATTTACCAATGATAAAATTATTTTGTCACAAATAAGATACCGAAATAAAAAAATTATAATATTTTTTCAAAAAATTTTAGTTCAAAAATAATTTTATTTGTGACAAATATATGTGTCGCAAAAAATGATTGTATTGCGACGATGTACAATTTTGTCACCATTGATATGGAGGGAAAATTTTCAGTCTTTTCCTTTGAAAGGGAAAACTTTTTAACGATAAAAAATAGCTTTTTGTACATATAAATTCGTCATGAAATACTTATTTTTTGCGACGTAAATTATTTTTTTCACAATTTAATGAATTATTGGCAATAAAAATATTTATTCACAATAATTTTATTTATGACAAATAAATATTTCACAACAATAAATCTAGTGTAATTTCATCACTAGTACAATCAATTTGTGATAATAATAATAATAATAATAATAATAATAATAATAATAATAATAATAATAATAATTTATCATAATTGGTTGTAATATTAATATACGATAAATAAATTATTTCATAAAAATAATTGAATTTATGACAAACAAATACGCCACAAAAATGAATATATAGTAACAAAATAAAATTTTATCACCACTACAAACAATTTGTGATAATAATAGTATTTTATCATAATTGGATATTATGTTAATATACAATAAATAAATTATATCATAATAGAATGTTATGTTTTATTTTACTGCTATAGTTAATATTAGGAATACTTTTAGCATTTCAAACACAAAATATTAAATAAAAGTGATTTTATTTAATTACTCTTAAATATAATTTAAAAAAATTGTAGGATGAGATGTAGTATGTACTCTTATGGAAACAACATGGCAAAGGCAAATTCCGTTGATAGTGTCATATAGTAGAGTCTTTGAGATACGAATTTCATTCGAGTCCGACACAACTCCAATGCTTCTTTATTTAAGATTCATGTGGTTTTTAACCAATTCTATTTTTTTTCTTTCCTTACCTAATAAACAAACCAAAATTTCTTATTTTCTAAATTTAATTAAATTAAAAATTTGAAATAGTTTAAGAGTTTAAATAATTAAATTATATATGAAAGCTAATTAATTAATAATTTAAAATAAATTAAACTATTTATTAAAATAAAATATTTTAATCTAAATTAAAAAAAATTGTAAAAATTTTATTTGTTAAAAACAACTTAAACAACTGTGTATATCTTGCTTTTGAGTTTTGTATATGGTGAGAAAAGGAAACGGTATGCTCTAAAATACAAAGTAAATTAGAGTAAGTGAAGGAAAATTGGATTTTCCAATTTTTCTTATATCCTTCAAAATATTTCTCTCCGATTTAGAGAGAAAATAGAGCAAATGGAAATTAACAATGGATAGTTTCATTTGAAATATCAAATTTGCCCTACTATCGCCACCTCTTAGTCGCCAGCATCTTCCATGGTCGTGTATATGAGTAAGGATGGGAATGTATGGCTGCTTGAAGAGATCTTCACCTGCACAGTCGCGTGAAATCTTTGAAATTTCTTTGAGTGACCGTGTGTTCCTCCTTAAAATTTCTTACATGGCCACGTAAGCTCCTTTGGTTCCCTTGCATGGCCAAGTGTGGCCTAATTCTTTGAGGTGCACGACCACTAGTTGTTTTCTTCCTCCCATGCATGGCCAAGCAAGGCCTCTCTCTTTCCCTTGCACAGCCAAGTGGCCTTCTCCTCTTCACTTTGCACGGCCAATTAGTTTTCTCTCCCTTATATTGCACAACCAAGCAAGGCCTCTCTATTTCCCTTACATGGCCAAGTGGCCTTCTTCTTTTCATGTTCTTCAGCACATAAGGGTATAACTGTGAAATATATATATATGAAAATCTAATTTACTTCGATTGTTTTTTAAGTTATCCAAACATTAGAATGATAATAACTTGGAAATACAAATTTTAATACTTTAATTTCCTCTAATTTCCGCTCATTAAAGTAAATTTAATTTACTCCCATCCAAACAAAGGGTAAGGAAATATAGACTTTTTATGACAAAAAAATCCAAAACTCATGAAAATAATTGGGGGGAACGGGTTGTCTTTTGACATAAATTTTCAGTTTTCATCTCAAACCCAATATCTCAATCCCTTATCATATCAAAATTTAAGGAAATATAGGTTTTTGATAAAAAATAATTTGAAGTTTCTGTTAAAGAGTAAGTTTTCTTCTTCTTCTTCTTCTTCTTCTTCTTCTTCTTCTTCTTCTTCTTCTTCTTCTTCTTCTCTATTTTCAATTTCAAGTTCTCTATTTTCTTCAAATTATTTGTCATTTACATTCATTTAATCTTAAAATTTTTCATTTCAATTTTCTTTATATGTTAAGATTTATTCTTTGGCTTTTTTTGGTTAATTTTTACACTTCCTTACTCTTTAGGTTAATTTAGAACAAATATGTCCAGTTGTAGCCTTAAGGATGTTAAACGATGATCGTGCTTCCAATACAATAAAATCTACAAATAGTAACGAAAAAATAGCAACAGAATTTAATCTGTTGCTAATTTAGCAACGGAATTTCATTTTCGTTGCTAATTAGCAACGTAAATTAAATTCTATTGCTAAATTAGGTTCCTTTTTTTTGTTTAGCAACGGAATAAAAAATGGTGGTATTTCGTTGCTAAAAAGAGAGAAAAAATAGCAATGGAACTCTATTTTCGTTGCTAAAAATGGCAGCAAAATATTTTGGAACGAAATTTAGCAACGAAAAATGAAATCCAAAAAAAATAGTAACAAAAAAAAATTCCGTTGCTAATTAGCAATGAAAAATGATTTTGTTGCTAAAATAGCAACAGATAAGTTTTCCATTGGTATATTGGTCTTAGGGAGATGAAACAATTTTGGGTCCAAAAATAGCAACAGAAATCTATTTTGTTGCTAAAATAGGAACGAAAAATAAATTTTGTTGTTAAAATAGCAACGGAATATTTTTTCGTTGCTATTTTTGGACACACTGGGAATAATTTTCCAAAAATAGCAACAAAAAATTAATTTCATTGCTAAAATAGCAACGAAATTAATTTTTTGTTGCTATTTTTGGAAAACCCTAGGTATAAAAGCTGTCTATTTATTCTTTTTTTTTGTTCTTTTTGCGCCTCTTGCCTCCCAGCTCGCTCTCTACCCTAGTTTTGAGAGAAAAACCATTGACTCTTTATTTTTTAATTTCAATACTCAGATTGTCAGCAAGGGATTCATACCCGTTGGATTTGAATCACGACAAGATAAGGGTAAATCTACGTGTAACTGACGATCATCACAAGTAATTAAACGATCTCCACCATTTTTGTGTCTGAATCTGTGACGTTTTTTGCTATGGTATGCCACTACTCTTCATTTCTTTCTTAATTAGGGTTTCTGCAATTTCGTTTCTGTTTCTCTGTTATAGATCCACCTTTTTTGTTTTACATTTCAAGCTATCGATTATTACTGTAGGCTACCCACTTGTTGTTTTATCAGAGTCAAACTTGTAATTTTTTTTGAATGTCTTGCGTGCTTTGGTGTTCTTCAGTAAGAGAGAGTTTAAGTTTTAAATTTCAACTTAGATCGATATGAGCTAAAAGCAAAAAATCTGATATTTTGGGTTTTGATTGTGTGAACTCTGTTTATTATTATTATTAAATTAGCCATCAATTATTATTTTTTTTCGTTGTTACTAAAATTATAAAACTCTTAAAATTTAAATAAGAAATAAGATGAGTTGATTGTAATCCTTTATTTTTTAAATAGATGTTTCATATTTGAATTCTAAATATAAAATATTTTTAAATATTTAAAATGGAGTGTTTTGCTTCACTTTACAAATCAGTGATTTTGATGGTGATTCAGACTCCTTGAGTGCAGGAGACAAATGGAATGCATCTGCTTGTGAAGAAGGATCCAAAGAACAGCGTGCTAGATCCTTGTTGAAGTTCTCATTAGCAAAATTAGCTGTAGGGGTTGGATACATTTATTCATCATCAAAAGATGAGGATGTATGTCTAACATGTCTTGAAGGTAAGGTTTTTAATTACACTTTAACTGGATCCTGTGAAAATTCATATTCATCCCAAGTATGTTTTCTGTCGTCTTGAAATAACTTTTGATTCAACTATAGAGCTAGCTCATGACAGTTATGGTCCTAACTTTTCCATTCTTTTAAGTTACAAAAGTTTTTTAGTGAAAAAATATCACAAGTTCATTCAACATCAACAAATTGCACAGTTATCAAAAATGACTACTAATTCATTTAAAAAGAATAAGAAGGTTGTCATAATGCTAGTTTGTATTTGACTACACAAATGTTTTAAGACAAGGATGTGTAAAAATTTCCCTCAACTGTCATTATCTTAAAATTAAGAGACTGAAAATTTTGCTGCACCTATAAGTGTAACAGAGAAAGTTCTGTCAATTGCATTATGTTGGTAAGCTAAGCTCCACCCACATGATTCTATGGCAATGTGGATACCATGTGTGTTTCTCCTCTAATATAGTATATTATTCTTCAAGTGATAGGAATTAATTTTACAATATCAGAAAAGAAAAAAGCCCAATTGAGAAAAAAATTATGGTAACTCGGGACTAGCTTAGAAAAGAAAAGAAAAAGTTGGCTAGTATATAGAACTTTAGACCCATCTTGAAATCTAATGTTGCATTCTTTGGGTTGTAAAGCTTGTTGGTGCAAAATGTTTAAAGATGTCAAAACTTTTGCAGATTGAAGATGGTGAATTTTATGTTGTCATGTTTCTCAAACCCTTTTTTTCCGTTGCTTTTTAGAATATACTCCGGAGAATCCCAAGATATTGATGAAGTGCTCACACCATTTTCACCTTGGCTACATATATGAGTGGATGGAGAGAAGTGATAGCTGTCCTCTCTATGGCAAGGTAATGTTAGTGTAAGCCCTAGCCCCAATGCATTGTAATAAAGCACTTTGAATTAATAAAATGAGGCATTTGTTTTATCCTTTGTATTCCTGTGCATATCAATTGATAAAACTATCCAAGAATGTTGTTTCGGTTTAAGTTATCATGTGTGAGGCACATGGTTGTAAGACCTTGAAACAAATGAGACATCATTCTAAATATCCCTAGTCGGTCATTGTTATGGGAATAACAATGAATTAAGACTAGTATGCTCTCTCTGATAAGTTGAGGTCTGTCTTACGGATCATAAGGACAAGAGTGTCAATCAGAGATCATAGATACATGTTTAGAACATGGTATCTGGATTTGATCTGCCATGAGAACACTACATGGTACAAGTTATAAGTGTTTCTCATATGCAAGTTTTGTATCGGAGTTCTTAAACCTGAAATCTCTATGAAACTCTTTATGAATTACTGTGTACTTTGACATACACCTAACGTGCTCGTAACAAAGTGACAAGTACGAGTATGATTGGGTATGCATTAATTCATGTTAGAGAGCATGAGAGAAGTGAAGGGATTACCCCTCTCAATAAGAGAGAAAATATTATCGGACACTTGATCAGTGAACTGAGAAGTGTATGACCATATCGAGATAAAATAATGAGTAATCATTATTTATCTGAGAGTTCAGTGTCACTGGAATATCAAGAAAGGAATTAATATATATAAGGATGACTAGTTCCATGCCTTATATTAATTCTGATATTTATGGGTAAGGGGCTATACAAAATTGCATTAGGTCACTAAATGCCATATGCATTTTCATTTAATTTGGAATGCTATAATATCTTGCTAGAGAATATATATAGCCTTTGAATTAATTTATTAATTCATTGCCAACATTAAATGGACCTATAGGATCGCACACAAAGCATTGGGCTTAAAATACTTAAATTAAGTATTGGGCATTAATTTGGGCTTTTAATTAAAGTCAAATTAATGTATGTAATGGGTTATAAAATTGCTATTGGGCTTTGGTCCATGAGAGAGAGAAATTCAGCCCACAAGGTTTAATTTCAATTAATTAATTATGTTACATTAATTAAGTTAATTGAGTATTAAAGCCTAAAGGAATTTAAATTAAATTAAATCACTTATATAATTGATGAAGTGGCCGAAATTCCAAGAGGGAAATCAAGGAATTTCGGCACATGTTTATTTTTTTATATTAAGTGTTTTCATTTAATTAAATGTCTTATGTTTTATTTCAAATTTGAATTTAAATTCAAAGGAGTTTAATTCAAAATATATTACTTATCTTTAGGAAGTGAAAGAGTTTAAATTAATTATCTTAGGATAGTTGAATTCAGATCAAATACTTGCCAAAGGATAAGCATATATATTAAAAGAAATAAAACCCTAAGGATATATAGAAGTTGGCGTGAAAAAACCCTAGTCTTGATTTCTAGGTTTTGCGTGAACTTCATCTCTCTCTCACAATATTTCTTTTAGCTAATTTTCACAAGGAGAAAGGATAGTTCCTCATTCTCTTGTGATCTTGGGTAGTAATAGCAACCTAAGAGAAGTACAAAATCAAATTTTGTAGCTTCAAACCATTGCCTTTACACAATACCGAAAAGAGAGCTAGCAATCTTGATTTTAAGCCGTCGGTGCAATTGTGTGTGTGAGAATAGAGGGAGTGGCGTAAAAGGCTGTTCCTTGGCATTGGTGATCGAGATCTAAGGCAGAAAAAGTCATCTTAGTTGCTGGCCATCACCTTATTCAACATTAAAAGGCATCAAAAGTTGTAAGTACTACAACCCTAAAATTGCATGTTTCGTTTCTAGCTTTGGATATGTATGGTATGTATGATAAAATTTTTGTTTTTCCGCTATGCCATCATGATATTCATACCATGTCATATTCCATCAGTGGTATCAGAGCCTAAACATGCTTATTTTAGTGCTTTAGATGCATGAAAAAATTAATTAAAAATCGTCATTATGAAAACAAGCAAATCTAAAATTTTTTGTTTTGAGTTTTTTGCATTGTTTTGGTGTAAAAACGATTTTAATTAATTAGATAGGTATTATAATTAATATGACATGTTAATATACTGTCCTAAGATGTTATTAGGGCTAGTAATGGTCGGATTTAATTATTTATACCTGATGGTACATGTTAATTATTAAACTAGGTGCTTGTTGGCATGAAAATTGCTATTTTAACAACTAGTTTTCAAAATTAAATGTAAAAACGTTTTTGGCATGTTTGTAAGTGATTTTTAAAGATTAAATATCAGGTCTGGACATATTTTAAATTTGGTTTTAATTCTGGTCCATGACAATTTAATTGATTAATTTTAAAATCACTTAAAACTATGACTGGTTTGTGTTTGTTACATGTTTAATCAAGATTGTTTGTTTTGTTTTGATTAAAATGGTAAAAACACATTTAGATCAGATTGGTACAGAATATTAAATCAATATTTATGGACTTATTTAGATTATTAAATGACTCATAAAATTGATTTAAATGTTTGTGCATTTTATGGCATTACATAAGCATTAAACAACTAGTTTTTGTTGTTTGTTTGTTTTTTGCATGAATGCCGTGTACCATATATGTGTTCTTCATGATTTTATATTTTTAATTCATGTTAGCATATATTATATGCATTTTTAATGTTTATGGGCTATATGACAAAAAATTAAAAATGACAAAATTGGAAATTATACTAGAGTTGATTTATAGCACAAATCTAACTAGTTAGTGTTTTGGGCTTTTAAGAGAACTTATTCAATAAGAGGATTTAGCCCATTGGGTTTTGGCCCAGGCCCGTCATGGGGTCTTCTCTTAAAGGTTCAAGTACACAATTTCCATTAATGGGCTTGGCTAAATTAATTAAAATTGGACTTTATTTTATCCATGAATGCTATGTATATTTATTTGCTAATTTGGTGTGATGAATGGATATGCATGATGCATTCATGGGCCCTGGGTTTTGTAATTAAATATGGCCTGCAAGCCATTATATTTTGTTGTAAAATTTTTTCATTTATTTCTTCGAATAGAATATACTTGAAGACTTTGTAAATTAAGACGAAGCCCACCGGAGTGGAGAAGCCCAACTCGAAGATTCTTATGTAATAGTATAGAATCTTAGTTGTAGGTTTTTGGGCCCATGTTTGTCACACTTTACTTTATGCAATTATTTATATATGCATGCTATGTATGGATGACAAAGCGTATGCCATGTAAGCCGTAATAAAATGAATCCCTAAAATAGTAAGTCACAAAGTTGCCTTCTTAATTCGAAACATGTCAAGGCATCGATCATCGGTCACATAGACTAGGAGTCCTAGATGCGCCCGATTATCTTTGTGAGGCATGGATTGTGAATGTAGGTTGGACTTATCATGGAAAGGGATGCCCGAACCTAGGCAACTAATAAATGGGTTGTGCTATAATATCTTAAGATGTTAGCCCATTTGATCCAAGATTCATGTACGAGACATGATTGGAGTTTTCCTACCTAAGTAACTTAACTTATTAGGTGTACAAGCTTAGCTTGACTAATAAGTTGTTGTGAAAAGTGGATCTTGGCCCACATTAAATGACTAACGCGAATTATTTAAAGGGATATTAATTCGGTTTGTGGGATCATAATTAAGAACTCATTTAATCTTGCTAAATTTTATTGTAGATTGAAAATGGCATCTTCAAACAACAATTTCTCATTGCGATCGGTCCTTGAAAAGGACAAATTGAATGGCACCAATTTCATAGACTGGTCTCGAAACTTAAGAATAGTTCTTAAGCAAGAGAAAAAGTCGTATGTTTTGGATGCACCCTTGCCTGAAGAACTAGGAAGGAACGCCTCTGCTGTTCAAAAGGAAACTTTTGAGACCAAGAAGAGCCACTCCAACGATGTGACCTGTCTGATGCTGGCCACTATGGTGCCTGACTTGCAAAAGCAATTTATGGACCAAGAGGCTTATGCGATCATGGTGCACCTCAAAGAGATGTTCCAAGAGCAAGCTCATCACGAGAGGTTCGTGACAACAAAGGCCTTAATTTCTTGCAAGATGGCTGAGGGTACTCCTGTTAGTACCCATGTACTCAAGATGAAAGGGTATCTTGATACTATTGAGAAGCTTAAGGTACTAGTGCCAAAGGAATTGGCCACTGACTTGATCTTAGGATCATTGCCTGATGCTTATGATCCATTTGTGATGAATTATAACATGCATGCAATGAACAAGTCAATCACTGAGCTTCATGGGATGCTTAAGAATGCTGAAGAGAACATTTGAAAGACCAATCCCGTACTAATGGTTCAAAAGGGAATTAAGAAGGGAACTGCTAAGGGAAAGGGAAAGGGAAAAGGAAAACCCAAGGAGTGCACTTCAGGCCCAATCCAAGCCCAAGGCGCCAAAACTCAAGGAGAGTGAGAGCATTTGCTTCCATTGCAACAAGATAGGGCATTGAAGGAAGAATTATGCTCTCTTCAAGGAAGAACAAAAGAAGAATAGAGCCAAGGCATCCAGTTCTGGTATTTTTGTTGTTGAAATTAAACTTTCTATTTCTACCACTTGGGTATTGGATACCGGTTATGGTTCTCACATTTGTTCAAATGTGCAGGGGCTAAGAAATAGGCGGTTACTTGGGAAGAATGAAGTGGACCTCAGTGTGGGGAATGGAGCATGAGTTGCTGCCATGGAGATAGGCGACTATCACCTCACTTTACCTTCCGGACTTTGTATTGTTTTGAATAATTGTTATTATGTGCCTACTATGAGTAGAAACATTATTTCAGTTTCATGTTTGGATAATGATGAATTTGATTTTGTTATTAAAAATGGCAATGCTCATATTCGTCGCCAAGGCATTTCTTATGGCAATGCCATGTTGCAAAATGGCCTTTTTATCCTTGATTTACAAAACAAAGAGTCAATATACAACATTAATACAAAGAGGGTTAAATCAAACGAATTGAACCCTACTTACTTTTGGCATTGTTGTTTAGGACATGCAAATGAAAAACGCATTTCAAGACTCCACAAAACTGGAGTGCTTGGGTCATTCGACTTAGAGTCTTATGACACATGCGAGCCATATTTGCATGGAAAAATGACAAAGAGTCCTTTTAATAAAAAAGGTGAAAGGACTAATGGCTTATTGGAACTAATACATACCGATGTATGTGGACCTTTAAGTACACATGCCAGAGGTGGTTTTAGCTACTTCATGACATTCACAGATGACTTCAGTAGATATGGCTATGTCTATCTTATGAAGTACAAGTCAGAAACTTTTGAGAAATTCAAAGAGTTTAAGAACGAAGTAGAAAACCAGCTTGGCAAAAGTATAAAAGCCATTCGATCAGATCGAGGTGGCGAATACTTAAGCCAAGAGTTTGACAATCATCTAAAGGAGTGTGGTATTATTTCACAGCTCACTCCTCCTGGAACACCTCAATGGAATGGTGTGTCCGAAAGGAGAAATCGAACTCTGTTGGACATGGTTCGATCTATGATGAGTCAAGCTAATCTTCCTATCTCTTTTTGGGGTTATGCATTAGAAATTGCTGCGTTTCTATTGAACCGTACTCCAACTAAAGCAGTTGAGAAGACACCATACGAGGTATGGACTAGGAAAGAACCCAATATGTCTTTTCTCAGGATTTGGGGCTATGTCTTTTCTCAGGATTTGGGGCTGTGAAGCACATGTTAAGAAATTAACATCTGACAAATTAGAGTCCAAATCCAGTGTCTGCTTGTTTGTGGGGTATCCTAAAGAAACAAAGGGATACTACTTTTACTCACAAGCCGAGAATAAAGTATTTGTTGCTCGCAAGGCTGTTTTCTTGGGAAAGGAGTTCCTTTTCAAGAAAGACAGTGGGAGTAAAGTAAAACTTGGAGAAATTCAAGCACCACAAACTCCTATAGAGGATGGTTTGGAAATGGGATCAAGTTCACAACCAGTTGTGGAACAAGAACCCATTACACAAGAACCTAGAAGGTCCGGTAGGGTACGTTAGGAGATTGAGAGATATGGATTTCTAATCACTGACAGTAACACTATTGAGTTAGTAGATCGTGAGGATCCTACTACCTACCGAGAAGCTATTGAGAGCCCAGACTCGGAAAATTGGCTTGAAGCCATGAAATTCGAGATGCAATCAATGTACGATAACCAGGTTTGGACCTTGGTTGATCCACCGGAACGTGCTAAGGTAATTGAATGCAAGCGGCTATTCAAACTCAAAGCTGATAAGACCTACAAAGGTAGACTAGTAGCAAAAGGTTTTCGACAAACTCATGGTGTAGACTATGACGAGACCTTTTCGCCTGTAGTTATGCTCAAATCCATTAGGATCTTGCTTGCCATAGCTGCATATCATGATTATGAGATATGGCAAATGGATGTCAAAACTGCTTTCCTCAACGGAAATTTACTTGAGGATGTGTATATGACACAGCCTGAAGGTTATGTCAATCCCAAGCATCCTAATAAGGTTTGTAAGCTTCAAAAATCTATTTATGGATTAAAGCAAGCATCTCGAAGTTGGAATCTTCGTTTTGATGAGGCAGTTAAAGAATTTGACTTCATCAAAAACGAAGATGAGCCTTGTGTGTACAAGAAGGTTAGTGGGAGCATAGTAGTGTTTCTGGTCCTATATGTGGACGACATCCTTCTCATTGGGAATGACATTCCAACATTGCAAAAGGTTAAGCAATGGTTGGGAAAATGTTTCTCAATGAAAGACTTAGGTGAAGCCGAGACAATACTTGGTATTCGAATCTATAGAGATAGATCAAATCGGCTCTTGGGACTAAGTCAAGAAAAGTACATAGACAAAGTACTAAAGCGTTTTAGTATGGGAGACTCAAAGAAAGGGTACATACCTTTGGCTTTGGGAGTTCCTTTAACTAAAGAATAGTGCCCTAAAACCAAAGAGGAAAGGGACAACATAAGTAGAATCCCATATGCATCTGCTATTGGATCTATCATGTACGCTATGTTATGTACTAGATTGGATGTTGCTCATGCACTGAGTATAACAGTAGGTTTCAGCAAGACCCTGGTGAGAAGCACTGGTCTGCTATAAAAGGGATTCTGAAGTACCTGCGAAGGACTAAGGATCACTTCTTGGTGTATGGTGGTCAAAAAGAGCTCGTCATACAAGGTTATGCCGATGCTGCTTTTCAGACCAGCACTCAGGATTCTAGATCGCAATCTGGGTTTGTTTTTGTTTTGAATGGTGGTGCTGTCAGCTGGAGAAGCTCGAAGCAAGAAACCGTTGCCGACTCAACTACAGAATCTGAGTATATTGCAGCAAGTGAGGCTGCAAAAGAGGCTGTTTGGATTAAAAATTTCATTTCTGGATTAGGAGGGGTCCCAAGCATCCTAGATCCATTAGAAATTTTTTGTGACAACAATGGGGCCATAGCACAGGCCAAGGAGCCCCAATCACACCAGAAATCCAAACACATACTCAGGAGGTACCACCTGATCAAAGAAATCATTGATCGTGGGGACGTCAAGGTTAGCAAGATAGCAAGTGAAGACAATGTAGCAGATCCTTTAATGAAACAATTGCGTCCAAATCTGCACGAAGCTCATTTGAGAGCGTTCGGCCTTAGGGCTATGCCCAATTGGGACTAGTGCTAGTGGGAGATTGTTAGTGTAAGCCCTAGCCCCAATGCATTGTAATAAAGCACTTTGAATTAATAAAATGAGGCATTTGTTTTATCCTTTGTATTCCTGTGCATGTCAATTGATAAAACTATCCAAGAATGTTGTTTCGGTATAAGTTATCATGTGTGAGGCACATGGTTGTAAGACCTTGAAACAAATGAGACATCATTCTAAATATCCCTAGTCGGTCATTGTTATGGGAATAACAATGAATTAAGACTAGTATGCTCTCTCTGATAAGTTGAGGTCTGTCTTACGGATCATAAGGACAAGAGTATCAATCAGAGATCATAGATACATGTTTAGAACATGGTATCTGGATTTGATCTGCTCATGAGAACACTACATGGTACAAGTTATAAGTGTTTCTCATATGCAAGTTTTGTATCGGAGTTCTTAAACCTGAAATCTCTATGAAACTCTTTATGAATTACTGTGTACTTTGACATACACCTAACGTGCTCGTAACAAAGTGACAAGTACGGGTATGATTGGGTATGCATTAATTCATGTTAGAGAGCATTAGAGAAGTGAAGGGATTACCCCTCTCAATAAGAGAGAAAATATCATCGACCACTTGATCAGTGAACTGAGAAGTGTATGACCATATCGAGATAAAATAATGAGTAATCATTATTTATCTGAGAGTTCAGTGTCACTGGAATATCAAGAAAGGAATTAATATATATAAGGATGACTAGTTCCATGCCTTATATTAATTCTGATATTTATGGGTAAGGGGCTATACAAAATTGCATTAGGTCACTAAATGCCATATGCATTTTCATTTAATTTGGAATGCTATAATATCTTGCTAGAGAATATATATAGCCTTTGAATTAATTTATTAATTCATTGCCAACATTAAATGGACCTATAGGATCGCACACAAAGCATTGGGCTTAAAATACTTAAATTAAGTATTGGGCATTAATTTGGGCTTTTAATTAAAGTCAAATTAATGTATGTAATGGATTATAAAATTGCTATTGGGCTTTGGTCCATGAGAGAGAGAAATTCAGCCCACAAGGTTTAATTTTAATTAATTAATTATGTTACATTAATTAAGTTAATTGAGTATTAAAGCCCAAAGGAATTTAAATTAAATTAAATCACTTATATAATTGATGAAGTGGCCGAAATTTCAAGAGGAAAATCAAGGAATTTCGGCACATGTTTATTTTTTTATATTAAGTGTTTTCATTTAATTAAATGTCTTATGTTTTATTTCAAATTTGAATTTAAATTCAAAAGAGTTTAATTCAAAATATATTACTTATCTTTAAGAAGTGAAAGAGTTTGAATTAATTATCTTAGGATAGTTGAATTCAAATCAAAGACTTGCCAAAGGATAAGCATATATATTAAAAGAAATAAAACCCTAAGGATATATAGAAGTTGGCGTGAAAAAACCCTAGTCTTGATTTCTAGGTTTTGCGTGAACTTCATCTCTCTCTCACAATATTTCTTTTAGCCAATTTTCACAAGGAGAAAGGATAGTTCCTCATTCTCTTGTGATCTTGGGTAGTAATAGCAACCTAAGAGAAGTAAAAAATCAAATTTTGTAGCTTCAAACCATTGCCTTTACACAATACCGAAAAGAGAGCTAGCAATCTCGATTTTAAGCCGTCGGTGCAATTGTGTGTGTGAGAATAGAGGGAGTGGCGTAAAAGGCTATTCCTTGGCATTGGTGATCGAGATCTAAGGCGGACAAAGTCATCTTAGTTGCTGGCCATCACCTTATTCAACATTAAAAGGCATCAAAAGTTATAAGTACTACAACCCTAAAATTGCATGTTTCGTTTCTAGCTTTGGATATGTATGGTATGTATGATAAAATTTTTGTTTTTCCGCCGTGCTATCATGATATTCATACTATGTCATATTCCATCAGGTAACAACTGCTTTATTTGACCTTTGCTTACTTGTTCAATATTCAATTTTCAATTTTTTGTCTTGCATATAATCATTCCATAGTGCAGTAGCTTTTAATCACTTTTTTCTTCTGTTCTGCCATTTCTTTTTATGCTCTATTCTTTATTCTTCTCATTTAATTGCTTTTTATTTGAAACAATTGCTTCCACCTTTATTCAAAACATGTTAATTCTTGCATGAAATGGAGGATCAAAATAGCTTTTATCTTTCTAGGTTGGATATGGAAACTTAAACCTTTTGATTCCTAAAGCTGTTTGTGTTCCTAAGTTATTAATATTCTATTGGCTTAATAAGCTCTGTACCAAAGATAATTTAACCTCGTACAACTTTTACTACTTTAGTTCATGTCTAGAGTTTGATTTCAAACTTCTGCAACTCAGATAAAGTTCATAATTCTGATGAATGGTTTCAATTTTAATATTTCATCATTTTTATTATAGTGCCATATGTACCTTGTTGATAAACTTAGATAACAAGTCCAATTTAAATGATGAATTGGAAGCTTTACTTGCTATAGGTGTTGATCCAGATAAAGGAAAAGAAAAAGCGGAGAAAGTAGGTGGGGGTTTGGTTGGTTTGATTCAAAGACCAAACTAAACCAAGGGAACCAAAAATCAAGCTTCCTCCCAGCTTCTTTGATTGTATGGAGCATCTACTCATACATTTAATACACATGGCTAAACTTGCAAGTCCAGTTCAATACCGATGGATGCATCCATTTGAGAGGTAATTAAATACCTTTTTGAGCTAAAACTGACATAAATTTATATCAAATGAGTAAATATAATTATCCTATTTGTGATGTAGGAATTTACATCACTTGAAGAAAAATGTTAAAAATAAGGCCAGAGTTGAAGGCTCTATATGTAATGCAAATTTAGTAGAGGAAGCAAGTACATTTTGTTCACATTATTTTGAGCCGCATATGATCACTCGAGAAAGAAAAGTTCCTCGTAATGACGATGGGGGTGCACAGATTGATGATGATAACTTATCTATTTTTACATATCCTGGTCGAACACATGGACGTTCAACAAGAAGAATGTTGATAGACAAAGAGATTGAGGTTGCCCATGGTTACATTTTATTGAATTACCAAGAAATTCAACCTTTCATGCAGTAAGTTTAAGTTATATTTGAAATTGATAAAGTTCTTATTCTCGGTGATTAGAGTTTATAGCTAAGATAATTTTTAATGTTTTTAGTGAATACAAGGAATTGTTAAGTGAGCTAATGCTGGGAAAATCACATGATGACATCAAGAAAGAAGTGGAAAGAAAATTTTCGCTTTGGTTTGCAAATTATGTAAGTTTTTAACATGCAATACGAGGAATATTTTAATAAAGTACTGTTAAACTTACAAATTGTTATATTTATTGATTAGGAATCCTTTTCTAAATCATGTAGGCTTATGAAAATAGAATAGAAAATAGGCTCATATATGATCTTGTGAAAGGAACTTTGCGAACTGCTAAATCATATCCAGTCTATTTCGTTAATGGATACAAATTCCATATAGAAAATTATGGGCATAGCATGGCAACAGCAAATAGCGGGGTTTGCATACAAGGGGAACTGATGGATTATTTTGGCAAAATTATTGAGATACTTGAAATTGAATACCTCGTATTGTCGATAAAATGTTGTGTACTTTTTATGTGTGAATGGTTTGATCCTACTCCTAATGTTGGAACAAAAGTACATAACCGATATAATCTCATTGAAATTAACCAATTGAGAAGATTTAAACAATTTGAATCATTCATGTTGGCAATGCAAGCGACGCAGGTTTATTATGTTCCTTATCCTAGTTTAAGACTGGATAAGTTAGATTGGTTGGTAGTCTGCAAAGTAAAACCAAGAGGTATTTTTGAAAGACAGTTAAAAGGAGAAAGCAAGACAAATGAAAGTGAAGCATTTCAGGAAGAAGAACCGGGTACCTATGAAATAAATGCATGTTTTAAGAATGAACCTTTAAATGATCCAAATAATGAATTTGTGGAAATTTTATCTGGAGATGATGACAAATCCATAGATGGGCCAAATTCTGAAGATGAGCCAGACTTTAATTCCCAATATTCTAAAACAGAGGATGATTTTGATATGCAATTAAGTGATGAAAACAATTAATTTGAGTATGTTTTATTTTATTATATCATAATCCAAATATGTTATTATTGCATCAATGACTTATTATTATATATGATGTAATTATATTGTTCTATTACAAAAAGAATGATATATTTATTTGAGTTTCAGGTATGAAACATGAAAGAACAATCTATTGCTGCCCAGGCTTAGATTAACAATGGATAAAGATGACGGTGCACAAGTGTACCCATCTCAACCTATAGGGTTTACAGATTTAGGTTTGTATTTAGATTCTCAATAGCCATATCAAGCATCACCTTCACCTACTACAAACCCCAATGGCTCTCCTAATCTACCAAGTGATTTAGCATCTAACAATCCAAATATATCATCACACGATTCTCCTGCACTAGACTTTGGATCTATACTAATAAATGAATCGATGGTAGATGTTGAGGATGAAGAAGAAAACTTTTAACCTGGTGCGAAGGGAGTTGATGGAAGAATTTACATTAAGATTGTCAATGATATGTGAGTATTCATCTAATTTTGTATTAAAAGATAACATTAGTTTATATATGTTGCTATGGATATCTAATTTAAAATTGATATAATTTTGTTCATATTAACAGGTTTATTCCATCAAATATTTGCTCAAGAAAAATTAGATCCACGTTTAAAGAGAGGATAGAAATTGAGGGTTATGTATGGAAGAATCTCTCTCTGCAGATAAGAGATTTTTATTATCAAGAGTTTGAGGTACAAAAAAATAAATTGCATTATTTATGATGAAATAACTGATTTCATAGAATAATGTATATCTATTGTATTTTACATTAATTAAATTATGTTTTTTTCAGAAAGAATTTTTTTGGAATTCAAAATTTAATGGTGTCATTTATCAAGTTTGGGAAAAATGAGCTCGTCAATGATATAAAGAATTTGTTGCTAAATTACACAAGAGTGGTGAACGACCTTCTTTTATTTCTCAAGAAATATGAGGTCGTTGGCAGGAATACTTGGCATCACCTGAAGCAATTGCCATTTTAGAGAGAAATTCTTCAAACAAACGAGGATGTTCAGATAGAGAGAGTTTAGCGGTGCACGCTGGAGAAACTTTAAGCCATCATGAGCATGCAAATAAACTGGTAAGTATTTGAATTTTAGGAAATTTAGAATAATATTTCAATGTATGAATTTAGAATAATGTTTGATACTGTTGGATAATGATGGTTTAATATATGTAAATTTTTATGTCATATGAGGTAATGATAATGTTGGACAATGATAATGTTAGATAAAGATAATGTTTGATAACTGTTGGATAATGATAATGTTTGATAATGATGCATTTTTTAGATAAGTTTTTGATTTCATAGGAGGTAAATGTCATAAATTTAAAGGAAATTCTATTGAATTTTTTTATAAACTTTAGTTTAATTGGTTATGCAGGAAAAGTCCTTGGGTTAGAGGCCAACATATCCTGAAGTTTTTATGTACACCCATACAAAAAAGCATGATAATCAGACATTTGTTAATGGTCGTTGCAGACAACTCAATGTACGCTAAATTTATATTTGTATATTAATTATTTAATGAAATATAGTTAATTCATTATAACTATTGTAATTGTAGGAGCAATTACAAGAGACTCACTCAACAGCAACAAAACTCTGAAAATGTGGATAAGAGTCAAATATTTCTTAATGTAGTTGGTGGTAAGAATAATCGAGGAAGGATTTTTGGCTTAGGATCTATTGGAAATACATCCCATTCGCATTCCTCTGCATCATCCATAACTGATTGTAGTAGGCATTCTGAACCTTCTGAGAGAGTCATTCAGCTTGAGAATACTGTCAGCATGTTGCTCGATACTGTAATCCAACTAAAGAATGAGGTGAAAAAGTTGAAAAACAAAGACACCTCTCAACAGCTAGATCGTCCTCCTTCACCAACTACATAGTTTATATTTGTAATATTTAGGTATTAATACTAATTTTGACTTGTATTTCTATATATTGGTTTTTATGGATTCTATTGTATTATTTAGGTATCGATACTGAGTTTATGTCATGTTTCTATGGATTCTTATTCAGATTATGGATTATACTATACTATAATTAAGTTAATTGCATTATATTTTTTTAATGACTAATCAATTTAGATTGAAATTAAAATCTTATTCAGATCCTCAAAATTTTAATGATTTCAATGGTTAAATTTAGTAACGACAATTATCGATGAAAATTTATGTATCATTGTGAATTTTGATTGCTAAAATTAGCTATTTAAATTGATTTTCTCATTGCTAATTTTAGCAACGGAAAATGCAATATTTCCATTGCTAAATTTAGCAATGGAATTTATTTCTGTTGCTAAAATTAGCAATAGAATGTATTTTCGTTGCTAAAATTAGCATCGTAATTACTTTTTTTGTTGCTAAAATTAGCAACGGAATTACTTTTTTGTTGCTAAAATTAGCAACGGTATTGAATTTTTCGTTGCTAAAATTAACAATAGAATTGCATTTTCGTTGCTAAAATTTACCAATTCACCAAAAATAAGTTGGTTGAATGTAGCAATGGAATATAATTTTCGTTGCTAAATTTAGCAACGGAAAATAAATTTCGTTGCTAAAAATAGCAACGCCGGATTAGCAATGGAATTTTTTGTTGCTAATTTTCGTTGCTATTTGTTTTTAGCAACGAGAAATACCAAATTTTTGTTGCTATTTTTCGTTTTTAAATCTCATTTTCTTGTAGTGTTCGCTTCTTTTTGTGCCTAAATTTTGATGTTTTCCTTTCTAGTTTCTCCATTTTCCTGTAATAAGTTATTCCTATTAATGTTGTTAGTTTTATTCTCTTCTTCATGGGGAAACTAGAAAGAACAATAACAATAATCCATATTTTGAATTAAAAATATAAGCTTTTGGCTCAATATGGTATTGATTTTTTCGGTTTCAGAAGCTACTACTAAGAGTAAATTGGCTTCACTCAATGAGAAACTTGATACTTTGGAGCGGCATCTATTGTTACTTGAAGTTTAGGTGGGTACTACCACTGGTAATCCTACTCTTTTGTAGGCATACCTATAATTTGTGATTCTAAACATTAAAAATCAAATTAATTTAAAAATTTGTAAGTCATCAATAATCATTCACTTCTGGGCTTCATGGTGTGAAGCCTTAACGCACATGAACCAAGTCTTCTCTCACCTCTCCATCAATTTCCTTACTGCCCATTTCCTTAGGGTTCTCTCTCTACTATAAAAATTTTAGCTTTATTTTGAGATTTATATGGTTTTTTTATTTGGTTCTAAGATTGGTGATGGTTATTGTAGGTTGAAGCTAAGGAACAACCAGAGATATCAGAGGAATATTCTATTTATGCTATTCTTTATTTTGTTTTCATTAAGTAATTCTTATATGGTACTAGTTCATTTTGCTTGTTAGTTTCTTGCCAATTTCAATTTTTGGCTTTTGAGTTAACTTGTTGCTATGAAAATTAAGGTGATAATATAACTTGGATTGAAATTTTTATTGTAATTAAGGTCTAACATGCCTAATGAACAAGCATCTATAAGTGAATTTTGATGGATTATTTTTATCAGGGTTAGTTTTGGCAATATTCGTGACTGCGATGATAGTTGTAATATAATGGATTAAATGAAATAGAAAATATAATTGAATTTAGACGTTGTCAAAATTGGTGAATAATCTCTTACTACAGTATTTTTAACCCTTTTAATGGCTAGGTTGAGATGGAAAATGGATGTGACATTGCATGTCTAGTAACATGGTGTTATTTTGCCAAGTATCTTATATCTTCAATTGTCCTTAAGTCAGATGAGAGGAGTTTTATTTATTTATTTAGACATTTTAAGACCATATAGTAAGACTTTGTTTGGAGATAATAAATTCAAGATCTCAATAAAAAAAGTTGTTTATCAGTAGACACTTGTCTATCCATTATAGTTGATTTTTTATACTAGAAAACCTAGCTTCTTTAGAGGAAAGAGTGTCACTCTACCTTCAATCACTGATTGAACTTTTAGTTGCCTTATATATCGATTAATTATACACTAAAGCTTTACCATTTATCTCCCTTTGCTCACTCCAGGGTGGTTGATTTATTTGTTAACAATGTTTTCCTATAGAAAAGGATTGGGATGACATAAAAATTTGAGTGGACAACAAAATTGAATTCTATGCAGTTTCACTTGTTAAGGATGCATAAGTTGTTCATGCATTGAAGAACTATCTACACAGTAATATCTGTTCAGCAATTTTACTAAAAAAATTAATTGGCCTCAAATGTGTGATAAGCGAGCTAAATTTAAAGTACTTGATGTTTTTCATTTGGTTTTGGCAAGCTAGGGTGTAGATATATATATGTGATTGTAAAAATTGAAAATGCAGATTCTATCCCAAATTTGCATTCAATAATAACATCTAATGGGGTAATGACCCAAATCTCTACATAAAATCTTTAGGTGCTGACAAAATTTATGGATCTTTTAGAATTGGGATGTAGTAATTAATTATTAATTCATTCAAAATAAGCTAAATAGGATCCATTTTTTCTTTTTGAATAATGAGCATGCATGATATAATTATGTAATTTAATAGCTTAAACTATATGTTTTAGGAGAACTCAATATCATTGGTGGCTGTCAGCCTTTTAGTTTTTCTTTTTAATGATACATGAAATTTTATGTAATTTGGTGTGTTTACGCATATATGATTGCATGAATGTATAGGTTCTAGTTGTGCATCTCACATTGCTAACCTCTATATGAATTAGAAATTTTATCGAGTCTACTACTGATATCATAAGAACTTCGGATATAAGTGCATATCAAGAGATCTATCTTTCCATAATTATCTACTAAAAGTAACATGCAACTTTCTTATTTAGGCAATGGTTTCAAAAGGAGAGATTGGTGCAGAGCTCTTTATTGAAGAAGTTCCTCTTTTGCAGGCAATTTAATTTCTTAGAGAAGGATGAAAAGATGATGATATATCGTTGTGGCAACTATATGTGTGGACACAAAGTTCTGTAATTTTGTTTTTTAAATTGTAAGAAGAATAATCAGACTATGCCCAAGCATTAGGAAAGCTACTATTGTGGCTACAAATATGCTAGAAAGCATGATCGTTCATCAAACTCCAACCAGAGCAAAGGTGTCTGACATTGCCATTCTTTATATGATAAAGAATTTTTGAACACCTTTAACAGTTGACACTATATCTTTGATAGCAAATACAATTTCATTTGATAGCAAACACCATATTTGGACTTGTTATATATTTTATTCACTGTAATGAAATTAGTTTTTTATCTAATATATGAATTTTTTTGTTGTAGGAACAGGATGCACATTTTGAAGTTTCAATAAAGCTTTTTACTTCTAGATAGGATATTTTAATTTTTGCATTAAATAGTAGCTTTTTATTTAATTAACATTTTGTTTTAACAAATATTTTATATTATTTAATAGACAATTTGCCTTGCAAAACATTTTAAAAGATATTGGATTGTATATCATATAATTTAAAATGTTCATTTTTAGTGCAATGTATATGTAACAATTATATTTGTCACATTTTGTTGACTTATTAGCTCATAAATGATGATATAATTTACACAAATATGACATTGATATTGTCATTAAAAAGTAGTATTAAATGACAATAAGAAGTTGCCTCTAAAATTATCATTTTATGACAACTATTTTAATTCATATCTATTTCACAATACATAATATATCAATATTATGAAAATTTATATCATCATTAATATATATTAAATTAATAATAAAATCATTTATCTCCATTTAAAGTATTGGATTTAATGACAATATAAATTCTTATATGATGAAAATTATTTTTATTTGTGATAACAATTACGTAGTCAATATTTAATGAGTCTAGTTACAAAAATATTTTCATAACTAAAAATACTTACTCTAGTGACGATTTTCAAATTTGTCATAAAAAATATCAATTTTTAAGAATAAATAATATTATGTAATAAAATAAAATTTTATTTATGACATTATTTTTGTCATTAAAAGTAGGAAATTAATGTGTCGATAATTATTTTCGTCACAAAATATGATACTTACAATGACAAATAAATAAATCATCACAAAACTTTTTATGACATAGATATCTTGATAATCTCTGTGACGATGAAAATTCGCCACTTTATTCTTCTAGTGATGAAATTGAATCTTCTTATGATAATTTTTTCCGTCATAAAGAGTGTAATTTCTTGTAATGACCTTTCAACTTCTAGTGACTGCCTTCACCTTTCTCTCTTCCCTTATCTCTTCCCTTATCTCTTCCTCACTTTTACTAGGTGAACTCCGAATATTAATAGATACTATTACCCCCTTCATCCTCTATCTCAGTGGGAGAATCATAAAAATAAATCATTGAAATTTGTCATTTTTCTTCACTTGGCTTTGTTACTTTGGGGGTGTACTGAGTAATGACCAAGTACTCATTCCCATACAAGTCTCTCAACATACCATTCAGGTAGATTAGACTCGATCATGAACACTAGAGCCAGCATGGCATTATACCCTCCCTTCTTCATCATTTCTCTTTTTTAGGAATTAAAATCTATTTATTATCTATCAAATCCCGAATCTTGTTCTTCAAGGTGCAGCAATAGTTAGTGAGACACCCTGTATGCTGATGATAAGCATCGTGCTGATCGTCTCTATGATTGGGCATCCTTTGGCTCTTGGCAAGCCTCGATGGCAATGGTTGTAGCTTTCTTTCCTTACACAATCGATCTAAAACCTAAGATAAGGACTTACCAAGGTTAGAGTAATGTCTCTAATTGACTTTTATAGCAAACACTTTGACTATCTTCCCACTTTTATTTGCTCCATTGTTACTTCCAACTGTTTTGTTATTGCCAAAGTTCCTTCTTGCACCATCATTATTGGCCCTTCTAGCTAAGTACACAACTTCATCCTCTATGGTTATATCCTTTAGAGACTTCAATCCTTTAGTCCCTTTATTTTCAGGCCATCCTTCAAGTAGGAACTTGCATTTCAAATAAAGAGCCTAATTTGATCAGATGTATCAGGCTTTTTCTTCATCTTTATTACCTGATTCATCTGTCTGGTTAGATGCTCGTGAAAGGACTCATCATGCTTTTGCTAGAGCAATTTAAGGTCCTTTAGAGTGTTATCATCCTTGCACTATAGTTGTACTACTTAAGGAACCCTTCAGTTAGTAAGTCCCAAACTTTCTTAGTGCATTTGTCCAACCTATGATACCAGTTTATCATCGAGCTTGTTAATCATAGATAGAAATATTCCACCTTTTTTTCCCTGGTCAATGTGTTCCCTTTTTGTTGTGATCAGAGTGTACCACTAAACACGTGAAAAGGATCGAAAGTACCATCGAATCTAGGCAAATCTGGCCTCTTGAACCTCTATAGAAATTTCTCATCTCCATCTAAATCCCTTTCTTCATGGTTCATTCCTCTTTCAATGGATAATAACCTAAACATTTCTTCAACCTTCTCCTCCATCTTATTAAAGGCCATGGCCTTAGCGCTAAGACCCATATTCCTCATATTCATCATATAAGGGTCATACTTTTTATCCTCTTCTTCTATATAGTAATTTTTTATCTCATGCCTCCTTTCCCTACTTAGTGGATCTCAAGGCGTAATTGTGACACCCTAATCCACTAACCATGGATGATCATCAATCATCAACATAAACCTAGTAAAAACTAGGTAGAAATAATAATAATTAATAATAAAGGCCATAATTACAAGCGATAATAAATTAAATCAAACTTATAAATAAGAAGGCCTAACATAATTGGCCAACGATATAAGATGAAATCCTCAAGGCAACCGTAATCTGTCGAATCTTCTCTTCAATGGTTGTCTAGCCACTATAGCTATTGCCCCACTAGAGCTTATCTTAACACCTACACGAATAACAAACCCATGCTAAGATATAAAGCATAGTGGGGAAACAACTCTATGGACAAACCTTACCCAAAATATCATCAATACATTGCATCTATCACAAAAGAGGAGAAACATATAAGTCTTCAATAATATTAATCATACAATTCATAAACTAAAGGAGTTTTCAACCTTTACAATAATTGCTAACCTTACCATATTTTTGTGAGACCCCTAACATGGCCCTAATTGAATTTTATGTGTTGAGAGGAGTTTTTATTTGATTAAAAAAATAAATAATAATAATAATAATTAATGAGAAATTCATATAATTTGGGTTAAGGGATAAAATATGTTTTTATTATTTTAATTGCATGAAAATAAAACTGTATAGTGTGGTTTAATTTTATATGAGGGTATAATTGAAGTATAACGTATTAATTAGGGGTAAAATTGTAATTATGACATTTTAAGGGGTCAATTGAGATTTGAAGGATAATGGAGAGGTCAATTTAAGAAAAGGGTAAATGGTGGGGTTGAATTATGAAATAGACTAAATTGGTGGGAATAATTTATGACATGCAAAGAAGTGTGTGTCTCTAGTGTGACATGCAAAAACTTTGAAGGACCAAGAAAGACATTTACCAAAACACTACATATATGTTGGTTTTTAGTGGAATGAGAGAGAAGGTGAGAGAGACTGGGACAGCACCCAAAGGAAAGAATTCACTATCTTTCATCTCTTTCAATTTTCATGTTCATCTCTTAATTCACTTCATAAATTCATGAAGACAATTGCATGCATGTGGGATTGTTCAAGAAAATTGATATAGATTAATAAGGTTAATGGTTTAATTTTTGTTATCTTCATTATCATCTTCTTCTTCTTCATTCTTTATGTGGATTTTGGGTTGGGTTTGGCTGTTAGAAATGATTGATTAGAGGATGATTTGTGTTGTAGTTAAAGAAGGAGAAGATAGAAAAGATAACAGAAAAGGTCTTGCTGAAAATTAATTGGTTAAAGTGAAGTTAGGCCAAGGTATGGGATTAGAGCATTATTATTTTTCTAATGTTTTGATTGGAAATTTGAACTAAAGAAGAAGAGAATTATTTGTGAAGTATTGTTGTGGAAGTATGAAAATCAACTAAACTAGTAAATGAAATTTATGGCTAATTGAAATTTAAAATCTTTAGATGCACCATTGATGTGTTAATATATGTGAAAGGTGAAGAAGATTTTATGCTTAGTTGATAGTTCTTGTGTTAATACAATTTCAGTGTTAATAGCGGGAACTTAGCATGTTAATATTGTGAATTAGTTAAATTATAAGATTTCGTCATGTTAAGTGTGGATGGTAAATTTATGAAGTTTCTTTTGAAATATCAATTTAAAGTATCACAAAATTTAAGACATGAAATAGGGGTTTAATTAAAGTAGAATATAAGCATGGTACTTAGGCATAAAAAAATGGAATTTAATACAGGAAATTGCTGAAGTGGAAATTAGATAGTAAATTGCCTAATCCAGATATGTCACACTCGTGACATTGATCACGATTGCGACAATGTATTGGCAATGAAAAACACTTCTACTTCTGTCGCGCTCATGACTTCTTGGTATATTGCACATTTTATGTTATTCTTTTAACACTTTTACATGCCATGTATAAAATCATAGTGTGTAAATCATATCACATGTATCAGATACTAAATTATAAGTATAATTAGTTAAGGGGATGTTCAAGGAAATCTCAAGATACTATATAATAAAAGAAATTAAATGGCTTGATGTGATATTAATAGTGCCAAATAGGTACGTCCTTTCATCTAATATTATTACATGAATTATGGCATATGATGTATACATATGATAGTTATTGGTTATAAGCTTTAAGAATATGTTATGAATTATGCTAGATGGTATTAAGACAAATAATGTTTTAGCAAGGTTACGAACGTTTGACATAATTTAAGATAAAACGTCCAAGTATTTGTTTTTGTAGATATGTGTGATCAAACACAAAGATTTACATTACTTTAAGTGTGCATGAATATACATTGTGCACTAAAAGAATAAGTATCATGATATAGTCATACATGAGCAAAGTACATGAGATTTGGTGCGAGCATGATGTATATATATTTATATACAAAAATAAACTCAGGAATTATTTTATTGCCTGCAATTAGAGTTCAATTGTTGGATAGATAGGCGCCTATAGGGATATTATAGCTGCCATCGTCGACCTTTTTAGGTCCATAATATAATTGATCCTTTTGGATCTTACATAGCCCATTAGGGTTGTTACTTGCCCTCGTGTGGGTCTTTGACTGGTCCATCGTACAATTGGCCCTGATTGGGTCCATAGTTTTGATATCTTTAGATATCCACCATTTTGATACCTCGGTATCCACCGATCCTATTATTCACCTTTAGAACTTAAGCAGGCTAAACTATTGTGATATTATGTTATAGTTAAAAAATTAGATAAACAAAACATATTACATGAGATAATAAGTTTTACTAAATTTCTCAATGCATATGTAATAATTAGATGTTTTGATATTGTTCCCATTATGTTATGCTTAAATTCTCAAATATATGAATATAAATATGAGATTTTATTGTTAATGATGACATGCGTTTTTCGTCATTTATTTATATGAAATATTTATTCTTGTATGTTTTCTACAATTGCTGTGAATTTTTGCCTTTCAAAGTTAACATCCCCACTAAGCTTTATAGCTTAGCACAGGTTATTTAATCCGTGTAGGTACCGTTGTTAAAGTCTTTGCTCAAGAACAAACTCTGCATCAGGACAGGCCAACACCTAAGTCATAAAATTTGATGTAGGATTCTTTTTAGTTATAGTTTGGTGCAAGTTCTCTTGCACGTTTGATATGTATAACAAGGGCTCTTAAAATTTATATATATTTGTAATATGATGTAAGTGATGTAATAAGTTTTGTAAAAGTATGTTAAGGTATGAATGCATGTAGTAGTAAAACGCTTAGTTATAATTATGCTAGATCAATTGATGAATGCTATGCATGATAATACATAAAGTTAAGATAGATATAATTAACATGGAAGTTGATGAGTATGTGTTAAATATTTATAGTTTTGGCTAGTAATCTACCATTATGCATTTGAAAGGTATAATATGATACATGATAAAGGCTTTAGATTAGGGTGTCACAATTTGGTATCAGAGCATCTAGGTTTACCCTTTTCTGGGCAATATGAATATAGGAATATTGTAATATTAGATAGTGTTGTGTTGGCCTAATGCAGAAGTTCCTGTTTTCTTATAGATTCAAATGGAGAATTCCTTTAGGGATACTGTAGAAGAATCGGCTAAAAGTAATTTACTGGCTAGATCAAATCCTCCTAATCCAATGACTTCTTCATCACATCAAAATGAAATTCCTACCGCAGTTCCTGGAGAGGCATTATTAAAAATTTCTCAAGATATGGCCCAGATTCTGCAAGGAATGACTATGCCCAAGGCTCCAATATCAAAAATTAAGAAGCATGGAGCACAAGAATGTATAGGCCCTAATTTAGAACAATCTAAAGAAGCTGAGTTCTGGTCAGAAAGGCTAGAAAGGATATTTAATGAGATTAACTGCCCTACAAATCACAAGGTATCATGTGTTGTATCCTTACTTCAAGGCATGGCTTATAATTGATGGAAGTTGATTTTGAGACAACCTCAGTTACCTGACCCACTTACTTGGGAGTTCTTTGAGGGGGAGTTCCAAGAGAAATATGTTACTGAGGCTTACAAAGAGGAGAAATTGAAGCAATTTCTGAGTTTGAGGCAAAAAGCTTTATTTATGTCTGAATATGAGGCTTACAAAGAGGAGAAATTGAAGCAATTTCTGAGTTTGAGGCAAAAAGCTTTATTTATGTCTGAATATGAGGCTTACAAAGAGGAGAAATTGAAGCAATTTCTGAGTTTAAGGCAAAAAGCTTTATTTGTGTCTGAATATGAAAAAGAATTTAGCTGGTTATGTAAGTATGTTCCTAAGGAAATGTTGATAGGAGTATTTAAATGCAGGCACTTTAAAGATGGGTTAAATGATCGAATGAAAGAAAATTGTTTGGATTCACATCTTTAAATGTGATAGATTTTAATCAACTGGTTATAACTGCTATGAAAATTGAAAAGTATGAGATAGCTAAATGAGAAAGGGAGCATAAAAGAAGTGGTTCCAGGGGAGGATCATCTACTAAAAAAAGATTTAGAGGAACTCAAGGAGGTCAGCCTGCAGAATCTATTTTCAGTTCTTCTAATAAAGGAAAGAAACAAGAATCTTCTGCCAGGTTTAAAAATGAGAAGGAAGCTTCAGGAAGACAGAGTGGGGGTCAAGCACCTGAGTGTTCCCATTGTTCCAGGCATCATTGGGGTAATTGCAGGAAACTTGCTGGAGAATGCCTTAGATGTGGCAGTGTTGATCATTTTATGGCAAATTGTCCTTTGAAATCGGATTAGGATTCTAAGAAACAAAACAGCAGAGGAGCTTTAATGCACCCCTATCTGGAAGAGGTAGAGGCAGAGGAAGGGGTGGATCAGTTCATCATGGATCTCAGTCCCTGAATATGTCAGAAATAGTTGATAGACCCTCTACTCAAATGGTTGCTAGACGAGCTTATGCAATAAAGGCTTGGGAAGAACACAATGCTCCAGAAGTTATAGCTGGTACTTTTTCTCTTTATAATTGTAACATACATGCACTCATTGATCCTGGCTCTACTCATTCATATGTTTGTATTGGGGTTTCGGGTAGAGATAGGTTCAAAACACAACAGTTAGATTTTGATGTATGTGTAACTAGTCCATTGGAACATAGTAAAATTGTTAATAAGGTGTGTAAGGACTATCCTACAATAATTCAAGGGAGAGAGTTTCTAGCAGATTTGAAATTTATGGCAATTGAAATTTAAAATCTTTAGATGCAACCATTGATGTGTTAATATATGTGAAAGGTGAAGAAGATTTATGCTTACTTGATAGTTCTTGTGTTAATACAATTTTAGTGTTATAAGGGAACTTAGCATGTCAATATTGTGAATTAGTTGAATTATAAGATTTCGTCATGTTAAGTGTGGATGGTAAATTTATGAACTTTCTTTTAAAATATCAATTTGAAGTATCACAAAATTTAAGACATGAAATAGGGATTTAATTAAAGCAGAATATAAGCATGTTACTTAGGCATAAAAAAATGGAATTTATTCAGCAAATTGCTGAAGTGGAAATTAGATATAAATTGCCTAATCTAGATATGTCGTGCTCGTGACATTGATCACGATTGCGACAATGTACTGGCGTGAAAAACACTTCTACTTCTGTCGCGCTCGCGACTTCTTGGTATATTGCACATTTTATGTTATTCTTTTGACACTCTTACATGCCATGTATAAAATCATAGTTTGTCAATCATTCACATGTATCAGATACTGAATTATATGTATAATTAGTTAAGGGATGTTCAAGGAAATCTCAAGATACTATATAATAAAAGAAATTAAATGGCTTGATGTGATATTAATAGTGCCAAACAGGTACGTCCTTTAATCTAATATTATTACATGAATTATGGCATGTGATGTATACATATGATAGTTATTGGTTATAAGCCTTAAGAATATGTTATGAATTATGCTAGATGGTATTAAGACAAATAATGTTTTAGCAAGGTTATGAACGTTTGACATAATTTAAGATAAAACGTCCAAGTATTTGTTCTTGTAGATATGTGTGATCAAACACAAAGATTTACATTACTTTAAGTGTGCATGAATATACGTTGTGCACTAAAAGAATAAGTATCATGATATAGTCATACATGAGCAAAGTACATGAGATTTGGTGCGAGCATGATGTATATATATTTATATACAAAAATAAACTCATAAATTATTTTATTGCCTGTAATTAGAGTTCAATTGTTGGATAGATAGGCGCCTATAGGGATATTGCAGCTACCACCGTCGACCTTTTTAGGTCCATAATATAATTGATCCTGTTGGATCTTACACAGACCATTAGGGTTGTTACTTGCCCTCGTGTGGGTCTTTGACCGGTCCATCGTACAATTGGCCCTAATTGGGTCCATAGTTTTGATATCTTTATATATCCACCATTTTGATACCTCAATATTCACCGATCCCGTTATCCACCTTTAGAACTTAAGCAGGCTAAACTATTAAGATATTATGTTATAGTTAAAAAATTAGATAAACAAAACATATTACATGAGATAATAAGTTTTACTAAATTTCTCAATGCATATGTAATAATTAGATGTTTTGATACTATTCCCATTATGTTATGCTTAAATTCTCAAATATATGAATATAAATATGAGATTTTATTGTTAATGATGACATGCATTTTTCGTCATTTATTTATATGAAATATGTTATTCTTGTATGTTTTCTACAATTTTTGTGAATTGTTGCCTTTCAAAGTTACCGTACCCACTAAGCTTTATAGCTTAGCACGGGTTATTTAATCCATGTAGGTACCGTTGTTAAATTCTTTGCTCAGGAACAAACTCTGCATCAGGACAGGCCAACACCTAAGTCGTAGAAGTTGATGTAGGGTTCTTTTTGGTTATAGTTTGGTGCAAGTTCTCTTGCACGTTTGATATGTATAACAAGGGCTCTTAAAATTTATATATATTTGTAATATGATGTAAGTGATGTAATAAGTTTTGTAAAAGTATGTTAAGGTATGCATGCATGTAGTAGTAAAACGCTTAGTTATAATTATGCTAGATCAATTGATGAATGCTATGCATGATAATACATAAAGTTAAGATAGATATAATTAACATGGAAGTTGATGAGTATGTGTTAATTGTTTATAGTTTTGGCTAGTAATCTACCATTATGCATTTGAAAGGTATAATATGATAAATGATAATGGCTTTAGATTAGGGTGTTACAATTGTAGAGCATTAAGTGAACCTGCCTAGTTCTATAAGACTTTTAAATTTACTTTATAAATCAAACTCTTTACCTTAATTACTAGCATAATTCATTCCATTCAGAAAGCTTTCATTCATGACTCCAGACATCATGCTTTTTGGTAGTACATAATTCAATCATAGGCATTTAAGCACATTATTTACATGTGATATGCATTTGGCATTCATCCAAAGCATAAGGAGTGCATGGGTCATGTAACATCTATAAAAGATATTGCCAGGTATAATTACTTAACACACATCATGCAATTTTTATTAGAGAATACAATTATAGTTCACTAGCCTGATCATAACCATGTATTCCTTTAAACTATCTTAGCATGGCAACTATTGTCTAATCACATCATAATATGTCATACACAATCCCTTATCCTATGTCAATGTTATTGATTTGTACATTCATGTGTAAATATTTGTATATATTAACTAACTAGCTGTGCATGTAGATTACAGATGATAATATTACTTATTATAATTACTCGAGAAGGTCTTAATACTACATGCATACATTTCATAAATTTTCAAAACTTATGATAATCATTATATATGTTATAGTCCAAACAGTTCTTATTATAACATTGTACACATTCTATCATAACATACCATTTTAAATCTCATAGATATACATTCCAATAATTCATTTCATTGAAATAGTTTATAACCAAAAGGAATCATGATAAGCAATGTAGTAGGCTATTCATCATGCTTACATTACGTAACTGAAGTGATTAATGCATGTTTTACTTTATCTTATGTACACTTTATCATCTTTAATAGCCTACTTAAATACTAGTTCAAAGGGTGGATAATGGGGAGCAATGGATACCCAAGGTATCCAACAATGGATATCCAATGATATCAAACAATTGACCCAAATGGGGTCGAGTGATGGTTCCAACAAGAAACAAATAATAGACCCAAACGGGACCGAACAATGGTTCCAATAAGGAATAAGACCCAATCGGGGTCAACTATGGCAGCTATGACTATATCCCTCTAGCCATGCCTATTTAATCCGTAATTGAACTAAGATCCGCAGGCTTTACGGTTCTTAAGCATATTTCAATTCAACATATTATTCTTTACTTATTATAGCATCTTTGCTTAATGCCATCATCCATATAAGAATGTACATTATTCTTATCATACTTTAATATTGAGCTCTAGGCTCCAATGTATGTGAATTCTATCATATGATCACATAGTTGCATGTTTATACAAATGATAACATCATGCCATCTTTAATAATTAGCATTTTGTGTATCCACATAGACATATGCATATATATATGCAGTTTAAATCATTGCAATACGTTTTTTTATTACTCATACTTGTTCATATATTAAGTCAGGCTGCTCATCATAGCATGCTTGCATTAACTATATAATATAAAACTTTCATAACTCATGGATAGTTCTTAACGACGTACCTTGTTATTACTTGTTATGAATAGTTATCCTATTCCCATAATTAATCACATTATGACGTAATCATATATATAGCAACACTCGAACATTTATGATCCATACAATAAAATAAGGGGGTTCTCTTACAGCTTAAGATCAACACTTGTTCATATTTAATCACTTAATTCACTTTCATGGTCTATTAAATTATAGACAACAAGTTATACACCTTAACATAATCATATATACTTTAATCATATTACTTGTATTTTTCATCTTGTAACATTTTATACTTAGGTAAGTTATGTGTGATTATTTCATCTTAGTCATTAGCACACTACTGCCAGGCATGAGTTAATCAAAATATAGTATAAGCATGAGCAAACAAGCAAACAGATTCTTATACATCAATTCTAATTATTAATTCTTCTTATGACCTTGAGGGCATTCAAGCTTCTACGGTTCCATAATTAAACATAAGTTATGATGTCCCATTTCTTTTAACTTAGACATGCAACCTTGTAACTATTCTTTTATTATCACTAGGTTAAATTCCAATATTTTGGAAAGAGTCATCCCTTAACCAAGTACATACCTTATAACAACTTTGTAGGACACATTAATTAGCATATAACTTAAGTTACTAAATTGCCTCATGCTTACCTTAGTTTTATACTCACAAGGCCTTAAAATGCTTTTTGACAACATAACTCATATTAGCATTGCCATGCACAAGGCCCTCTAATTAAGAGTTCGAGTGGTCTCTATAACATAACTTTATAGGTTTATTCTTATTAAACTTTTCACTCTTCTGTATACAGACATAGGGATTCTCTAATTGAATGATCTTGCCCCTATACAGCATATCGATGGCTTAGATGACTTACAATTTAGTTCAACCTATTCTCTCATATAAATATGTCCATGTCATTCAAACTCATATAAAAACTCATCCCAATGTCACACCATTCTTACTATATCTTACTACTTTAGCATTGAGAAGACTTTACAACTATTTTGATTCATCAATGATCCAATAACATACTATCCACCACTTTAATATACAATCACCTTCATCATTATTCATTGCTAACTTGGTTACCTCAATGATATACCATAGTTTATGATTTATGAATGATTTGTAGCTTAGGGTGAAGAAGAACCATTGAAAAAAGAATGTATAAGTGGTTGTGCATTTCATGAAGAAAATAGCCAAGTGGTCGTGCTTTTCAAGGCCATAAGTGGCTGTGCATGTAGAGAAGAAAGGCCATAAGTGGTTGTGTATGTAGAGAAGAAAGGCCATAAGTGGTTGTGCATGTAGAGAAGAAAGGCCATAAGTGGTTGTGTGTGTAGAGAAGAAAGGCCATAAGTGGCTATGCATATAGAGAAGAAAGGCCATAAGTAGCCATGCATAACAAAGAGCAAAACCCATGAGTGGCCGTGCATGTAGAGAAGAAAGGCCATAAGTGGTCATGCATTCAATGGAGTAAAAGCATGAGTGGCCATGCATGTAGAGAAGAAAGGCCATAAGTGGTCGTGCATAGCAAAGAGAAAAACCTATAAGTGGCCATACATGTAGAAAAGAAAGGCCAAAAGTGGCCATGCATAGCAAAGAGAAAAACCCATAAGTGGCCATGCATGTAGAGATGAAAGGCCATAAGTGGTCGTGCATTCAAAGGAGTAAAAGCATGAGTGGTCGTGCATGTAGAGAAGAAAGGCCATAAGTAGTCATGCATTTCATGAAGAAAATGGCCAAGTGGCCATGCTTTTTAAGGAACAAAAACATAAGTGGCCGTGCAAGAGAAATCAGGCAGCTAGGGTTCACAAATTTCTCAGATTTAGTGTTTTAATGTCCAGATCTCACTTGAATTGTTTACACTAGTGAACATTAAAGCTTTAAAACTTTATTAACTCATCTAATTTACTATACTGAACCCTTAATCTCAGCTAAGAAAACACATACAACAAAGAGGAAATACATATACAGTAACAACTCATAACAATTCCCGTACCTGATATTCAAGCTTCATCTCCTTCAAGATCCACTGATCTAGCTCTTTCTTTCTTTTCCTTATACATAGAAACAACAAGCATGATTTATCATCTCTCTCAACATCCTTAACACCAAAAATAAACACAGGGAGAAGGAAAAGAGATGTATGAGAGGGAAAACATTACCTTCTTGATGCTAAAACAACAAAACCCTAAGCTTCCTCTTTCTTTATTTCGTAACCACACACACACACACACACACACACACAGAGAAAGAGAGAGATATCCCTCAAAAGCCGATCTTCACATTTCTAGAAATCCTAAAATAATTGAGTGGGATAAATATCACACCAAGAGAAATTCCCAATATACCCTTATACATTTTAATCTCCTAAATTTCCATTTCTTACAATGTAAACCCAAGACTTCTAATTTAATTTCAATTACATACTGCCTTAAAATTACGACTTTCCCACACTTAATTACATATATGATGAAATTACCAAAATACCCTTCTTGGGACTCAACCTCAAAAATTACTAATTAATCCAATTTCCCCTTAATTAATAATAATCCTCATTAACTAACAATAATCAGATTAGGGCCGAAATTTGGTCCTTACAATAATAGCATCCATCATGGTAGCATCACTAATATACATTGGATCTGTTATCCCGTGAATAGGTGTTACAGGCCAAGTTATAGTGTTTAGAGTTAAAGAAGTCACCAGTCTACCAGTCATGGCCATTATCTAATCCTCGAACTCCTAGAACCTCCTATCTAACCTTCGATCTAATTCATCTTGTGTCACAGAAGGCCCTAAAATAGAAGTGGCTAGCCTTTCCCTTAAGGATGTAAGCCTGGCTGCCTCATCTATAACCCTTTCAATCTCATTTAGTTATTCAATATCCATTTTTTATTATATTTCTTAACTGCTTTCAAAAGCTCAAACTCAGAATTGAGCTTAGACCCTAGCTCTGAATTTAATTATGACCTTAACCCTGGTAGCTCGAACACAGATCTTCGAATAAGGCAACCATTAGACCCTCTGAACCACCCAAATAGAGCTATAATGGTTGCAATAATCAAACTTTAGTAATGATGCATGAGCATGATATGTACATGATGTATGAATGCGATGAATGTCTTCGTTAGACATTAATCATAATTGTTAGAGAGTATGCCCTAGAGCCTATGTAAAAGGGATGAATTTCATATGTATGAATTTTATATTCTTAATAAAAGGCATCATTCATTTATTAATGCTATGTTTAAATATATGAGTTTGTAAATCTTAAATTAATAAATGAAGTCCTTGATATTATAAACACAGTGCAAAGGCAATCATGAAAGTGTTCATGATACGAGATGTCTATTGCACGTAAATATGTTAATATCTAAATATTCCTAGTCATAGAATTAACAAGATAGGACATTATTAATTCAGACAGACTAGCACATGTTATGCTTCTTGAATGGTTTAAGTAGTGGTTCTCATAACTGTGATTATGGAAGATAATCAAAGCTAACATGTGGATGCTTGTTAGAAGAACAAGTTCATTAGAGACCTACAAAGAGAATGCTCACATGGATATTAAATCTATGTCAGTGAGGAATCTCTTCATAGCGGTTGTGTAAGTATCGTTAGACTTGAGATCACCAAGGTTATTTTAAGTAGCAAATGGTATACTTTGACTCCATAACTGATTACTTCCAACTGGAAGTGAACATAGTTTAGAGGTTAGGTATATCATGACCTCCTTGAAGTTAGTTAAGTGATCAATAAAGGATTCACCATCCCAGATTTATTTAGGGAAGTTATCTCGTATGATTCTATAATTGCCTTGTTTAGAGAATCTTTAGCCAGAGTAATATGCCAAGATGGATAGAGATCCACGAAGGGTATTTTGGAAACAATGGTTAAATTAATAGAACATACATAATTAGATTTATATGAGTTGACAGAAATCCATACTCATAATCTAATTGACATAAGAGTGGTGAAAGGAGTAATTGCATGGTAACTGTTCTATGGAATGGTATAGTCAAACCACTTGACTTTCCTGACATTTGGGTAGTCATGATGTCTAGCTAGAGACCAATCATAACTTGTATAATAATTTATCATAAATATCAATAAGGATTGATAAAATGATTTAAAGGAGTTTAAATCATGTGAGTTTTGAATAGAACTCACAATTACATATTATACCGCCAATATGGATAGGAACCCAATATGTCACACACATATAGAGAAAAGGATAAAATGGTAAAATGACAAGGATAATAATATTTGATATTATTATGGGAATAGAAAAGTGAATAAGAGAATAATTAATTAAAGAGTTTAATTAATTATGATCAAGTAAAATTGTTCGCATAACTTTTTAGAAATGTTCTGTAAAATGGACCTAATTGAAATAATGTATTTCATAATTAATTATTAATTGGACTATAAGTGTTATAGGGCTGATATAATAATTAATAGATCCATTGAAGAAATTTAAAGAGGCCCAAAGAAATGAAGTTGGAGCAGAAACCCTCCAGAGGAAAGGTTTCATACCACCTCCTGGTAAAAAGGCTTAGAGGCCTAAATCTTAGACCAAAATAAATTAAATATATTTCATAAGTGTTATGGAGCATATATATTTAATTTGGATGGATTTGGAATTCATTTGGATAATAAAATCCAAATATATGCACAAAGAGCCTAGTTTGTGGGTTTTGTGCATAGTCTTTATTGAAAGGGCCTAAATTGGATTTAATTGAGCCCAAATAAATTATTAATAATTCTAGAAGCCCAATTAATATTTTTCCAGCAATGTTAAAGAGCTCAATCCTATTATGAAGTTAGATTTTTAACCTAACTATAAAAATCCAAGTGATAGGTTTTTAGGGTAAGAGTGAACAACTAAGAGAAAACAAGTTTCTCTCATTTTCTCTCAACCCTAGCCGCCACCCCCTTGCTAGCATCAAGGGGATTTCAGCTATCCCCTTGTTTCCTGCATTGTTGGTTCATTCAATCCTTCTCTAGTGTGGATTACTCATTGGAGGTGTTCAATTTTGGACATTGTGGTTTGCGACAATCCGGTGAAAAGGAAAATTAACCGTTCAACAAAAATCAAAGGTGATTTTTCTTATTCCCATTAATATGTATATTGTAAATTCATGGTAAGATCAAATCTATTGGTTAAAAATTTTAAAATTCTGCTTATGTATGAGATGCATGTAACCGATAATTCCAACATGGTATCAAAGCCTCGGTTTTGCCATGAATGTACAATTCTATATTTTTCTGCGGAATAGTTTTTGTTTTTGAGTTATTTATTTCATGAACTTTAAAATATCAGATTTGATCATTCATGAATAAGAAATATTGATTTCTGGATATGTGTGATCAAATATATAACCCGAAAAATAAAAAACTATTCTTTTGAGAAAAGAATCATAGAGAATGGCATGAATGGCTTTTATTTTTCAATAATGTTTAGGGGTTTTTCTAAATTAATTTTTTATTGGTCCACTCTAAGATTATTTTGATGATAATTTATGTGTTTAATATGTGATATTAAGCCATAGGATCAAACAAAATTAAAACCGAACAAGTTTTGCATGAAAACTAGTTTAGTCGAAAAGTTCGATAAATTGGTGTTCTTCGTGTGTTCTTGGTATGTTCTTGGTGTTTTCATGTTTAGAACAATTTTAAATCTTCTAAATCTGATATATCTGATATATTAATGTGTTTTTAATTGATTGGATTAATTAAAATGGGCCTTAAATTAATTGGATTAATTTTAATTCATTAAAACCATTTAATGGGCTTAATTATGTATACGGACTTGACTTAAATTAGTGAATGACTTGGTGGTCCCAAGGAGCTGATTTAAATTAAATATTATAAACTATAATTAAGTTTATTAATATTTTTTAAGGGCTGGAGTGGGCTTGGGTCATTCCAAAAGGCTCAAATGGTCCAATAAACATAAAACTAGTTTGTGTGTGAACACATTTAGGGTTTAATTTTGTGGGTTTCGGCCTACCCTTTATCTTAAGCCCAAAATTAATTCTTTTAATTATTTAATATGATTAATTAATTAAATAATTAATTAATAATTAATTATTAATCAATTGGATTGATTATTAAGGTAAGAACACATGCATGCAAAAAGGTTTCCTAAAATGGAAGTTTCCAAAATGGAAAAAGTTTCCTAATTTGATCACATTATTAAAATAACTCAAAAGTATGTTTCAAGAGTTGAAACAAAGTTAGTAATCCATTATATGTTTTATTTTATGCATTAGATATGCTTATAAGGGTGTATGATTGGCATGATGGATAGTTGTGGACAAAGGCCCAATGTGATTGAGCATAATGCATCTTTCGGCCCAATGAGGACTTTCATGTGCCGAACACTTGTTTTTTATTTGTATTTCTTTTTCAAATTGTAATATGTAATTAGATTACTTAAATTAGAATTAGAGATGGAGATGGAGATGGAGACCACTATAAAGGAGCAAAATGGGCTGGATGGAGATCCAACAAGTTTGAAGATAATGTAATTATTTTTATTTGTTTGAATCATGCATACTACCTAGGTTTGACCTTTTGATTTCCCTTTTGGCTCGGGAGAAACAATGTATTAAAGTCCATAATTGTATCATATTTGTATGCTTATATTTATGTGATAGATATAGGATGCATACCAATGTATGCCAACCATGTATGATGAGACTTAATTAACTAAAATCCTTCATACTAATACTAAGGTATATAAGCCTTCCATTAATTTAAGGAGAACCAGAGTTCTTTATAGTGTGGGTTGTTGACCACAGTCAAGCTCACATTATATCAAATATGTTCAAATCTAATTAAATGGGTCATCTTAGCTAGCCCATTAGGTTGTTGACCACAGTCAAGGCTAATGGTTTTAGAGGCAAGATTAGGGAATGCATATATGATATGCATGTATCAAGAGTTGATAACCTAATGATCCAATAGTTGTGTAGAGACACAATTGGTATAGAGATACCTACCTTTCAAGGGTATGGAATTTGGCTTGTTGACCACAGTCAAGGTCAAATTACATATCAAGGATTGAATATTGGCCCACTAAGAAAACCATCGGATTTTCTCGGATTAAATAGTAAGGGCTATTAATTAGCAATAAAATAGTGGGAGTAAATGGATTAATTAAAAACCTAATTAATGCATACATATATATGAACATACTCTCATATATTTTCTTTTTCACATATAGGTCATCATCATGAGCACATCAAACATTAATATATGATCAAACTTGTATAACAAGTTGGTTGGCAACAACTATTCTGACTGGATCAAGCAAATGAGAATTATTCTCAAAGCTGAAAAGATCTATTATGTATTGGATAAAGATCCACCACCACTTCTATCAGATCATGCCATTAATGAGATCAAGGGAACTTATTGAAAATACATGGAGGATAATGAAGCAGTAGCATGTCTGATGGTGGGTGTTATGTCCTCGGAGCTTCAGAAGCAACATGAGATGATGGATGCTAGAACCATCATTTTGCATTTAGAGGAGCTTTATTCTTCTCAAGCTAGAACTGAGCAATATGCGATTGCTCAAGCTCTATTTAGCCATAAAATGGTGGAAGGCACTTTGGCTGCTACTTATGCATTGAAGATGTATGGGTATATTGAGCATTTGAGTAGACTTGACTATGTAATGGATAATTATCTATACATAAATTTAATCTTGTACTCGTTGGCTCCAAGTTATGCACCTTTCGTGCTTAACTTCAAGATGAACAAGATCCAAGTATCCATTCCTGAGTTAATCAACATGCTCAAAATAGTTGATGGATCCTTCAAAAAGGATAAAAAAAATGTCATGGTTATCACTTCTATTAAAGGCAAGAAGCAAAAGAAGAAGAAGATAACCAAGGCGTAGCCAAAGAATGGTGGGATCTCCAAGAAAAAGGTTGCTAAGAAAGAGAATCCCAAAGGAACTTGCTTCCATTGTGGAAAAGATGGTCATTGGAAACGTAATTGCAAGGCCTATCTATATTCTCTCAAGGAGAAGAAGCAAAATGATGCTTCTACTTCAGGTATTCATATGATTGAAATTAATACTTATTTTATTGCTTCAAAACAATCTTGGGTATTAGATACCAAATGCGAATCTCATTTGTGTAATGATCTATAGGGGCTTAGAAGCTTCAGAAGAGTTGGAAAGGCAGAAATATGTTTACAGTCAACTACTAGACAAAACATCTCTACAACAGTTGTGCGGACTTACCATTTGCCTCTTCCAAGTGGATTAATATTGGAATTAAATAATTGTTATTATGTTCCAGTTTTATCCAAAAGTATTATTTCTTTCAGTCATTTATTGAATAATTATGACATTTCTTTAAAGGACAAGTGTTGTTACATTTTTAAGAACAATATATTTTATGCAAAAGTTATCATTGAGAATGTTATATTTTTTCTTGATTTAATTAAAGAAGTGTATAATGTGGATACCAAGAGGATGAAACAAGATAATCTAAATACCTCATACTTATGGCATTGTCGTTTAGGATATGTAAATGAGAAACGCATGATCAAATTACACAAGTTAGGTGACTTGGGATCATTTGATTATGAATCATTTGATACATGTGAATCTTGTTTATTTGGAAAAATGACAAAAGCTCCCTTTATTGGTAAAGGAGAACGAGCTAAAATGATTTTGGACTTAATACATTCAGATGTATGTGGTCCAATGACTACACATACCAGAGGAAGTTACTCCTACTTCATTACTTTCATAGATGATTACTCCAGATTTGGATATATCTATCTAATGAAATATAAATCAGAAGCATTTGAAAAGTTCAACGAATTTATAAATGAAGTAGAGAAGCAACTTGGCAAGACTATTAAAACACATAGATCAGATCAAGGTGGAGAATACTTAAGCCAAGAATTTCAAGATTATCTTAGAGATAATGGGATTTTATCTCAATGGACTCCACCATATACACCACCACACAATGGTGTATTTGAGAGGAGAAATTAAACACTATTGGATATGGTTCATTCCATGATAAGCCGAGCAGACTTACCTAAGTCCTTTTAGGGATATGCACTAGAAATTATTATTTATGTGTTAAACAGAGTTCCTAGTAAATTGATTGATGTTACTCCATATGAGATATGGAATAACAAGAAACCCACACTTTCTCATATTAAATATGGGGTTGTCCTACTTATGTGAAGAGGACAATGTTAGACAAACTAGATGTTAAGTCTGACAAATGTTTATTTGGTGGATATCCAAAAGAAATATTTGGATATTATTTCTACCATCCCTTAGAACAAAAGGTGTTTGTTTCAAGGCATGTTATCTTCTTGGAAAGAGAAATTCTCCTATGAAAGGATAGTGGGAGTAAAATTGAACTTGGTGAAGTTCAAGACCCATAAATAGAAGCAGATCAACCGATCGAACTCGAGACTAAGTCTCATAATGATAAGATTATAGTTGAACCTGATTATACATAAAATCCTAGAAGATCTACTAGGATGCGTTTTATCCCTGTGAGATATGGATTTCACATTAATTCGGATAAAGGCATAACTATAGTAGAGGACAGTGAGCCTACAAGCTATTAAAAAGTTTTGAACAGTTCAAAACGTAATTTATGGCTTAAGGCTATACAATCTGAAATGGACTCCATATATGAGAATAAAATATAGACTTTAACTCAACCACCTGAAGGGATAAAATCCATAAGTGCAAATAGGTCTTCAAAAAAAAGACTGACATGGAAGGTAATATAGTTACCTATAAAGCTCGCATAGTAGCAAAAGGCTATCTTCAAAAAGAAGGTATTGACTATGATAAAATATTTTCTCCTATAGCGATGCTTAAGTCTATAAGAATACTTTTAGCCATTGTAACTCATTATGATTATGAGATTTAGCAAATGGATGTGAAGAAAGCTTTTCTAAATGGAAATTTGACTGAGGATGTGTATATGACACAACCAAAAGGGTTCAAATCAAGAAATGGCAAAAAAGTATGCAAGCTTCAAAGATCCATTTATGGATTGAAGCAAGCCTCTAAGAGTTGGAACATACGATTTAACGAGACAATCAAAGAGTTTGGTTTCTCACAGAATAAAGATGAACCTTGTGTATATAAAAGGGTCAGTCGGAGTGCAATTGTCTTCCTAGTTCTATATGTGGATGACATATTGATCATGGGAAATGACATTTCTCTTCTCCAATCTGTTAAAATATGGTTATCCAAGCAATTTTCCATGAAAAATCTTGAAGAAGCATCCTATATTCTGGGAATAAGGATCTATAGAGATAGATCCAATAGGTTGTTAGGTCTTTCTCAAAGTACATATATAGATAAAGTATTGAAGAGGTTCAATATGGATCTCTCTAAAAAAGGGTTTATACATATGGTGCATGGGAAACACCTTTCTAAGTCTATGTGTTTGCAGACACTATAGGATAGAGTGAGCGTGAATAGAATATCATATGCATCAACAATTGGTTCTATCATGTATGCTATGTTATGTACAAGTCTAGATGTAGCATTTGCTTTGAGTGTCACAAGCAGATTCCAATCCAATTTTAGAGAGGAACACTGGGTAGCTATCAAGAATATCCTTAAGTACTTGAGAAGGACTAGGGATATATTCTTGGTATATAGAGAGGGCAATTTGGAAGTAAATGGGTATACGGATGCCAGCTTTCAATCTGACAAGGATGATTGTAAATCATAGTCTAGTTATGTGTTCATAATGGGAGGAGGGGCAGTTAGTTGGAAGAGTTCCAAACAAGAAATAACTGCTGATTCCATGACAGAAGCTGAGTACATTACTGCTTCGAAAGCAGCCAAAGAAGCAGTCTAGATCAAAAAGTTCATATCTGAACTAGGAGTGGTGCCTAGCATTATTGATCCAATTCCTTTATATTGTGACAACAATGGAGCCATTGCACAAGCAAAGGTACAATGGTCTCATCAGTGATCCAAGCATGTCCTCAAACGCTACCATCATATAAGGGAAATAGTAGCTAGAAATGATGTGAAAATAGAAAGGGTCCCCACATATGATAATGTGGCGGATCCCCTCACTAAAGCACTTTCCCAAATTAGCACGATGACCATATAAATAGCATGGGTCTAAGACATATGAGTGATTGGCTCTAGTGCAAGTGGGAGATTGTTAGAGAGTATGCTCTAGAGCCCATGTAAAAGGGATGAAGATCATATGTATGAATATTATATTCTTAATAAAAGGCATCATTCATTTATTAATGCTATGTTTAAATACATGAGTTTGTAAATATTAAATTAATAAATGAAGTCCTTGATATTATAAACACGGTACAAAGGCAATCACGAAAGTGTTCATGATATGAGATGTCTATTGTATGCAAATGTGTTAATAAGTAAATATCCCTAGTCATAGAATTAACAAGATAGGACATTGTTAATTCGGACAAACTAGAACATGTTATGCTTCTTGAATGGTTCAAGCAGTGGTTCTCATAACTGTGATTATGAAAGATAATCAAAGCTAACAGGTGGATGCTTGTTATAAGAACAAGTTCATTGGATACCTGCAAAGAGAATCCTCACATGGATATTAAATCTATGTCAGTGAGGAATCTCTTCATAGCAGTTGTGCAAGTATCCTTAGACTTGAGATCACCACGGTTATCTTAAGTAGCAAATGGTATACTTTAACTCCATAACTGATTACTTCCAACTGGAGGTGAACATAGTTAAGAGGTTGGGCATATCATGACCTACTTAAAGTTATTTGAGTGATCAATAAAGGATTCACCATCCTAGATTTATTTAGGGAAGTTATCTTGCATGATTCTATAATTGCCTTGTTTATAGAATCTCTGGCCAGAGTAATATGCCAAGATGGATAGAGATCCATGAAGGGCATTTTGAGAAAAATGGTTAAATTAATAGAACATACATAATTAGATTTATATGAGTTGATAGAAATCCATAATCAGAATCTAATTGAGATAAGAGTGGTGAAAGGACTAATTGCACAGTAACTGTTTCTATGGAAGGGTATATTCAAACCACTTGACTTTCCTAACATTTGGGTGGTCATGATGCCTAGCTAGAGGCCGCTTATGACTTGTATAATGGTGTATCATAAATATCAATAGGTATTGATGAAATGATTTAAAGAAGTTTAAATTATGTGAGTTTTGAATAGAACTCACAATTACATATTATACTGCTAATATGGACAGGAACCCAATAGGTCACACACATATAGAGAAAAGGATAAAATGGTAAAATGACAAGGATAATAATATTTGATATTATTATGGGAATAGAGAAGTGAATAAGAGAATAATTAATTAAAGAGTTTAATTAATTATGATCAAGTAAAATTGTTCGCAGAACTTTTTAGAAATATTCTGTAAAATGGACCTAATTGAAATAATATATTTCATAATTAATTATTAATTAAACTATAATTGTTATAAGGCTGATATAATAATTAATAGATCCATTAGAGAAATTTAAAGAGGCCCAAAGAAGTGAAGTTGGCGCAGAAACCCTCTAGAGGAAGGGTTTTACGCCACCTCCTGGTAGAACACCTTAGAGGCCTAAATATTGGACCAAAATAAATGAAATATATTTTATAAGTGATATGGGGCCTACATATTTAATTTGGATGGATTTGAAATTCATTTGGGTAATTAAATCCAAGTATATGCACAAAAGGCCTAGTTTTTGGGTTTTGTGCATAGTCTTTTGTGAAAGGGCTTAAATTGGATTTAATTGAGCCCAAATAAACTATTAATAATTCTAGAAGCCCAATTAATATTTCTCCAGAAATTTTAAAGAGCCCAATCCTATTTTGAAGTTGAATTTTTAACCTAACTATAAAAATCCAAGTGATAAGGTTTGTAGGGTAAGAGTGAACAATTAAGAAAAAATAAGTTTCTCTCATTTTCTTTCAACCCTAGCTACCACCCCTTGCTAGCATCAAGGGGATTTAGGCTAGCCCCTTGTTTCCTCCATTGTTGGTTCATTCAATCCTTCTCTAGTGTGGATTACTCATTTGAGGTGTTCGATTTTGGACATTGTGGTTCGCGATAACCCAGTGAGAAGGAAAATCAATTGTTCAACCAAAATCAAAGGTGATTTTTCTTATTCCCATTAATATGTATATTGTAAATTCGTGGCAAGATCAGATCTATTGGTTAAAAATTATAAAATTTCACTTATGTATGAGATGCATGTAACCGATAAATTCCAACAATAATCACATACAAGTATACACAAAGCCTTCCAACCTTATTACTCCTATACTGGAGGTCATACAATCTCTTTCCTAGGTAGGCTTAGCCTATAAGATAACAGGATACCCAATAGATACGTATGGTGCATGACAAAAAACCAATAGCATAACCTCTCTTAATTGAAATGAGGGAATATGGGTTTTTCCCATTATGTATTTTGATTAACTCATACAAATCGGTTTAGGGCCGTTAGGGTATTACAGCATTTGACCGGTACCCTCCTAATTTGTTTGACTTTGGTATGGTTATACAACCTAGAAAAAGTAGTTATTATCATTACATGAGCTTGAATTAGAGTGATAAAACTTTAAGATTACCCAAGCATGATCCTTGCCAATAGGTTTAACTCATTAAAAGTACAATAGTTGATAGATCACCATTTCATATACCATATGGTACTAAACTTGACTGGTGGATCTTCTTGGCACCTCCTTACATTGAGTGAATGTAGGGTGTGTTTTAGGATAGCATCGGAGTTATAAAAGGGATGCCTAACTTATTTCTAAAGTTCTAGCATGTATGCAAAAATGAAAC